>NEWO01000031.1:1097758-1138016 GCA_003013225.1 Phalaenopsis aphrodite
CAGAGTTGACTTAGCAATGATACCAGAGTTGACTTAGCCCACGATGACGGAAACAAGTATTATTAAGCAAAACCAATAAAGGTACAATCAAGACTCAAACAATAATGAAAACATACTAGTAAGATCTGGTCATGGACTAAGGAGAATATCTGTGGATGTCGATGTTGAGGTGGCTGTTGACTGGTGGTTGGAAGTGGTGACAATAGGTGGACGACACGATGTTCGACGACTGACAGGTGACATGAGATGAGGGTCCGACGACTACTAAAAAGGATAGGAAGGCTCAAGCGGCGGCAACACTAGAGGGAACAGTAAGTTCAGGCGGCTAGTTGAAGGGAAAGACCAGTAGGTGTTAGTGAAACTGGAGGGGAGTAGCAAGTGTGGGTGACTGCTGGGAAGATGGTTGAGTCGTTGAACAACAAGAAGGATGCTAGAGAGCTCGACAGACGTGGGCAACTGCTAGAGGGTGAAGGGTGACAGGTGGTTGTGGTGCTAAGAGGGTGTTGGCGCTCAACTAGGTGCTGCTCGAGGAGTCAACAGCTTGTTGGGAGCTGATGGAGTAGTCGGCGGTCTACTAGGAGCTACTGGGTTGATTGGTGGTAGCGAGAAGGTGGGAGAACAACCGAGATAGTCACCACCTTAGAGGAGTTACAGTCGAAACACATTCTTGTCGTTGGATACAACGCTCAGATAGGGAAAACACCAGAGGTAGAATTCTGAACTCAGACAATATTCAAAATTTTGTCTTAACCTAAACAAATAACAAATATATATAATGGGGATTAGTAAATATAGCAAGCAAGGAGTAGAATATGAAATAAATAAAAAAGGAAGGGGTATAGAATAAGCAAGGAACAAAATATGAGAGTCATAGAAAAGGAAGGGGAGTAGAATAGGCAAGGAATCAAAAGGGATGGAAAGTTTTGGGGGGGGGGGGTAATTTTCGTCCCACTATTGCTATTGTTCTAGCTCTCTACTTTTGTTATTGCTGTTGTTCCAACCCTCATCTTTGCTACCATCATTGTTCCACCCTTTATGCTTGGTTGCCGCAATCCATAAGCCCCTCTAACCGTAGATTTCGTGCTGCCAGCCCACAACCTCTGTGCTGCCGTCTAGAACAGCAAATATCTTCTGTACAGTCTCCTCTACTCCACCTCCTGACCTTACCGCCACCTTTTCAATCCCTTAAGAACCACCACCACCACAATATATTCACTTTAGTCGCGTGTTGTGTGTCGTGTTTGTTGTTATTTCTTATTTTCGTTTAGTTGGTTGTAATTTTTTATTTAATTTGTGTAATAATATTTGTTTTTCCCATTATTGTTAGTTAACTCCGTTATCATTTAGTATCAAAGTTAAACTAACCCTTTTCTTACTCTAGGGTTACTGAAATCCACTACTTAACCTAAACATTGCTAAAAAAATATTCCTTTTGCTGATTTTTCAGATCAGCCACCCAATTTTTTTCTTTCCCACCCGAAATGATCTCCATGCACCCTCTTCCACCTTTCCAAACCTAAAACTTAACCACACCACCAAGGAGACATTTGCTGGAAACCTGATCGGGAGGAAATGGCATAATGTCATTTATGAGAAGTTCGCAAAGAGATGGCTAGGAACTTTCTATGAAGGTTATGGAACGAAAAATCCTTCAGCTGCAATAGAGATTCACTTTAGCCACCTGTTCTGTGTCATGTATGTTATATATTTATGGAGTTCTTATTAAATATTATAATTACTAAACTCACCTGTAAAAAATACTTTTCGTCAAGCCCTAAACACGCTTAGTTGCTCTGTGTTCGATTCCCTTCCACACAAGATGTTGACGCCTCCTTCCTTTGTATGTCAACAACACATGTGTTAGCACAAGGGAGAGCTTTTTCTTCGATACACTTTAAAATTTACATGTTTTTAATATAAATTTAATGTTCATTTTATGCATATTTTTGATGATATTGCACTTTAAAGGAAGTTATTTTGCATGTTTTTGATTTTTGAAATAAGAAATGAAGTTTGATAAAAAATGAGGGCAAAATGAAGCAAAATGCACTCTAGTTTGAAGAGTGATTGGAGGAAACTTCAGGAATTGCTTGGGGAGAGGATATAAGATAAGTACTTTGTATTAGTGTTTTAGTTTTTGTTGGCAAGACATGACTTTCAATACAAATCATGTGTTTTTATTTTATTTTCATGAATTCTCAATATTTTTTTTTTGTTTCTCCTTGCATATGAGAATTAATCATGTGGGATGAGAATGATTTAAAGGTTTCTTTTATTTTAAAAATTGCGATGATATTTTCATCAATTCTTCATTGACTTTGCAAATTGACCACTAGTGAGGTTAAAACCTGCTAAGAAACATAATGACATGGGAGGACTATGATTTCACCTATCTTGTGAATGTCACACTCACCTTTCAAGGAAGGCGACCGAAATTTAAGGAGAGTTCAAATAGATAGGGAGATAAATGTTGATGGGCGTAGAATTAATGTTTCTAGTTTTGACAGACAAGATTCTTTTGTCGATTCGATCTTTAGTTTGGATCTAAGGGTTCTTAGTAGATCTATAGAGAGGGCACAGTGTGTAATCTAGAAGTGAGAGGCTAGAATCTACTCAGCACTACTACACAAACTGGAATAAACTTAATGTTAGCCCATGTTCTTTGCTAGCGCCGAGAGGGAATAAAGAATATGTAGGCTCCTTTTTGTCACAATACATCATTTCATATATTTAATCATTCAAATCTTATACTGTTTAAGATCTCTTTGTAAAGGGAAATATTTTTTTCTTAATATTCGAACTCTTTTAATCTTTATTAGACTTTTAAACTTTGTTCTTACTTTCTGCTTAAGTTTAGATTGCACATAAATTTAGTTTTAATCATTTACAAATATTTCGACACCATTCTTCTATTATTTGTATATGCAATCTAGATAGAAGTTTTTTAAAGCCATTATTAAAAAGTTACAGCTAGTGTGAAGAAAATACTATATTACTTGAAACGATACGTTTACTTGCGTAGTACCTCTAGTGTGAAGACTTATTATTTCTTTTCTAAATCATTTTTTTTATTCACACTAGCTGCTAAATATAATTTGGGCCAATTTTTTGATAATATTTTGGAGTATAAATATCTGCGTAATTGCAGGTCGGGTCATTCTTCCACTGCATGCGAAAACTGGCTCGCATGTTTTCCTCCCTCTACCTCGGGTGGTGGCTCAACACGGCAAACTGAACACTCGGCGTCGTAGCCCGTCATCCTTTTCCCTGCTCGACGAAAATATCGTCTTACAACAAATTATCTCCGGCTAGGATGATGCTCTAATTTGTGTCTGGTCTCTCGCACTTGTTGTTCGAATCCTTGGTAAGTTTCTGCCTCCGAGAATTTATAGGACGAACTTATCCTTTTGGTTTCCGACCCCTTTACTTCCTCTCCCTTATGTTCATTTTCTCTCCCTCTCCATTCGGTTTCATGACTCCTCAATTATTCTTCTTCATCGTCTCGTTTCCTCTTCTTCAGTAACTAAAACGGGTCGTCACAATCTTCCCCACTTATAAAAGTTTCGTTCTCGAAATTTATAAACATACCTTAAGTCATTTCTCATTAAACATATTGACATTTGCTATCCATGAAACTAGAGGTCTTTTCTTGAGATGAAAAGTAATCATTGTAAGGATAGAGACCCAATACAAGGCGACTCAATTATACTTTAGATAACAATACTAATGCGAGAAAGTACGTTAGGAGAACACTCTAATATATAAGAAAATGCCAAACTCATCAAACCTCATCACTATCAGCAGTAGAAGGTTCTTCAGGCTCACTATGAGCAAGGGAATATATTCGAGGTCGAGCAGGTTGTCTTGGTTGACCTTGGGTAGAAGCTGAAGACTACCCATTTCTGCCCACTTGCAGCCCTTTGTGAAGGAGCTCCCCCTAATTTTGTATTTGCAACGCTCTTTCGGTCAATAGATGAACAATATCTTGTTATATGTCCAGGTTGACGACGCCAGTAACGCTTTGAAGCCCATCAAGCATTTACCCTTATGATGTCTTTTGCATTTGACACAAATACCCACGTCGTAACACTGGTAATTCCACCTGAATTGTTATTGGACTTATTCTTGTTTGATATCTTTGATTGATCGACATGTTTTTTTTTCTTTTGTACTCTCCTTGTACATCTCCTTATGCTTATGAGTAAGCTAATAGTTGATCTCCACTCTTCTTGCTCGTTCCACTAATATCGATTATTCATCGACCCCTAAACGAAACTGTAGCACTTTTCTTCTGCATTAGCGATCAAATTTGACGCATACCTTGATAGTGCAGTGATTTTTGCCTCCTTCTACATAACTGTTTTCTTTCTACTATACTAAGAAAGATTGATTCCGACGAAAGCCCATGCCACCATGAAAAACACAATTATTATTACTGAATTCAAAAGGGTACAAACGAGACATTATGAACATGAAATAAACCACAACAACATACAAATAGAAAGGACTAGACAACACTACGAAAATATAAGATAGAAAGCAACACAAAATATATAAATGACCATCTAGGAAAGAAGGAAAAGGGTGGGGGTCGGAAAAGGGATGACAGTTGTAGGAGGGTGGCAGGAGGGAGCTGCAGTGGCCTGGGGCAGCAGCAGACCGGTGGAGTGGTCTAGACAGTAGGGCTAGATAGCAGTGGTGACAGACATCGGGTGTTGGACAACAGCTGTGACAGGCGTCGGTGGTTAGACAATAGCAGGGACAAGCATCAGGTGTTGGATAAAAACTGTGATAGGCATCAGTGGTCGGACAACAGTAGGGCAAGCCCGGGAGGGGCTGTCGGCTATAGGGGCTGGTCAGGGAGTGTCTTGGCGGACTGTTGGAGGGTGCAGGGATAGCTGCGGAAAGTGCCACACAACAGTAAGAAATGTGTCAGCGGGGCTGGCAGCAACAAAATAACGGCTTGGAGACGTCGAACCATAGCAAGGAAGGTGGCAGCGAGGTTGAGGGCAGCAGGACTGCTGCTAGAATGAGGAGAGGGCCTGAAGGGCAGCAGGAAGAAGACCAAAGGGCGATGTGCGATTGCTGGAATAGTGGTCGGAGGGGCTGTGGAAGGATGAAAGTTTCGTTGGGGTCGAGCTACAGAAATGATCCCCATCTCGGAAGAGTTACAACTGGAGCACCTCATCATCGGTTACAACCCCCGGAGGGGAAGAATGCCTCAAAGACAGTACACATAAATCTGTAATCATCAAAATCTTTCCTAACCTTAGCAAACATGTATAAATAAGAGGGGGTTAGTAGGTAGATTAGGTAAGTAGAAGAAAAAAGAGTAAATAAAGGAGGGTGATGAGAAATGAAAGAATTTGAAATTGGGATAGAAGTGGAATGTTGTTGATAAGGTAGCGAATCAAAACGGGTAAGAGGGACCCGTTATTATTGTAGCAGCTATAGTAATGCATCTGCGGTACTGTGACAGCTACAATATCGCGTCCCAAATTTTGCTCCCGCGTCAAAGACATACGTTATTGATTTTCATGAAAATTGCTACCATGTCGAAACGACAAACATTGGTACTTAAACTTCGTCGGGAGTTTTATTTGTGTTATGTTTGTGCATATTTGTATTAAAATGACAATGAAGTAGTGAGGCATTCATTTTTTTTTTTCATTATTTTTTTTTAAATTTTTTTTTGTTATCTTGATTTAGAGTGAGAAGGGAAGGGAGTAAGAGTCGAAAATTTATAATGAGAGGAAGTGAATGAGATGGGAAATAGTTTTGCAGCAGGGTTTTAATAGGGCTTTAAGCAGGATTTTACCTAAATCATATCAAACAACCAAAATAATAACTTTAACATGGTTGAATCTTCGATTCTATTTTTCGAATATTTTTCTTTAAATTGTGGGTTTCATGAACACTTATTCTCCTTTGCATACCACTAACTTTGTCCAAACCTAAATAAAATAAGTAAATAAATAATAAAACTTTGTCCGGGCTTAAATAAAATAAATAAATAAAAACTTTGTCCTAACCTTCTCTCAGAGAGCATCTAGAGTGGCCTATGAAACCCCTGAGTAGAATGAAACTGATATCTTAAAAAATGAGGTGTCCTTTGGTGTAATTATTATAATTTCATCGGAAACCATAAAGTTAAGCATGCTCTTATGGGAGCATTCTTGGGATGAGTGATCTCCTTGGAAGTTACACCACTGGGTACAAATAGTATCAGAGCGTTACACTAGCTTGAAGATGGGTTGTAATTTTCATGTGGAACAAAGTGCTACATCATGGGAGCTATCTCTTGAACCCTATATGGGATAAAGTGTTACATGGGTGCTATCTCGGGAGCTACATCAAGTGCTACATCTTAAAGATGTAGGGATTACCTTTAGAATCCTATCTACCTGGTAGATGATTGCAGGTTAAGAAAACTAGCGAGGATACCAGTTGTATAAGTGGGAAGAAACTCCTTAAGTAGAATGAAGTTGAACTCTTAAATATTGAGGCACTTTTTGGTAGAATGATTGGAATTTCATCAGAAACTCCAAAATTAAGTGTGTTGTTATGGGAGCATTCTTGGGATGGGTGACCTTCCAGGAAGATACACTAATAGGGGAAAACCACAAGGATCATTAGGTCAAAGCGGACAATATCTCCATGGATAGTAGTTTGGGCTATTACACGACCTACTCAGTTTTTCACGCGATGCAGGCCCTGTTGATGCCTTCTCTGGTGAGCCCGAGTTTCAAATTCCTCTTCTTCACAAGACATTAGATCTGCCTATTGCCTTTTCTATCAAGCTCTCCTCATTTCTTGTTTATAAGCTTGTCCAGAGTTTAGAGTAGGAGTGTTATGGGGGGAAAATGAGTGTAATGTGCGTGAAAGAGAGATTGAGGGAAAGAAAATAGATTGGGATTGTGTTACCATAGGGAGCAGGTGAGAGATCTAGCTGCGGGTGTGGAGCTTTATATATATATATATATATATATATAGAGGACCGAATGACACCCTCTCATCCTTCTTAATGTTACAAGGTGCTAGCGATGTGATGCACGGCTGCGGGGATGTAAGGTATATCTTTATTTATTTTTTAAAATGGGTGAGTATATGCTTGCTACCTTTATATTAAAAAAGATAGATTTTTTGCTGCAGCGGATGGTTGGGAACTTGTGAATTATCGTTTATTGCATGTGCATGTTTTGGTGTATCTCACTCTAGGTTTCTTCAATAATTATATGCCCATACCAGTCCTATATCAACTTGATTTTTTCTGAGTTTATTCTTGAATTTGGATAACATTCACTGCATTTGGGATGCTACTGTAGCTTATTCTTTTAGAAACGTTCCTATACTATAGTTTGCTAAATTTCTAAAGGTGATCATTTTATTTGACTGTAACTTTTTATTAGCTTCAACGTATGAGTGAAATTTCACAATTCAGTTTAAAAATTGCTTTGCTTGATAGGTTTTTAACTAGTTCTTTTGAAGATTCTAAACCTGGTACGCTAGGCTGATTCTTGGGATATGAAGGATTTTTTCAAAGGCATGTTGATCATGCTCTAGGCATATAATGAAGTATGCCATAATTAGTTTGGAGTTGGTGACTCTATTATCCTTATCATCTGAATGAGTGGATGGTTTAAACAAATCCTTTTCATGTAGAACTATTCTATCCTCCTGCTAATATGTGATGCTGTTGTATATCCGTGGACCTGGAAGCCTTCCTTCGTATTTAATTGCGTTTAAAGATTATATATTGTTGCTAATTAAGAAGGAAGTATTGACGGGTTACGGGTTACTGCTATTAGAAAAAATATTATGTTTTCATGTTTAAATTTACTTTTTTTTGGTAATTATGTTTATCCCCTTGCTTGCAGGTCATGCATCGATGAAAACAAGGCATTTTTAACTACAGCGGATTCAGCTATCAAATTGCTTGAGAGTTCCACCAGAACTACTGCTGGTTGGAAAGGCCTTGAATATAAAGTTGCATTTCCTTTGTTAAAGCCGCCTGGTGCAAATTTTTATCCGCCTGATATGGACAAAATGGTACGTATCATGAAATGTAAATTAAAAAAAAGCTGAGCCCATATAACTTTATTGACTGATTTGCCGCACTTGTAAAATAGTACTGTTCATCTGGTCATTCACCCTTGTATTCAGATTGGTACAAGCATTACAATGCGCTTTAAAGCTAGAATTCATTATAGGCAGTTAGATTTAATCTTCAGCAAGTTACATAATGATATAATTTTTGCTGCCATTTTAGGAGTTTGAGAAGTGGATGATTGGCTTAACAGAAAGTGAACAAAAGGCTGCTACAGGATTCTTCAGTGTCATTAGGAGGCATGAAGAATCTGATTTGGATTTATCCATCAAGGACTCAGATGCAGACAAGCTTTCAGAGTCAACCCAGCTGTCTAAGTCACATGGTTTGTTTGTAGTTCCATATTCTCTAGAGTATAGTGAATTCCTTGGGAAAGCTGCTGAACTTCTTCATAGTGCTGCGAAAAGAATTGATAGTTCAAGGTAAGCATACATACATACTGCACAATTCCGATGTATGTACATGTCTAACACCTAAAAGTTACTCTTTACATTTGTTCCGCCCAAATCATTCATATCTCATAAAAAAAAACCATCATTTTAACTTAAAAAAAAAGTGAAATACAGATTTTCATGCATGCTTAATGTGGATGTGAGTAAAAGTTAAAGTTAGGTGTTAGATATCTAAATACATAAGAATTGAGTGGTACATCTTCCTACAATATATGTACGAGCAGATTTTATATTGTGTATTGGTTTAAATTTCAATGATTCTTTTTTCTTTGATATCACAAGCCTGAAGAAGTTGCTTAAGACGAAAGCGGATGCTTTCTTGTCAAATGACTATTATGAATCTGATGTTGCTTGGATGGAATTGGTTAGTATATTACTCTTTGATCATACCTGATCTATTTATCGTTGGCATTTTTGTATTTGTGCTTGTATTATCGAGTTGCATCTTTTTTTTTAATGTGAAATAATAGCCATTAAGAATATGCTCTGAAGCACGGACACGTCAAAACAAGTGTCGTCCTCGTGTCAGACACGTGTTGGTCACAGTCACAACTCCGACACGGGTCGATACGTGTTCGCCACACTATTAATCGCCTCAGAGCTCTCCGTTGAATCCAACATGGTTCATACACTACTCGACACAGCGCGACATTGACAAAAAAATCTTAAATTTGAGCTAAATCAAAGCGGAAGCTGAAGCGGCACCTCAAAGTCAAGGTTGTGGTGTTCTCGAACAGTCCCCATGGCATTGTTTTCACTACCGCCTTGCCATCGTCCTCAGTATCCTTGATTTAAGCAAGCGGCAAGCAAGCCGTCATTGGGCGTCACTGATCGAAGCAAGGGAGTCGTGGAGCATACCTAATTGAAACAAGGGAGCCTTTGATGCAATCTAAAACATCATCAACACGGTCCAGAACTTTGATGCGATCCAAAGTATTCACGCGATCAAAAGCCCTTCTTCCCAACATTAGGGTTTAGCAACCGGGAAGTTCCTCCACCGTACGATATTTATGTTGTTTTGTTTTTTCATTTTTTTAGCTTGTTTTTGTGGATTTTTTATTTGAGGGTTTTCACTTATGCATGTTTGCATTTAACGTGCATATTTATCTACCTTACATTATTTTTTTTTTCTGAAATTATCTTGTAAGTTATATAGACAAATGAAATTTAGGTGAAATTATCATCTTATATAAGAACAAATCACTAAAAAACTTCATGGGTGAGTCGGTATTAATAACCATATAATCAAGTTGTCTATGTTTAGTGGCTAAGTTGCAATACTAAGTCAAGTGAGTATTTATTTAGAGCAGAGGCGTATGATTATGGTTAAAAAAATATGTCAGGCACTAGTTTTATTGCATGAGCATTTAATTTGCAAGATAGAGATTCTTTATATGAGGAAATTACTTGAATGTTTTATCAGTAGCTACTTTATTTCATTTGGAAAGAAATTCATTTGTAGTCCGTTCTCATTACAGCCAACAACAAAATCACTAGATATATTCTTTCGGGTTATAATTTGTTAAGAACAATCTTGCTTCAAAAAGAGATGTTGATAGAATGGTTAAGTCTACAAAGGAGATTCTGAATGAAAAATAAGTTGCCATAGTTTGTGATGTATGAACAAATGCACACAGAAGACTTTTTACTAATTTCATGGACATCACATAATCCAAATCAATAATTATAAAAGCTATTAACCATGGAGGGGCGTATAAAGATAAGTTTTATATTGTCAATTAAACTAAAGAAGTAATTATGGGCATAAGTTCATCTAAAGTAGTTCGAGTAATAATTGATTATGCACTTTTGTGCAGAGCTGCAAGAGCTTTGATTGAGGCTTAGTATCCTCATATGTTTTGAACTTCTTTTGTTGTTCATGCATTAAACTTAGTATTAAAAAATATATGTGCTCCAATAAATATAAAAAGAAATGAGACCACTTATGAGCAATGTAGCTAAATAAATGACATTACAGAAGATGTCAATATTATAAAAACTTTCATTATTAATCATTCAATGAGATTGTAAATGTTCATTAAGCTTGTAAAACTAAAAGTGTTAGCTTTTGCAAAGACTCATTTTGCTTCAAGTATGGTCATGCTTAGAAGATTCATAAAAATAAAATATGGGTTACAAACAATGGTGATTAGTGACAAATGCATAATGTATCTTGAAGATGATATAAACTAGGCAAAATTTATCAAGAAAAAAATCATGAATGATTTGTGGTGGGATAAATTAATTATATTATTACTTTTACGGAAATTGTACATGATATGATGAGATTGGTTGATACAGATAAATCATGGCTTTATCTTGACTTTGATGGAAAATGTGAAATGTATTATGCATTGATACGGAAGAAACAGAGATAATGAAGACTCTACTTTTTATAAAGTTGTTTATGGTATTTTAGTAGAAATATGTAATAAAAGTAACACTCTTCTTCTTTGTTTAGCTCATTCTCTTCATCCAAGTCTTGATTTGATTTAATGTTTATTTTCTATTAATTTTTATTTAGATTAGTTTTGTTACTTATGGGTACTTTTTTTATTTTGTATTATAGTTACACTTTGCTAAGTGAAGTTCCAATTCGTTTAACTCCACATAAAATATGAAAATATTAATTGAGAGAAATAAATGCTTGAATATTATTTTTTCGAGTATTGAAAAAAGATACATTATTAATTTGGAGTTTGCTAATTTCTTTGAATTTAGTAGTGCTTTCACTTATCATGGCTCCATAGTTTCTAGATATTATTGATGAAATGGCATGGTGGATGATTTATATAGCAAGTTTCCCACGATTGCAATGTTTAGTTTTCAAATTGTTAGCTTAAACGTCGCTCGTTTTCTTGCTAATTTTTCTCTTGACGAGCCATGATAGAAAACGGTGTTTTTCATTGACGATGGTGAAGACGTTATTGATTAGGGTAAGGAAGCTAGCACTGATGATGACATCACTATTGATTGCATTAACTCAAATTAGTGATGATTATATTGTTATATTTTTATTTTATTATGGATGGCATTAGCTTTAATTATTTCAGTGATTTTTTTGATATTTTGAATGTCATTTTGATATTGCAAAAAACAACTTTTATCATTATAAAGTTTTCTTAATGATTGTATATTTTGTTTTATGATGTCTTCAGTAGAAAATATTAAAAATATATATTTATATTATTAATTTATTAATTATAAAAAAAATGTGTCAATATTGTATCGTGTCATACTTTTTGCAATTTTTTTGTGTTGTATTGTATTTGTGTTGTGTCTGTGTCCCCGTGTCCGTGTCTATGCTTCGTAGAGAATATGTTAGCAATCTCTCTCTTCTATATTTCCTACTTTTTTTTGCTTCTAACTCAGAAGAAATGTTTCTTACTTTTTACCTTTGCTTGTTATTCTTTTTCAGGATTCAAAATTGGATGTAACTATTGGACCATATGAAACATATGAAGACGTGCTTTTTGGATATAAGGTACATCTTGGTTAATTATGCCTTTTCAGTATTGTGCTGTCACTTAGATGGTTGGATATAAAATTTAAATCATCATTCTATCAACTAATGTCCAACTTGTTCTTTAACTATTGCTTATATTTATCTTCACTGATTTTATCATTTAATGTCAGTCTTATATGGCCTTTTAGTTGGTCTTATTTTCAGGTTGTAGTGTATAATCGTCTCTCTCCTGCCCTTTGTGGGTGCTAAGTAGTTCTGAGTGTTAAGCTTTCTGGAAGTTATTGCCAAGGCTCCTGCGCTATAATAACTCTCGTCCTATGAACTATAGGAAGAGAAAAGGAAAAAAAACATCATGTTTCTTAAGATGCGTGTCTAGTATCTGTGTAATGCTAGCATCTCATTGTTGCATTTCTTGTGCCAATTTAAATATTTTAGACATTTCAACTTGTTTTTCTCTGTGATGCCAGAAAATTGTTGTATTTTATTCTTTGAAAAAAGAAGTTCATCAAGATATTTGCATTTCAACATTGTCTTATTATTCAGGGATTTCTTTCAAAATCAATTTTTTTTTAGTTTTTTCGATGAACAGAAAGTCAAATGATTTCTCTTTTAACTGCTACTTCTGTTGTCTGGCAATTATTATTTTTTCTAAAAAATTCAAGGATATTAAATATTTGGTTTAAAATACTAGCTGTTTTGATGAAATCACTGTCAAGAGAGCTTGCCCATCAGTCAGTGTTCCATATATTTTTGTTTTATTTTAGTTAATATTTTATTTTATATAAAAGATTGGGTTGGTAGATACTTTGTTTCTGTGAAGAGTAATTTGAATGTCAGGAGACGCAATTAAAAATGTACCAGAGTCAAAGCCATCTTTTTTTTTTGTATACGCACCATGTTGGACTATCTTTGTCACGGGGAATGCAATCTTTAGTTATTTGAACCGGATTGTGGATAATGTGCTATTAAATGGCAATATTATTACCATAATGAGAGGGAGTATTTCTCGAATGGAATGGACTTTTCAAAACATGGACTGGAATTGAGCGAGAGTTTACATGTAAATGATTAGCTTTTCCATAGAATAATCTTTTCTTTATTGAACATTTTTGTGCCAAGTATTTTCATCTCTTAAAATGCCTTGGTATGCAAATCTTCAAAAGGGATGAGTGCAAGTGATGATGAAGAACACTAGGAAATTTTGAAAATTCTACTCTCTAGAAGATTGATGAATATTGCTAAAAAAAAAGCATTTTACATGTGTTGAGTTCACTTACAGATCTATGTTTAACTAAGTTATTCCAATTTCAAAATTGACCCTATGTATTCAACTATTGGGGTTGACTTTCTGAATTCTCATTTTGCATTCACTTACGCTGAGTTCTACAAGAAATGTTACACCTGTATTTACATAATTTTTAAACTGCTTTCCATTTTTCCTTAAACTTGCTCTTTTCCTTCTTAAACTTTGTACATTGACTTATCTACTTGTCTGTAATGGGTGCAATTTTACCCTTCAATTTATATGTTTAAACCATCTTAGTCTATTTTTAATATTTTATTTCAATTAGATGCTCTTTCTACTATTCCTCTTATATAATCATTCCTTAATTTAATCTTCCAATTTTTTTCATGCATCCATTTTAACATTGTCATTTTTACCAAACTTGACTTAATTATTATTAACTTTTTTATTGCGAGCAGTCAGATTCATTCAACATAACAGACCTAATTGCAATTTCATAAAATTCACCTTTATCTTCATGATATTCTCTTTTTATATCACACTTCAGAGGCATGACTTTATCATCTACTTTTTTTTATGATTGCTAATATCCCACAAATTAAAATTGTATGTTGTATACTTATTCTTTATTCAATTAATCCTAAGTCTATATGTTCTAAACATTTCTTAATTTTAGTTTCAATAGTTTTTTATTAATTGTTTATCTCCAATTTCTTGACCTCATTTTCTATTATAAAGGCTACATTTGAAGCATTCGTTGGAATACGTGATGATGTTGCAACATCTCAAGTTAAACTATTTGGGGACCATTTGCAGGTGTACTTCTTTTTAACATTAAAACATACTTTCTGTTTCTAGCTACTGAATCAATTGATGACACTAGCTTTTGCAACAAAATCTTCCATTGGATGACATCTATAAATCAGGAGATGTAGTTGCTGCTCCGATCCGTGTGCTAAACCTCATCTATAATGCTGGGGTGAGTCTTGAATTTTGTTTTTTATTTTATTTTTTTGATTCTCTGATGATATGGCTCCTGACCTATTTTTATGAACCATATTTTTTAAAAATATGTTGGAGGAAGTACCTTACTTAAGAGTAAAAGCATGTCGGTTTGTTGATACTTCACTATGAGTTATGCATATGAAACTTCGATAATTTTCACTAGTACAATGGAGAACATGAAGCATCAGCAACGTCCGTAACTGGAGCAACTATAGAAATGAATGGAAATTTCGGCCCAAAATAGACTTCTATAATTGAGACTTCTCAACTTGAAGCTCTATTAACACATTAATTCATAGGTTTTTTTTCCTGTGATATTATATTTCATATCAACCGCTCAGGCTATAACTGTAGAAAGTAAACTTTTGGAGGAAAAATTATTTGATTTCATTATTCACATGTAAGATACATATATGAAAACCAGCCCTCCTAATTTACAAGCTTAGCACATATTATTATTACCAGATTATATGTCAAAGAAATTACCAGATTGCATGGTGTTCCAAAAATCATCATTTCTGACAAAAAATGGAAGATTTACGTCTGTGTTGTGGAAAAGCATTCAGCAAGGTTCGAGCACACAATTGCATCTCATTCAGCACTGCATTTCTTCCACAAACTAATGGACAATCAAAAAGAACAATTTAGGTATTGGAAGATTTGTTGCGGCTTTGTGTTATCGACTTTAGAGGCTGTTAGGAAGATCATTTTTCATTGGTCGAGTTAGTCTATAATAATGGCTATTAGTCCAATATCAAAATGGCTCTTTTTTGAAGCATTGTATGACAGGAAATGCAGAACTCCATTAAGTTGGGTTGAAGTGGTTGAATGTCAAATGTCAGGTCTCGTGTTAGTTGATGAAGCTATAGAGAGAATTAGATTAATCAAACAGATTGAATGCTGCTCCAAATTGACAATAAAAATATTATGTCCCAAAGCACAAAGCGGTTGAATATGAAATTAGTGATTTCGTAATTTTGGAAAGTAAGGCCGATGAAAGTTACAACCAAATTTGGTCAGGAAAACAAGTTCAGTCTAAGGTACATTTGTCTTTTTGAAATTATAGGAAGATCGATCTCATTGCTTATAGTTTAGTGTTACCTACAGACATGTCTAATATTCATGATTTGTTTCACATTGCACTGCTAAAAAAATGGGTTTCACATGAGAAATTGACGCAATGAGAATTCTAATTTATATTGAAGAGCCTTAAAGCATTTTAGACACTAATGTCAAGAAATTGAGAGAAACATACAAATTCTTTTTGTTAAAATAAATTGGAAGCACGGGCTTGAAATGAAAGCCACGTATGAAAAAAAAAGAAAAAATACTTAAAAAATTTCCCTCTCTATTTTAGTAAAGTTATAAATTTCAAGGATGAAATTTTTGTGGGTTGTAACATCCAAAATTTGAGAATTAGGTAAAAGTTTTGTAAATTTTAAAATTACCTTAAATTCTGCATCCAATGAAATTTATATGACTTAATTTTACAAAAATTTACTCGTCAAATCAATCAAATTGATATATAGAACTATAAATTAATTATGAATATAATGAGATATAAAATTTGGAAGTTATAAGTTTAATAATTTAATCAACCTTTGATTATTCCTAATCTCCCGTACATGCACTGTTCCTAACCGAACTCTATTCGCATTTTCAGTCGTAGGATAGATCGGATGGCTCAGATCGATTAAAATTGTATTAAGTGGCGTGCCTCCCTTCATTTTCTCATGATTTCTCCACTGATAATTTCCTTTGCTCGGCTATTGTTCTACATTGCAAACAGAGCAGGCGTGACCCGTCGAGTGTTGCAGGTGGCCGTTCAGGGGTTCAGGAGGAAATCTAAAGGTATGAAACCATCTTTTACACTATTCTAAACATTCATTTCCTTCTTTTTTTCTTGACGTTTGTCACAAATTTGTGCAATTTTTTTATTTTTGGTAGTTGTAGCAGGTGTCGAACTTGGTTTGCAAGCTTTCTTATGGGCTATTAGCACAATTGCAGCGATGGGAAGAGAAGATTGAGGTGTTAGGAAGAAAATGGGAAAAGAATAGGCGGTATAGGAAGAGCAAATTTATGTTGAGAAACCGGTTTGAGTTATGTTTTGGCAAATAAATTATACATTTAGTTAAATCATGATATGATCCCAAATTCCATGAATTTATATGATGTATATGAGTTTCAGGTTATTTGTACTATGTGGCCAGTTCGAGACGAGCATGTGAGATCTCATCATAGGGTTTTTTCGTCTAATTAGGTGAAATATTCTCGAATTAACTTAAGAAAAATAATTATCTATAGATTTTCTTGTGATTTCACATTTGTTATTGATGCATTTAAAATTTTTTGCATATTGTGGACTGATACTTGCATTGAATATATGAATAAAAGTCAGCTTCTCTTACAGTACATGTGATGCTATGTTATGCTATGATACAAATGAATATGCCTATGAAATCATTACTTGCATATATTTATTTGTTATGATTCATGCATGATATATGAAATGTCTGTGATTAATATGTTATACATGAATGATGATTTAAATGTCACAAGTGATGTTATGGGTAGATTATTACATGAGTGCTTACAAGTACACTATGCAAGGATGTGATATTCTCGAACATTCTTATGATTCCATGCTATGTTGAGGGCACAACATTTATCAATAGTTAATATAGTTTTTGGGGCAGGATGAAAACTTGTGATATGACAAGACATGGAAATGGTTGGGGCATATATATTTACAAGTGCATTGTTATGAACAGGTTTATGATTCTTATGACTATGTCGATGACTGCACATGAATGAATGACATGCATGTTTTATACAGTAGTCACGATTTTCTACACTACTTGTTTCTCATATATGTTATTCGATTCTAACATATTATGACTTGTGTGTGCACATATACTCCACATACGAGTTTGCACGTTATCTTTTTTTCATGTATAAAATCTTATTTTAACTTTGATTATTTCGCTGAGCTCTTTGTTGTTCACTTTGCATTGTTTACTTTCAGAAAGGGGTAAAGAGTATCGGGGTAAGTAGCAATGTGTGATTTGTATAGCTTTTCATTCATACTTTTGGGAGCTTGTGTAGTATTTTGGGTTTAAATTTTATTTATGTTAGATTTAGCAATTATGTATGAGATATTTGTTATGATATAATTTTCACGCTTTCGAAGACATTTGAATATGAATTGAATTATGAAATAAAATNTGTTAGATTTAGCAATTATGTATGAGATATTTGTTATGATATAATTTTCACGCTTTCGAAGACATTGAATATGAATTGAATTATGAAATAAAATTCATCAAATATGTTTGCAGCGATTTAGTTAGACTGGTTTATCACTCAGTGATCCTGATTCTATAAGTCAAGATGAGTGTTGGTAAAAATTTTATCTAACTTGTCTGCCTCTTTCGCACCTCAACCAACTCTTAATAAGGGGCCAATTGGGGATTGGCACTGAAAAAAACTAAATATTATTGGAGACTTTCACTTTTCCTTTCCCAACAATCCTGGAGTGAGATCCACCCGCAAGTCTCACAAATTTGGGTTGATGTTCTCTTAATAGTTTATTAGAGCATGAATTTTCCCGGTCATATGATCAATTGAATCTATTATTCAAGATCGAAATGCTTCGTTCTTAGCAAGATACGGGGATATGATACCTTGGTGTATCATTTAGCTCGTAGGTTCAGAGTAGAATTAGACGTCTTCATAAATCCTATGCATGTTTAGGGCTAGAAGAATTCTTGGCTGCTACAAGCTATAGGATTCCTAGCTCGTACTTGTTGTAGGAGTGGAGGAACTCCTGGTAAGGGGAAGAGGTTTGCTTGTTTAGGAAGGAACTGCTGGGTTGCTGACAAAAAGGCAAGAAGGCTAGCTGGTTGCCTGCAACCTGTGGTTGTCTTGGTGGAAGACAGCAGAGACAGGAAGGCTGCAGGGAAGCCTATTGTGAAGCCTGCAGTGAAGCCGACAAAGGAATGATAGGCTACAATTGGACGCTTGTGGGGAGCCGACGGACTAGCAGGATGCTGCATGGAGAATCTGACAGAGATAGGGAGCAGGAGCCCGAGCAGAACTGGATGGTGGACTGCAGGGATCTTGACGCTAGAAGGAACAAGAATTGGGAGAGCCTGCAGGGAGAATTCTTGTGCCAGCTACAAGGAAAAGCTCTGATGGAGGACCTACAGGAAGATAGGTGCTGCTATTACTCTAGAGGGGTTCTACCGTTTTAAACCTTAGCCAGAATCGACGTCAAAAACTAAACTACAGGGAGAATTTCGGTGCCAGGATAAGGAGGGGCTCTGAAGGTGGTCTTGTAGATCAGAGGATTCCGACTACAGGGAGTGTTCTCACGACAAAGGAGAACAGATAAAGGCTGTTAGGCAAGAAGGCAAGGTCGCTGTGAGCTGCATAGGCAAGGAGAAAACTGGCGGAGGTTGCTGGTTATTGTAGCGGGAGGGAGAGAGCTGATGGAGGAGATTTCCAATTGCAAGGAGCTACTTTAGATTGTGATTAGATCGAGCAGAAGAGATGAATGACAAGTACATTTTTGTCCAACTAAAGATTCAACTCCAAGGCACTTTAACCTCGCGCGTACACAAGGTGACGATGCAACAACCCTAGCTATCGTGCGTAAAAGAGGACACGGCATTGTGTGTCGAAGATGGAATCGGAGAAATCCTATGGTTTCTTCGTTGTGGTCGTTGGTGAGGAGAAGCGAAGGATGCTTAGGCACTTCTAACTCGAAGCTTTTCGAGAATGAAGCAGATGACAGTGACGGAGCGCTCGAGCTCGAGTGACAGATTTGTAGTCTCTGTTATCATGTAAAAAATAAAATTTGAGAGAAAATTACTTGATAACCCTTCTAATTTACAATTTTACCAAATTTCTCTAATCTAAATTTGGAAAGGAAATAATTATGAAATAAAAATAGAAAGAAAATAACTAATTGAGGGGTTTCCAAGTTTATCTCCATTTAAGTCTCCTAATAGCTATGAGGTGGTCAGCCAGCCCGCCTTGCTGATTTTCCAAAATAACTTACATCCTTTCCAACATGTTATGTGACAAACAAAATATTCCGATCCAAATTATTACAACCAGTGGCATGCAAACTCATGAAAAGATAGAAAAGTTTTTCATGCTTGAATGGTATAAAAGGCCACACTTGCGCTGTTCAGAAATAGTAATGCCTCTTCTCCTCTAGGGAGCTGCCGCCTGGAGGTATTATTGCCACTGGACAGCTCCGCTGAGGCCATAATAGATGACAGTGGATATTACATTAGCCAGAGAAGTTATGGGTGTTGTACTAATGATATTTGCCGTTATTGTCCTGTAGAAATCATAATTATGCTTCCATGTACATGTTATTACATTTATAATATGGATTTTTTTGTTTATTTAGTTCCCTTTTGCCATTTAAATGCACGAGGAGTGCAGTATAATTGGCTTGAAAATTGCTTGAAAGTTGGATATGTTTTTGGCTCAGGTCGAGCTAGCTCAAGATCAAATCTACATGCTTGTATGTATTAATGAATATGCACAGATTTGTTTTATGTAAATTTATTTAATCAATGTATAGACGTGTCTATGCATTTATATATACTTCTATGTAAGTATGAGTATTTTGTAAATTGGACTAATAATTTATCTTTGGTGATTGAAATTCGATCATATCTAAACTGTTTTTTTATTGACTCAAACCAAAGTCAACTCATAGTTAGCGAGCAATAACTAAACTTAGCTTGGCTTGAGATCGAATGGAATAACCTTAGCTTGGCTTGTACCTCTGCTTTGGTTGAAAATAATTACGTAACTATCTAATTGTAAGCAAATGCTTTTAAAGTTACATTATAACTTTATTTTTTATCCAAGTTTTTTGTTACTGCCTATAGAAAACATTATCTCATGAATGCTTGCAATTACAAACTGAACTGAAGAACTATTTCATTAACTGTAGGATGTGAAAGGCCCTCAAACTGTGGCTTTTAATTTACCAAATGATGAACGTATTGTTAATGAGCGTGGAACATCAATGGTCATGCTCAAGAATATCTCTCAAGCCAAGTTCGTATTTACTTCGTGTCCATGTTTCACATTTTGAGCTTCTCAGATCTTCAATTTATAAAACCATTATCACTAATAAAATATGTATTTGTCAGGTTTAAGCATATTCTCCAACCGATTGCCAATATATGTATTAATGCGGAGCAGAAGAAATACATTGATTTTGAGTCTTTCTTTACTCACACAATTTGCCATGAGTGTTGTCATGGTATTGGACCTCATACTATTTACCTTCCAAGTGGCCAACAGTCTACTGTTCGATTGGTATGTCTTGATATTATGATGTTAAGTTTATATGTAGATATACATTACAAATGTCAAATGAATCATTTTGTTGCATAAATGCCAGAATTGTTGCTTAAAATCTCTTTACTATCTGTATACTTTGTTTAGCTTTTCAGTTGTTTTTTGTTCGGCCTTTAAAAGATGTCCTTTTATTATTATTTGTTAGATGTTTTATCTTGGATTTTTTTCGAAGAAGTATATTTTTTGTGAAGCTGTTCGGAATCTCACTCTAGTTTTATATCATCGATTCTGTGAGCATGCATGCCATGGCGTTTCTACGTTGATGGAAACTACCAATTAAATTTCCCATAGACTTGATATTTGATCAAGGGGAATTGACAATTATTTACATGCTCATACTTTTCTGGCTGAATCAAAATTCTTATGTGTTGACCTTTATGGATGATGCACAAATTGCCTAATTGAATGTGATGATAAAAATTAGAAGATGGACTTAATTTCATAAGGAATTCCCCAAAATGTCTTGGGATTCATTGCTCATTTGACTATATAGACTATTTCAATGCATTTGAAATACATGACAATCTAGGAAGGTATTGATAATATTTGAGTTATTGCATGTTGGGGGGGGGGTTGGGGGCGGCGGCAGCGGGGGTTGTGGAACAAGTTTAATTACACACAAACATGCATGCATGCATGCACACATACAAACATACATGCATACATGGAGCTAGGTGGGATTTACAGATTTCCTATTATGGTTTCCCCTTTGAAACACCACTATACAGCACAACCTAGCTGAACCTTCTGGCTTAGAAATATCATAAATGATAGTTAGCTAAATATTCGTATTTTAAGGGTCTTTTTTGGTAGTTTTTTTACTGCTTCGCTTTTTATACTAATACCATATTTCTATTTGGCTAGTATTTTTTTTTTTTTTATATATATATATATATTGGTGATAAGCAGTTTCTAACAACCAGATTCACTAGAGTTGATAATTTTATGGAAAGGTGTTTTTCCAACTTTATAATACCCATAACCACTTTTAAAAAGTTGTTTTTCCAACAACTTTATAAATAGTTTAGCTTTTGTTTTGTTCAGTGAATTTGTGGTATACTGTAATTTTTTTTTTGCAGGGATTTGAGAAAATTGTGTTTGGTATAAAGAACTATAATACAATGTAAATTATGAATGAATTTGAAGTTTACGCCGTTGTTCATTTTGGTTGCATTTAGAATTTGGTCGATTTGACAGAATTTGAATTACATTGTTTATATAAAATGCTATAGACAAGTTGTTGCAGCCCATTTCTACCAGCTGTTGCGGACCGCCAGCTGTCTTCGTCGTCTGTCCACTGTCGCCTGTTTGCCATTGCAACCCGTCGTTCGCTAGCTGCCGCCGCAGCCCTCCACGGCCAGCTTTCGTCTCCTCATTTGTCGGTCACCAGCCGTCGCGATCGCCCTTACCACGGGTCGCCCGCTACCAGTGGTCGCTCGATGCCACCTCTGTAGCTTACCACCTACCGCCGCCATCTCCGGTCGTTGTCGTTGTTCCCCACCGCTCCGACTGTCTTCCGTGCCGCACATCAGTTCATCTCTGCAAGCAGCTTGCCGGCCCACCCTCCTCCCCCTTCCACCCACCGACGCCATTAGCTGAATAATATATTTTGAAATACATTGTTTTCTATCTCTTTCAAACCAAATAAGAAAAATATGAAGTCCTACGTTTATTTTACAGTGAACAAATAACTCGAAAGTATTCTAAATATTTTGTAATCATAGTTCTCTTCAAATCATTTAAATTGCATTTCATTTTCATCAAACCAAACAACCCCTTAGCAAATAGTTGTAGTCGCTATGAATGAGCTTGAAATATCATTTTCCGTTCTCCTTGAATTGAGTTTTTACTAGTAAAGGCTATGTCATGTACTTTATAGATTTCATTAATTGAAAAGCAACTTCAGATAGTTTTGATCTGACACATAATGGTTTCCTTTGTTCATTATGCAAAGGAACTTCAAGAACTCTATTCAGCCTTTGAAGAAGCTAAAGCAGATATTGTGGGCCTGTGGGCTCTAAGATTCCTCATCAACCAGGTCAGTAGCTTTCATATAATTTGTGCTAATGCTCTATTGTCTTATTTATTTTTCTTGTTTAAATATCCATTTCAGTTTGTACATGGGGCTGCATTATGCAAATTACGAGGTAGTTCAGTATAATTTTTAATTACTCAGGAACTGCTCCCAAGACACCTATTGAGATCCATGTATGTTTCTTTCCTTGCTGGATGTTTTCGTTCAGTGCGCTTTGGATTAGAAGATGCTCATGGGTAAAAATGTTAAAACTATTCCATCGAATTTAAAATTCTCACACCAAGAGAAGTTAACTTAACTGAAATTGTCATTTCATTGAATGGACGCAGAAAAGGACAGGCATTGCAATTTAACTGGTTGTATGATAAAGAAGCATTTATTTTGCAACCAGATGGTACTTTCTCAGTGGATTTTGAAAAGGTGTTCTCTGTTTTCTTGATTTTTCTACACCTTTAACCTCCTGTGGATTGAAACTGACTCATCAGTTTTTTCAAATGGCATCTTCTTGAAGGTTGAAGCAGCTGTTGAGGGACTCAGTAGGGAAATCCTAACAATTCAAGCCAGAGGTGATAAGGCTGGTGCAAAATCTCTACTACAAGAATATGCAAAAATGACTCAACCACTGTCTTCTGGATTGGAAAAACTGGAAAGAGTGCAGGTTAGAGCCTATAGCTGAGATGCAATTGGAGGTTAATTTTTTAAAGGAAGACCTACATACGTATCACTCAATTCATATGTATTTTACATATCTAACACCAATTTTTACTTGGATACCACCTTTCCTATGCTTTAAAAGGTGTATTTCACCTTTTCAAAGTTCATGGTGTTATTTTTGATGTGTTATGAAAGATTTGGGTGGTAGAAATGTAAATAGCAAAGTTTAGGCGCTAGATATGTAAATACATAAGAATTGGGTGGTATGTATGTGAATGCCCCATTTTTATTTCATGACATCCCTGATAAGTAAAGCTATTCTGATAGAATTGTAAACGTGCAATAACTACATTTCCCCTCCCTTGACGTGCACAATGTCTTTGTCCTCTATCAAAGAAGAGATGGTATTTCTATCTAAGATTAGATAATGAGGAAAAGATAAAAAATAGTCCATGGACTATCTATGTGGGGTTTTGTAGTCCTAGACTATTTATTGCATCTAATTCAGTCCATTATTTTTTTAAAATTTAATCCAAATTTATCCCTTGACTTATCAAATCTTGTCCAAAGTAAATTAACTGGGAGATTTTTTTTTTAGCATAATGGAAGAGCCAAGGGACTTCATTGATCATTTTTATTTTTTGGGACTACGTAATATCTAGTGGTGCAACTTCATAGATTATCTCATCAATGAAATCTCTGCCAAAAGTAAACTTGAGAATACATTGCTTTTGGTACAACTTCACAAACCTAAGAAATGTAATTTTTCAAAATTTACTCGAAAGAAAAAGATTTTAAATGCTCGACAGTTCCTGGCCTAAGTTTCTTGACTCGAGCTCTGAAGATGATATTTTTTTTTATTACCAAGATTCAAAATAACATTTACAAGGTTAGCTTTTTGATGTAGGATAAATATAAGTTACTACGATCTGAATATAATTTCATTAATAGTTCTTAAGTTACTTAGAAGTGAATATTAATAAATTTATACTTTCTATTGAGCAGACAATAAAAAAGCATGATGAAGGTAATGTGATTCAAGCTATTATTACATTAACCATTTTAAAGGTTTAGATTTTGTAGATGCAAAAAAAGAAATGAAAAGAAGAGTTATATGAACAAGTTTTCATTGCTAAGATCTCAATTCTTTTTGAGAAGTTCTTCATAATCCATAACATATGAAATGACCTAATATTTATTGGCTTAGAACGTAACATTACGATACAATTACCCAACAGGATTATCATATGTGCCTTGGAAGTTTATCCTTGTGTATTCTTGTACAGCTTACACTTTATCAAGCTTTCACACTTTCTTTTGAATTGTTAAATATATGGAGCCTGTGACTTACCTGCCTTGCGTATCGTGTCTCTCCTACCTCTCCCACCTATCTCTCACCACTTACATCTCTCTCGTTTTCTTTAAATAGTTTCTTTTGGCGTGCAATAAGTGCTAAGTCAATTCCTCTTGAGAACTATGAGAGAGAAAGAGAAGGAAAGGTTTTTCTTGTAAACGTCGAGACACTCGACAGTGTAATTTCTCGAAATACTAAAATCCTCTATAGCTCCGTGAACATAAGCAAATTAGTCAAACCACGTAAATTTATGTGTTATTTTCTTGTTTGCAATTTTTCAATCTGATTTTTTCACTTTATTGTCATCGTTTTTAATAACAATTGTTATCAGAACTTTGATTCAATACTGAAAAAAAAAATAATGGGCGGAGGCGAAGTGATGACATTGGGGATTGAGAAGTTCAATGACAGATTTTGGTTACTGGAGGATGCAGATAGCGAACTACCTCTATGAGAAAAAACTTCATCTTCTGTTACTCGGAAAACAACCAGAAAAGATGGACGAGGCAGAATGAAATATGTTGGATCAACGGATTCTGATGGTTATTCGATTGACCCTGTCTAGATCCGTTGCCCACAACGTCATCAAGGAATGGACTATTGCAGATCTCATGACGACTTTATCAGGTATGTATGAAAAGTCATCGACGAATAACAAGGTGCACTTTATGAAAAAGTTATTCAACTTGAAGATGGCGGAAGATGTTTGTGTTGCTTAGCGCCTGAATGATTTCTACACTATCTCAAATCAGTTGTCTATTGAAATTGATTTTGACGATAAGATATGTGCGTTGATATTGTTGGTTTTATTGTCAAATAGCTAGGAAGCCATGACGATGGCAATTAACAGTCTGCAGGTAAATACAAACTGAAATATGATTTTGGCTGAGGTGCGCAGGAAAGATTTTGGTGAGACCTCAGGTTCGAGTTTGGCACTGATTGTTGATTCCAAAAGGAGATCACATGACAGAAAAATAGATGAAGATCAAAATCAAATTCTGGCCAGGAGGCAGCCAGCTGGAATTGTGGCAAGACTGGTCACATAAAAAAAGCTGCAGGAATCCAAAGAAGAAGGATAATGATAGCGCAAATGTGGTAGTTGAGGAAATACATAACACTATTGCTGACAATTCACAGTTTTGTTGATGACTGGATAGTGGATTCAAGGACTTCCTTCCATACATCTTTGCACCATGAGTTAATGTGAAATTATGTTGCAAGTAACTTTAAAAATGTATATCTGGCTGATGGAAAAGCTTTGTACGTGATGGGAATGTGAGACGTTCATATTACACTCCCTAACAATAGCGAATGAACTTTGCAAAAGGTCAGACACTTTCCTAAGTTGAAGAAAAATGTCATTTCTGCCGAGCAGCTCAATGAGGGTGGTCATTCGGTAGTATTCTCAAATAACACTTGGAAAGTTACCAAATGAGCATTAGTACTGACTCAGGGTAAGAAACTGACATACTGNAAATGACTATAGGTTTATTAAGACGTGGACACATGAGTCAGAGGCACATTGTGGGTAAACAGAAGAAGATTGGTTTCTTGAACGGTGGTTGAGCGCCAAGGAGAGGAAAACTAGATCTTATACACACAGATGTGTGGGGACATTTTCTAGTGGCATCTCTTGGAGGCTCTAGTTACTGTAGAAAGGTAAGATTTGTTGATCTACTAGAGACCACGGTGCAGATTAGTGTTGGAAGTGAAGATGAGAGCGGGTCCGGGGCACCCATTCCTATTGTTCCACATACAGATGGTAGAGAACCACAGAACTATGTATAAATCTTGCAAGATGAAAATTCGAGCAAGTGGGAGCTTGCAGAACTTCCACCAAGAAAGAAGACATTGTACAACAAATGGGTGTACCGGGTGAAGACTAAGTGTGATGACAGTAAGAGGTACAAGGCTGGACTTGTTGGAAAAGGCTTTCAGCAGATGTAGGATAATGCCCATGCAGTGGGAGTTGTAAGCAGATACATGAGTAACACAGGAAAAATCTTGGAGGTACAAGGCTATGTTGACGTTGATATGCCGACTAAAGGTGCTACTCTTGAGAAACTGAAGTTGTGCTAGACTTCAGTTGGTATTCCAGCGTGAAGACAAGAGCCATGAGTTACAGAGGTGGAGGAAAATGGAGGATATCATATTTGAAGAAAAAGGTCGGTACAGCCAGCATGATGGAGCCTGTAGATGGTGCAGTTAGTGTCTCAGTCTCCAAGTGGGAGAATTATTAAATATATGGAGTCTGTGACTTACCTACCTCACCTATCGCATTTCACCTATCTCTCTCCTGTTTTCTTCAAATAACCTCTTTTGGCATGTCATAAGTGTTAAGTCCTCTTGAGAGCTAAGAGAGAGAAAGGAAGAGAGAAAAAAGTTTTTTTCTTGTAAATGTCTAGGCGCTCGACGGCCTAATTTCTCGAAGTACCAAAATCTTAGGCAAATTAGCCGAACCACATAAATCAGTGTAATATTTTATGGTTTGTAATTTTTCGATCCGATTTTTTCACTTTATTGTCGTCGGTTTTCATAACATGAATCACTTTATCCTTAATTTAAAGTTGGGAAGAATTGAGCTTTTCATAATCTTTTAATCTCTGATCATGTTAAGGATGACTTGCAATTTTTTATATTCTGATTCTACTGCATTAGTGCTTGTAAGGATGACTTTGAATGAGCAAATACTAAATACAAATTGGAACCAATAGCTTTCATCGCTCCAGCGAAGTAGGATTATTCTAGGCTGCCAGCTTGAAGCGAAGATATATCGGTGATTAGATCATGAAGGGGATGGTTAATTTGACCATCCATGTCAAAGAAGTTCATAAAATGAAGTTATTCTCGCAATGAATCGTTGTTGTTATTAATCATTTTAAAAATATCTTTTATTGTTGATGCAAAAAATGATGACTAAGAATTCATGATGATATAATTTTTTTTGTGGGTATTTTAGGATGTTTCTCTTTGATGAGGTGATTTTTGTGTTTTAAGAGTTAATGAGGAGTGGTAGATGTTTACATACATGAGAATTGATGTGATTTATATTAAAATGATTGATGCCGTGTGCTAAAAATTACAGTAGCAGAGTGGAGGTATGACATCCTAGTTTTGCATGAAGATTCGTCACACAAACATATAATTGAGATGAAATTGAGATGAACACAGGAAACCCCAAAATTTTGACATGAAATACTCAGTAAGTGAGAAGCCCCTGATAAAACAATCCACTATTTTGGTTGAGTTTAGAAAGATATGAACTTCCATTTAATTAGAGAAGATGTGATTACGAAGATACAAAGATTTGCACTTTTATTTAATTTTGTTTCAGAAAAGTTCCAATTGCATATTTAGCAAGTTTCAAGCTTAAACAAAATTCACCCGTGCTTGTTGCATGAGAATTTAGTAGTGCTAAATAAATTGTTACTATTGTAAATTTGCATTTTAATTTGCCTCGTTTTACGGTTTCATTTCTACTCCCATCTTTTGAATGCGTTGTAAGGAACCAGCCCCAGACTGGACTTCCTTCAAAATTCATCTATTTTGAACTTGAAACTTTCTGCAACCTAAACTCTATCGTATTCAACTTAGAATCTTAACTTGAGATTGGATTAGGAATAATTGCTTTGTTCATTTCATTAATGCAATATATGGGTCGGCCTAACGTTGTTTTTATTGAATTAATACATGTTGAGAATGTTTTAAGCCAAATCTTCATAATTTGCTAAGATAATCTTCAAATTTCAAGTGTGAGGAAAATTTCTCTGCACTAATCTTTTTTGGTTTCTCTCTCAATATTTTCTGTTTACAGGTGCCTGTTGATATTGCGCCCACTTTTGGTGTGATGGATCTATTATAATGGTGAAATATTGAAGGCTTTTACTTGTGATTTCATCACATTTTTTTTCAATTAGAGTCGAAGGAAATAAATAATTCATGTCTCACGAATAAGCTTCATTGGTTCACATGATTGGAAATGTGTTCTGATGGCTCTTTGAATTTGGTATCACACCATCTGTGTTCTCCAATCATATTAGTAAATGCAAACTATGTTTCTGGAGTTTTTTCTTCTTTTTTATTCATTTTATATGCTAGTAGGCAAGCAATATAGTTTCATCTAACATCATTATATACATTATCATTATCTTAGTTTATTGGGATAGGAAAGAAGTTGAGACTTGACTAGATTTCTTGTTAGAATAGGTTCAAAAGCAGATTTATTTTCAGATGATTGTAACACCAAATGAATGTTACTTGTGAAACAATTATCTTACATATGTCATACCTATATCACGTAGTACATTTGTTGCTTTAGAAATTGAGATGAAAAAAATGAATCAAGATACATGACATATTCTCTTGATGATTTTGATAAGATAAACGACAATATTGTCAGTCTTGCAATATATTCTATGAACAGCTGGAAATGAGGGTCAAAACTAAAGCCATCTTCAGCTCAGGCTCAAGTGCTTAACCTTTTATCAAGCTCACATCAAGCCATATGTGCATGCTAACTCTTTCTATGACATCAAGAAGAAAATTCCAAATATGCATTTTGAAAGTTGGTTTGAATATTGAATTGGAAGAAGAAAAAGTTCAAGGTTTGAATGGTTCAATTGGAATTTAACAAGATATTGAAGAGGATATCTGAATAAATATTTGTATTATTTTAATAATATTTAAAAATAAGATAATGATATATCTTTTTTATTGATTTAGTAAATAATATTTTAAAAAGATAATATTTTTGAATATTTTAAATGATATGCATTCTTTAATTTTAATATAATTATTTTATTTTTATCAACAAATCAAAATAAAGATTAAAATTTAATAATATCTGAACCGGTCTGATCTTTAGAAATCGGTTTGATTCATTACTTTAAAATTCCATGCACGTTTGGTTACATTACAGTACGGTCCTATTTATAAAGTCATGTATAAAGGTACAAAAACTAATACACCGTCTATAATTATGTGTTCAAAGAATATTAAACTTAAATATATATATAAATAAAACTTAATTATCGTCACAAATTCAATCCTACAAAATCAAAATGATTATGGGAAAAAAAAAACAACATAATAAAAATCACAACCGCCAATAACAGATCAAACGGCTGAAAACAGGAAAAATCCAAAATGAATTACAAACTCTAAAATTCTTATAGAAACTTTGATATTATAATTAAGCTTGTAATATCAGTTGTTATTGACAATGGCAGAAAAGAGCATCAGATTAATATCTTTGTCAAAATCCTTCTCATCACCTAAGAAGATCCGTTAGCATCTTAGTGTTAATACTATGAATATATTTCTACAAAAACATAAAGAATATAGAGTCAATACCTGTCTTTGATTTTAATTGAAGCTTCCACTCGTCAATTATCTGCGAGGATGCCAACAATAATAGAAATTTAGCCTATTAATCATATGGATAATAAATAAATCTAATATATATCTGTGTGTGTGTGTGTGTGTGTTAGGCTAAGACTAGTACCTGATTTAGATTTGTATATGCAGCATCATCAGAATCAGTTTTATGTGGAAGGCCGGATGATGAGAGCAACCGGTTTAGAGAACTCCTCTGTGCTGATAGGGAGACTCTTATTTGGTCCATTAGATCCTTAAAATTTTAAAACAAATTTAGTTCCACAGTTGAAGAATGTGTGGGTAAAGAGATTGAAAAAAGCACATGATAGAAACAAGCATGGCAAAGTTAAAGAAGAATCATCCCGCTCCATAATTTTGGCTGACTTTTAGCTAGACGTGTCGAATTGGGTTTACGGGTCAGATTCGAGTTTGATTCGAAATTAACCTACTTGAAATAGCTTGACCAAAAACCAACATGTTTTTAACCCAACTGACTCAAACTTGAGCCACATAACATGCTTAATGTAAACATGGTACTTATTTTGTCAAATTAAGGCTATTTTTAAGCAAATGCTGGTTGGCATGTCATATTTGGGTCAATTTTAAGTTGACAAGTAATTGTCGAGTTAATTTCAGATTGGCAAGTCAACTCAAACCGACTAAAAAATTATGTGTTAAGAATTTTTATCTGAACCCGACTCAAATATTAATCAAGTCGGCCATATCCCAATTTTTCGAGCCAAGTTAACGTGTTCATTAAATTTTTAACACCCCTACTTTTAGCATATGTTAAAATTTACAAATAATATGAGTGAAATGGTATAGAACTAAATCGGAGGAATTAAGTAGCAATTGTGATGCAACATTTATGAAAAATTTTTGACAAGTAAATATAGATTGAAGATAGCAGTCAAAGGAAAATGACAAGAAAACAATAAATATAAAGAGCGTCAAGCGAAATGAATTTAATGGACAACTTGATATGCTCGACTAAACTTTCGTTTTCCCCACAAATTTAATTTTAAAATCTGAAGTCCTCACTTTGCTTCAAGTTTCACTCTTCTTACTGCAACCAAGAGAGAAATAGGGAAGATAATTATTCTGACATACACAACAAAGAGCATGGTGATTTAGGTTTTCTTATATAAAATCCTCACTAAGTAGGTTTGTTTTGCGAGAATAAGACTGGTCAAGTATAATGTTGATAAGAGATTGCTTTCTTGACATGATTAATTTAAACCTCAGAAAAGGATAATGATTTACTAGTAGGCAACTTATCCGTCGATTAGAAGATTTGGAGTGTGGAAATAATAGCCAAAATAATACCCCAAAAGTTTTCCAAATATAGGTCTCCTCATTTTCTACCATTTTCGCATTTCTTTGAAGTTTCAATTATAGTGTGCAACAAATTTAGCATAATGGTTGGGAGTTTTACCTCAAACTATAATATCTTGATTTCAATGTGTTACACATAAGGTGTCTATGTGAGTTAAATAGAAAAACATTACAAGCCTAGGAAACCAATAGTTCTAAAAAACTAGGGTGAGGGATTGTAGGGATAGCTTCTTGGACATTGGGAGTACTTTTCCTAAAATTTTAATGAGATGCTTATGATCTTCTAAATTTGAGTAATGGAAGTCACCATGATTTTAGGTTTTAATTAGAAAAGGTTATTAAGATTCCCCTCAGCTTTATCATGGAATTTAACTTGGAATACTTTTTACAAGTTGTTTATAACAATATTTGTCTTGGTCTTCTATCTTTCCTATACTTTTCCAACATTTTTACCTTCCATTTCTCGCTTTTTTAAGTTTTTAAATTAAGTGCACTAAGGGGTGGAAATTGAGTGAGGATTGGTTATGATGAGGAAGAACATATGATACCATTTTAAGATATCTATAGTGATGGAGGGGATGGAAGGGTGCAGAAGCTCCTTCTTCCTTTGGCTTAAAGGGTCAAAGAAGGAAACCTAGGGTTAGAGCCTTTAGGGGTTGTCTGGTAATGGATTTAGAGCGGGATTTAACCTGGATGTAGGCTAAATCTTGTCAGACGGTCATTTTGAACAAAGTAAAACCGCAGATTTGATAAATCTAAATTTCACGAATTTCGGCTATAAATCCCGAATGTACTAAATCCTGTGGATCGGTGGATTTACGAGATTTATGGGATAGAGCTATTGGAATTTACCTAAATGTAGGCAGAACTTCCCAAACAATTTTATTGGATTTACCGGATTTATGGAATTTCATGGCCAAATAGGTTTCGGGATTTAACCTATTTAAGACTTAGTAAATCCGGATTTATGGGATTTACTAAATCCTAATAACTTAAATCTCATCTTTTGCCAGACAACACATTATGTGGAGCGATGGAACTATGTCTTGCACTTGAGATCCCTTGAAGAAGATCAGATCAATCAATCTTAAGAAAATAAGTTTACAGAATTTTTTAAAAAATGGCTATGTAAATTATCTATTTCATCTTTTATGTTGCTGGTTTGGCTATTTTTGATTGGCCGCCGGTGAGAAATTGAAACCGCCTAAGTTGAGTTGCTTAACGGAAAAGTTAGAAGATCTATCTTCCAAAAACATAAGCACAATTAGAAACTCATGCACAAAGTATTCCGATAAACAAACTGGAAACTTATAATCCTTCATAATCACCGTAAACCTTAAGACAGACTGCATTTCTATCATCAAACGAGAAATTTTAAAGAAGAAACAATCCAAACAAGTTCTCCAAAACTAATTCCTTCCGCCCATAAAAAAGAGATCTACCTGCTTCTCCTTGAGCAACTCTTGACATAAATCTTTCAGCGAAACCAGATCTTCCTGAATCCTCTTCATCCGACAAATCAGCTTGCACGGATTTGCCTGGGAGGAGAACCATAGGGAGGTTAAAATAACCTAGGAGTTCAGAAACCCTAGATTTTATAGTTCAAATTCAAGCAATCAATCTAACATCCAAGAAAAAAAAAAGATTAAAATTAAAGAATTCGAAGAATTTAAAGTGAGGAAAAACAGTGGGGGAAAGCGGGCGATACATTGTCAGGGTAGGTAGACCGGAACTCGCGCTCGATGTGGAGTTGGACGAGTGACAGATCGCGATTTGCCTTGCTTAAAAGCGTCATCACCCCGTCGAGCGCCGGGTGGTAGCTCCGGCGATCCTCCGTCGACATGAAATCCGGCGAGCGGTGGTGGCGCAGTTCGCCCTGCTTTCTCTCCTGCTCTTCACTCTCCCGAGATCTTTTCAACTTTCCCGCCCAATCACCTCCACACCATCCGGATTTTAGATATTTAAACAGTGTAAATATGCATTCTCAACCTTACAATTCGACGGAATTGAGATTCCGAAGTTAGTTCTCTTTATTTTTATTTTTCATTTCTAATAATAATAAATAAATAATAAATAATAGTAAATTCCTTTCTCTTCTTTTTTATTTTTTTATTTATAAAAATAAATAATAAATAATAAAAATATGCAAAAAAAACAATAAAAGAAATAAAAAATAAAAAAAATGATCCCAAATAATTCTTCACAATATATTTTATTTATAAACCATATTTATCACCATCTCTCAAGAAGCCAACAAAATCCCAAAAATTTATCATATAAAATAAGATACAATGCATTACAATATTTTGTTCAAATATTTACTCAAAATGCCACTCTCAGTTGATCATAAGTCCAGCCCGCATTGAAAAACAGGCGGCCCGAAAGCGTTTAGTTCACCAAACAATGTACCATCTCCCTCCACATTAAACCCTCCATTATCATGACAACCAAAGTATGTTTGTATGTCATCAGGAAAGCTGCACCTCGGCCACTGCTCCCCGACGAACTCATTCGGCGCCGACGACGCATCGAACATCGCCGTCCTCTCCAACATCTGCTTAAACTTCGATGACTGAAGTATTAATCCGAGTGTTGATATATTCGTTGCAGCAGTAGTAGTCATTGTATTTGTATTGATGAGCGCTCCTGGTTCTGTGTTGTGAAAAGATTGAAAGATTTGTTGTGGCGGCGGCGGCGGGGGTGGTGGTGATGATGGTGACGGGGATGGTTGATGATGAAGGGTTAGTGGGGCGTCGTGGCTCAATTTAATGGTGGATGATTGGTTGATGAGTTGTAGGGATATTGGGGTGGTGGTGTTAGTTTGTGGATTTGGATGGAGGTACTTAATGTAGTGGCTAAGATCAAAGTTGGTGACTGCGTTGAGCCCACGATATTCGATTGCTGCCATATCATAAGCCGTTGCTGCCTCTTCTTGTGTAGCTGAATTGATAATAAAAAAATAAAAAAAAAAAAAAAAAACTTAAGATGATATTAAACTTTATTAATGAGAAAATTTTGAGAAAAAAAATGTGTGTGTGTCTATGTGCCACGTATTCAGATCAGTTGGTCGGGCATCTGCTTGTCAGTTGTAAGTCCCTTTTGGTCTGAGGTTCTATTTCCTCAAGTATTGGGTGTGTTACTCGAATTCTTAGGGGCATGAGGGATGGTTGGGGCTCGTATTTTTCATCTGAACATTCCTTTTTAATATATATAATAACGCTTAAACATCAATTTTTATAATCATATCACCCTTACCTATTGAATTCAAACATCAAATTTTAGTAGGTAAATTTAAAGGTTTTTTTTTTTTTGAATCATTAAATTTAAGAAAAGTGAAATAAACATAAAAAGATATAATGTATAAGCTGCAAACTTACCATAAGTTCCGAGATACAAATATTTGTTGCCATGTACGCGGCCAATTCTTGCTTCCCATCTTCCATTATGATGATGCCTGCAATAAATTTTCATTAAAAATTAAATAATATTATCTCATAGCATAAAAATATTATTTTTTCTCTCATATTTGCAATCTCTCTCTCTCTCTCTTTATAGACCAAAACTTCAATTTTTATATAGATATAGACCACCACACTCATGCATGAAGATGCATTTTAAGTTAAAATTGTAGCTTTTTGATGTGATATGAAAGATTTGGGCAAACGCCCAATCATGCGAGCCCACATCTTCACATACGCTAATTTGAGCCGATGTGGGTTCTCTTGCTCGAACGTTCGGACATGTGATGTATATAAATGAAACATTTCTTCTAAGAAAGGTGGTAAATAACCAACCATGCATGAATATACAAATAAATACTTGTGTGTTCTAATTTAGTCCAAAATAGTTATATTTTAAATAAATAAAAAATGTTTAAAAAACTAGCTTTCAGAGACAATTAGATTGAGCGTATTAAGTGAGGAAAATATATAGTTGTGGGTCAGTTTTATTACATATTTATTGAATTTGAAAATTTTATTACATCTTTACTCATCAGAACTCTTAGTTTCATTTATTAAGGAATGAAAATGGCAGTATTAGTTGCAATAATTTATTCTTTTTAATTAATAGGTGAGTTATTTGTTTAATAATTCTTTCTCTCAAAAAAAAATATTATGTGTGGATGGATGTGTTCGGGTGTACTCGGGGTGTGTTTGGGGACTGCACATCTTATCCGCACGTACGGATGACCACGCATAATATAGTCTTCTTTGTCTCTCTAATTATCGAGAAAATATTACATCGGGAGTCGTGATGCAAGAATGCATCAAGACTTCAATCAATGTCTGACGCATGTATAGTCCGGACACACAGTGTATTAAATTATTTAGTTTTTTTTACCAAACGGGTCATGATTGTACATGTGACAGACAGTGACTGGAGTGCAGATGCATTTTACATCAAGACTCCTGATGTAATAATTTCTCCTAATTATCTTAATTTAGTTTAAATTTGAAAAATAAACAGAGGCTTACCTTGCCACGCCTCTATACTTTGATACACCTCTAGAGAATCCACTACTCTTCCTGAAATTCACAAAAAAAATAAATCAAATAAATATATGAAACAAATTTTGATTAAAACCAAGCATCAAAATTAATACATGAATAATTAATAATAAATTATTAAAATAAATATAGCAATTACATTAAAGATCATTTCTTATGAGAATATTCTAATCCCATTTTTTTCTAATTTGCAAAATTCTCTCTTTTTAACTTATATCATTGCATGCTTATTACCTCCTCAAAGATCCAATGTACTCTTCCTTGGACTGGCCTTGCATGTCTCTGAGCTCTTCTTGGTATGTTGATAGCTGCCAATTGGAGTCATAATATTCAGCTATATGAATAATCTCTTTAATAGAAAAAATATCATACAATACAAAATACATAAATAATATATATATTATATAAAAATTACAGGAAAATTCAGTATGGTTTCATGGCCCCAATACTTCAATGCAGCGAGGTCATAAGCTCTAGCTGCAGCATCCTCATCATAATAAGCTCCTGTTAAATATGAATATCAGAACTTATTTCTTTTAATAAAAAATGAAAAATAAAGATTCCATTATAACCTTCTGCAATAGAACTCACCAAGGTATACTGCAAGCATCCACAGAAAGAAAAAACAAAGCAGATCAGTATAAAAAGATTAATTTGCTAATAAAAGGAAAAAAAATGAAGTTTTTCAGCGAAAAAGAGATTAAAAAACAAACCTTGTTTTCCTTTCTTTTTCTGTGATTCATTCCAACTGTTCTTATCCCAGAGATGAGCTTCGTACCTTCCTGTCCACCGATGCCTTTAAATATATAAAATCAAACCATGAATTAGAAGGAAACATGAGGAAGAAGAAGATTCAAAAAGAGTTTACAGATCTTTGCAGCACTAACAATTAGAGCGATTTAAGATCTGCTTGTAATGAAAATTAAAAAAAAAAGGATTTTTATCTCAGTAATTAGGAATAAATTATTGTAAAAATTTGGTTTTTAAGTAGTTTAATTAAGAGATTAGAAACCTTGTGACACCACGATAAACAGAGCTTCTCTGCAAGGGAGAGTCTCTTGGGACGCTCTTCCTTGTCCTCCTCATCTTCATGTAGCCGTTGCTACTGTTGCTGTTGGTGTTTTCACTGTTACTGATGGAGTTATTCTGCTTCCTTTTAGCCATTGCTGCAACAGATAGAGAGAAAGAGAGGGAGTTGGGATTTATTACTGAAGGGTGAAGTGCTAGTAGAGTTTAAAAGAGAGGGCAGGGGTTGACAGAGTATTTGTTTCTTAAAGAAAAAAAAAATTGGTAAGATTTATTAATTATATTTTGAGATTATATATGTATATAATTTGAGAGGGATTGAATTTTTAGATTCTTGAGTTGAGACAAATTAGCTCAAATTTGACTTGATGTTTTCCATAATTTTTTATTTATGTAGTAATCCCTGGCCAACCACAAAAAGCTTGCTTGCATGCATGTATCACTTCTTTTGTTGTCTTTTATAAGAGATCTTAGCATATCTATATGAGAGATAGGTTTTGGCCAAAAAAGATTAGTAGTCTTTTGTTTATTTACATTGAGTATTAGATCAATTTCATATGTTTCATTGTAAAAAATGTTTAATTTGATGGGGGGGTTAGTGAAAAACAATTTGAAGTTGTTGCAATTGTTTAGAATAATATGGATGTTCTTAAAAAGGTGTAGGTGCTTTGATTATTATATGCTTTATTGGAAAAGTTAAACAACATTTTTTTATGACTACTTTAGTGAGAGGTGTATAATTGGCCAAGGAATGCCTTTATATGATTGAGAGAATTAGTGATGGGTCTTGCACAAAGAAAATTATTACCCTTTTATTTATTTACATTGAGTATTAGGTTAATTTGATTTGTTTCAAAGTAAAACAAAAAACAATTTGCAGCGATCGTGAATGTATGTGTTTCGAATAATTAAAAAGTTGCATTCATTGGGAACAAGAAATGTAATGGTTGTATGTGATTACAACATGTGTTTTACTATTGCTATGACTGGTTGGGAAGACAGTGCACTTAACAATCGTATATTCAAATTTATCACAAGAACTCGGAAGCACAAGTTCCCTCATCCACCTCCAGGTTTGTTCAACCGTTGATCCTATTAAAATTAATTTTGAGTTTATTACTAGTTATTGTATTTGTGACAAATAAATATTGTTTGGTCGATGCTGTATGTCCCTTACAAATGGGGTATCTGAAGTTATTTTCGGATATCAAATATCATATTCTCAACTTTGAAAGAGCATGTAATGTAGCTTGGAGCTGGAAAGAAATGTTTAAGAAGAGAAATTTGTCCTTGTGAGGTGTCATTAAAAGAACATTTGGAGTGTGAAAGAAAAAAAAAAACGGTCATACTATGGGATATGTAGACATATTCGTCTCCTAAGCAAATGCAGATTACGGTGACTACAATGGCTCTCCAGAACTATATTCGGCGGCATCCTTTGTACAGTGATATTGAATTTGACTAGGCTGATGAAAATTATTTTCATGTCCCAACTAAAGCATTTGAATATCACGTAAAACATTCTTTATCGTATGCAGCAGTTGAATGACCCGGGAGTTGCACCCATGATGGGGAAGGTGTTGGAGAAATAATAGGGTTGAGAGAGCAGATTATAGGCGTCATCATCGGCTGCTGAATGAACCAATGGTTTTTTTTTTCTTTTGTTATTTTATTTGCAATGTGTGGTGAAAACTGTTATCTTTTGTTGTATCGATATTTTTTCCAATCATCTATAATTTGAATATCATTTTTATTTATCCTCTTTTGCATGTATTATCCCCCACTTGAATGATTGGAGAGGCAACCATAGATAAAATATGCCATATAATTATTTATTGCATGTTTATTTTTGATTTTTTGGATGTCAATGATGAGAGATTCGATCATAAGGGTTCTATAGGATGGTCAACATGTTGTTGTTGGTTATTGCCACATGTGAAATCCCAATGAAAGCAACCAAGCTCCTCTTTTTGTTCTCAATGTCATGATTTTCTGAGGCTCTTCTGAATGACTTTTTTTTGTGATATGTATATGTGACACATACGAGTTTGGTATTGCATCGTTTGAATGTAACTAATTTTATAAGGACTGCTGTCTTTTTAAAGGGACAGATTTGTTGTTTATGTTTTGTTCTCTGAGACCATGAAATTTAATAAAACTTGCATTTGTTAATTATAATATTATTTTCACTAATATTGCATCTAAGTATTTGTGTTTTCTTGTTTAAACCTTAAGAAAAGATAAGTTCGAGGACTTCCGGTAACTCCAATGTATTGCAGTGCTAATGTGTGATACCATGCTTCTTACTTACTTCATGAAGACCATATAGCTATGGGAGGTAGTCTTACAGGTGTCTACGGGGAAGACAAAAAAAGTTTTGATTTTTTTAGCTAGACAGATGGGATGGAGGAATCGACAGCTGATAGTGATTGGGCATGATGAGTTTCTCTAAAGGATGGCTTATCTCGCGACATAAGTTAAGTGTATTTTAAAATAATGTTATCATATTATTAATTGTTATTTTAATAGTCTTTTTTTTAAAATTTTGATTATCGATTTATTCACAGTTTTGTGAGATGTCTGCTTTTATGTTGTAACAATCAAACTGTTTAATTACTTGCAAGTATGAAATTCACTAGTATGAACAATTATGTTATAAACAACACTATGCTACAGGAGCAGAAATGTCATTTTTTCAAAAATAGCTGCAACAAAGTTGTTTCAAAACTACAAAAAACAAATAGATTGTCAGCTTATCCGCAATAGCTTCTACGTAGTTCCTTCCTGCCACAGCTGATATGCATCAGCTTTTTAATAAACCGCAACTACACCAAACAAACCTTTAGGCGGTGTTTGGTTGCATCAGGGATGTACGTTAAATAAGATTTAGTAAATCTGGATTTATCAAATCCATTTTGACTGAGAGAAGCTTTGAAGCCACCGATCGTAAATACGCCTACGATTCAGATTTATTAAATCCAGATTTACGTGAAGAAGAAGACAGAATGCGATGAAAATCAGGCAGAACGCGAGCAAAATCAATTGAAAGGAGTGTTCGATTTAAGATTAAGTTTTTGATGTTTGGTTGAACTTAAGCTAAATTTGTTGTTAAATTCGCCTATTAACAGGCTACCAAACATGATCTTAAGCTCAACCAAAATGAATTTAAAGTCAAAAAAATTCCAAACCATGCAATTTATAATTAAAAAAAAAATTATGAAAAGTTTGCATATTTATTTTATTTAAATCAATTGGATGTCATCAATAATTACATTACATAAAACTTTACCTTTCTCTCTCATTC
>NEWO01000031.1:1156207-1185514 GCA_003013225.1 Phalaenopsis aphrodite
TATTAGCTCCACGCATCCACCTCTAGTTGTCGGGCCTTGCAACAAGCCTCCAACATGTGTTGAGAATGTAGTTCGACCTCATGTAATTTTTGATGAATTATAATGTCTAGTACATGAAGAGTTTTCTATAAGGGATAAAAGTCATTTATTAGCTTGACATGATTCTCGTGGTTGTTCTGAGTAGGTAGCAAATGTCAAACTTTCCTAACTCTATTGAGCATTTAATTAATCTGCTCGAAGCTACTTGTTTTTACAAGATGGTCTTCAGAGAGAATTATGAGTAAACAACGATGATGTGAGTCTGGAAATACAAACTTAGCCTCCTTGCTGAGAATGTCAGAGCGCAATCTTGTCTGTCAACGGGTTGTAATTCTTTGTGTTAGAGAGAACCCTGTTGACATAGTAGATGAGTAGTTGGACCAAGTTTACCTCCTTGACCAGAACAAAGCTTATCGCATAAAGCAAAATATCTAGGTATATATACATCTTCTTCCCTTGGATAGACTTCAAAAGGTGGGGTGGTCACATCAGATATGTCTTGAGTTGCCTGAAAGTGACCTGACATTCATCTGTATACTGGAAACCAGCATTTCAACCTTCTCTTGGTATCTTAAAGTGCGGTAGGAACTTATCTTGGAAATGAGCCAAGAAGACCTTGTTCATGAGACATTGGTAAGTTGCATTGGTATTGAGTATAGACTCATGCTTTGTTAAAAGGATGTGGCCTTCTGGTCTCTTGGATTCATCTTTATCTAATTGTACCCTGAGTAAACATCCAAGAAATTGAGCATCTGGTGTCCTAGCATAGCGTCAGTAAGTTCATATATTCACGGAGGGAGCAATCCTTCGAGCATCCTTTATTGAGGTCGATGTAGTCAACACACCTCCTCCAAGTGTTGATAGCTTTTTCAACCATGATGATGTTTGCTAGCCATACATAGTGGTGTACTTCACATATAAAATTTGTTCCTAGAAGCTTGTTGACTTATTGTTTGATGGCTTACAGACGATTTGAGGAGAAGTTGTGTTTCTTCCAGATGCCTGGCTTGAAGGCTGGGTCAACCTTTAAGGGGGGTTGACTCCTGGCATATTAACTGGGGCTTAAGCGAGAATATCTTGGCTCCTCTGAAAAAGATCTACATGTTTCAACCTCCACTCATTGAAGATTAGCAGACCACACTGCATTATTTGTTAGGTGTGATCACCTGAGAGCATAATATGGATAAAGCATTCCATGGGATAAGCTTGTTGGGACACGCCTTTGTCTCAAAGATCAAAATTGTTTTTGCTAAGCATCGCTGGTGAGCACGGCTTGGCTTGTTTGAAGTAGCATGTTTGCTCTATCTATTGGTCTTCATGCACAACGATGATCACCATAGAGGTTAAGAACTTGAGTCCAAGGTGTGGTATATACGCGACAATGCTGAAGTTGGACTACAAGGGCGTCCCAAAGATGGTGTTATAATTTATTTCTGACTTAACAATAATGAACTGGATTGAGTGAGTAATTTGTCGAGAAAATTCTTCCATTACAATACGGAGATGTATCGTTTCTTTGACCCTTACCAGTCAATTGTCAAGCTTGTACAATGGCCCAAAAGCAGGTTGAAGCTTTTCCCTGGTCAACCCCGGACTAAGAAATGTGGAGTAGAATAAGACATCGACAAGGCTATCATTGTCGATCATGATTCTCTTCACATTCTAGCGGCATTTGTTAATTTATGTGTTGATGACAAGAGAGTCTTGGTGGCAGATTTGGACTCTTCTAGGTCATAATCATTGGAAGTAATTGTCTAGGAGCACGATTTTATTTGTGTTATTATCCACGGGCAGTGATATGGATTTGTTCATACAGCAATGGGCTTCTAGCAATTGTTTGAATTTTGCCAACAGCTTGGTCACTCTCATTTTTTTGCTTTTATATTTGTTACCCTCAGTGGTTTATCAAAACCAATTGGTTTATTCTACATAAACCAACCCATATACCCCTATTGAACTAATATTTTGATCTCTTCCTTACACTTTTTATATGCTTCAACGGTGTGATCATGACCTATCGAACCAATATTTTGATCTCTTCGTTGAACTATTTATATGCTTCAACGGTGTGGTCATGACTCTAGTAGAAATGATAACATTGCTCCTAATCCTTGAGTTAATTTTAGGGGGTGAGTCGACTTAACAATCTCTTCATCCCTTATGTCCATTAGAACATTGACATGTGACATGTTGAGTTGCATATAACCCTTCTTCGGTTGAAGCTTACGTCCCTGATTAACAAGCCAAGAAGAGAGATCGTAATTTCCCTGTTGTTCAAACTTCCTCTATTGTGAGATTTGGTTGGCAACTCTAGCATTATTCTTGTGTTTGCCCCCGAATCACCCGAATTGGTCGTTGTTGCACCTTGATGGTCTCATATTCAATGATTTTAGCTTCAACATGATGGACAAGATCAACATAACAACGGATCGTCTCCTACTTCAATGATGAGTAGAAATGTCTTAGGAAAAGTCCTCCGAGGAAGACACTCTCAGCAACTCCAGGTCAACTTCAGTGGAGAACCTACGGAAGTATTCCTTGAGAAACTCTACCTTATTTGGGGGAACTTCTGAGAAATGGGAAGAATATTTGACAATCCTTCCATTTGCTATGAACTGTTCCACAAATAATTAATAAGCTCGTTACAAATGTTGATAGTGCCTGCCATGATCGAGTAGAATCATGTGTGAGTTTCACATTTAAGAGTGGTCGAGAATACTTCACAGAAAAGTGTGTCAAAGGCACATTGAATGTGTGTGATGGTTCAGTAGCGGTCAACATGCTTGTATGTGTCAATTACCCCTTTGTAGAAATCAATATTCAAGATATTGAAACTCATTGGGATGGGTTATTAGAGTACAGACTCTGCTAAGGGAGAGTACTCTTAGAGTTTGTGGCAAGTGGGAAAGAGATCCTTATGCCCCAAAGGGAGCTTTTCTCGAACTAGACGTTGTAACTCTTTAGGGATAACATCATTAGGAGTGGTTGTGAGGTGGAGCGATGTCATGTGAGTTGCACGAGATAAATGAATGAAACTTGCAATATCAGTGAGGTCAACAACCCAACATAACAAAGGAAGGGTTTCATCACGGGGAAGGGGCTCGATACAAATATGTTCGAGTGGTTAATTTTTTGTTGGCTACTAAATTGGTGGTAAATAAGCTTTATATGGTTGTATGGGCATTAACTCTAGAACCTCACATAGTAGTTCGAGGATCTCATGCTAATACTCCTCCATCTCGCGCACTTGTTCCTTTAGAGAGGGGCCCAATGCTCCTTCATTAGTAGAGTGATTCCTTTCAGGAAGATGCAAAATCATGGCTTCCTTGGCTCCGTGGCTATCACTTAGAATGATGGGTATTTGAGTGAGAAGCTTCGTTGTTGCTAGCATTGCATTTGATGGTCATTCAACATGTCTCTCAAGAACTTATGCGGTGGGACTACCTTTCACACAGACAATGACAAAATGGTGTGTGTTAGAAGATTCACATTGGTAAAGTAATGAATTATTTTCTTAGCATTGTACGAGAATCTAGCCCACAACTAGATAAAAGAAAACAACTAGAAGAGAAATTAGAGGTTTTTATGTGAAAATTTTGAAAAGGAAAAAATCACGGTGCCAGGTTCTATTAAAATCATCTAATATTAATTCATGATCACATGCACATCCCATTGTCACATAGGCGAAAGAGGACTACACAATTTCCCAAGATATAATATCTATTGCACAGTGAACTGTGATGATTATAGTTAGTAGGACTTTAGTATCCTGTCTTTGAGTTGTGTTGGTGCTCGGTGTTTCTAACAACGTGCTGCTCTGCTATGTGCTTTGTTTTTCCACAATGTATATTGAAATTCTACAATGCATGTTGTGTCTTCATAAGGAATATGTGGTGCTTGATGGCGGTCGGTGGCGACCTACGAGCAGTGGTCTCCAATTGTCGAGGGTTGTAGGAGCGAGCGAATTTCACTGGACCTTTGGTGTAGAAAACGAGCTTCCCCTTCTTTTCCTCCAAGCTGTGGTCATCTCTGGCTCAGGGTCTAGGTCCCCTCTCAGGAAGTGGAAATATTTCCATACGGATTACGCACGCAGAGCTGCATGAGTAGTAACCCCTCAATAACCTCTGCTTTGTGGTTATTATGTAGTTAGTGAGAGGTTATTGATGTATTAATTTCAATAACATATAACCTCAATAACCTTCGCGGGTTCTATTTCGATATTATTCGTATATTATTATGAGAGTATTGCGGGGTTTATGGAGTATACATGCAGAGCGGCGTGTGTATTCTGTATGTAAATATTTTTCCTCAGGAAGAGGGTGGAACTCTATTTATAGAATTCAGGAGAGGTCTATTGGCAAATAAGGAAAGAATATGGATCAATCCATCGAGCGACCCAGAGAAATCCCCTCAATCATGCGATATTTTGCGGACGGTAATGGTATCAGGATTGAGTGATATTTAGCTTGTTGGATTCGTTTTGTTGAGATGCTCGGTTTGATTGTAAGAATTTATATTTTCGAATTTATTTGGCCTTCCAATTGGGCATCCTAAGCTTCCAAAATGGCTTTATGGCTTTGCTTTAACTTTGATTAGACCAATTTTGGCGTCATTGTGTTCTTGTCATCGAGCTGGTCGATTTGATTGAAGTTTTTTAAAATCATAGGTTTTGAATTATCCTTTATTGAAGTTTGAACTTTTTTTGTCAAAAAAATAAATTTAAAATCTAGTAACCTTTAAAAATTTTCTTACATCTCATCACACCAAAACTTTCATATTGTCTTGAAAATCACTCAGATCTCCAACACCATTTTTTCTTATTATAAATTTATGATATTAAGATGTTATAATTTGTAAACATAAATATAAATATCAAATTTTGGACTTTATCTATGCAAATACATAAGAATCTTGGGATTTATATATTCGTAAATTTCTCATATTTTTATTACTCGATATCTCAAAATTCAAAAGAAAAGGGGGGGAGGGGGGAATTGTTTAAGATCTTTGAAATGGGAGCGGCCAACAAACGTCTAAACTGTGAAAAATTATTGCATACGGACACCGCATGCAACTCTACATGCGATGGGGGATGCTAACTTCATTGTTTAAGATCTTTGAAATAAGAGCGGCTAACAAACGTCTAAGCTGTAAGAAATTATTGCATACGGACATCGCATACATGCGTTGTGTGATTCTGACCGTAGAGATTATTTCAATTTTTTTTTTTAAAAAAAAATTTAGGTTCATAACCGCCTTTCCAAGTTCTATCTGGTCTATCATTATAGCCCTAGATTTTCCCCAACAAATTTTCTCCTCCTCCTCCTCCTCCTCCTCCTCCTCCTCGCTGGTCTAAATCGCTCTACCGAACAAGGTGCGACTATTTTTTGATCGTTTTTTTCTCGATCTTGTTATTTCTCGTTTAGGGTTGAGAGAATGATGAAGCTTCCGAGGTTTAATGTTTATTGCAGATGGCCAGATCTCTGATTGCAGGGGAAAGCTGGAGGAGCTGAAGTTCCCGCTGCGGAAAGAGGGCGAGATGATGATGGCATCGTTAGAAGAGTTTACATAACCTGGAGGCTGGAGAGGATCAGTTAGGTAGGTTGTTTACTTTGCTTGTTTTTGTTTTCAATATTTATATGCAGACTACTTAATTCCTATGTTATTACATATCTATCACCTAGACTTCAATTTTTACATTATATACCACCTTACCTATGCATGAAAAGGTGTATTTCACATTATAAAAGTTAAAAATAGTGGCATTTTGTTGTGATATGAAACATTTGGGTGGGATAAATGTAAAAATGTAGAGTTTAGGTGTTAGATATTTAAATACATAGGAATTGAATGGTATGTATGTAAATTCTCCTTTTTGTTCTTTTTCTTTTTTATTTTGTTTATTTTATGATTTTGTGTTTATTGTATTTCAATTTGTTCATGTGTGCATTTGATAATCTCTTCGTTTAGGGTTTAGAAAATTCTCAATGGTAGGAGAATCTTAAGACTTTGCTTGGTATAAATTTTCACCACACGCATAGATAGAAAATGCACGAGACAATTAGATTTTAAGTGGAAAAGCCCTGAAAAGTGAAAAGGGCATGAGGGACTTACAGTAATCAGCACCCCCCTTCAAGGTGATGATTGATAGGAGAGATCGTCGTTTGATCAATTGGAAGCGCTTTGGTAAGTACATCTGCAAGTTGATCTTCAGACATTAGTTGTTGTAAGTCGATGTGCTTGAGTCGAAGATGATCTCTGATAAGTGATAATCCAATTCTATGTACTTAATGCGAGCACAAAAAATCGGGTTGTGTGCCAAGGCTTTGGCGGAGGTGGTGTAGTGGTAAGCTCTTGTAATAGTCTTTGTGTCCAAAGAATTTCTATAGTAGCAGCGGCTAGGGCTTTGTATTTTGCTTCTGTGGACGATCGAGCCACCATGAGTTGTTTCTTTGCAGACCATGATATGAGGTTCTGTCCTATGAAAATACAAAAAACCAGAGATGTATCTCATATATTTGGTGTCGCTAGCTTAGTCGGCATCTGCATGAGCTGTTAAGGACATACGGCCAGAAATAATAGGAAGCCCGTGAAGAGGATTTCCTTTTAAATAACATAAAAGTCGTTTTTATTTTTAATTGTGAAGCAAGGTGCATTGATGCATATGCTGACTTAAATAGTTTATAGTAAATGATATGTCTGAACGAGTAACAATTAGATATTGGAGAGATCCAATGGTTTTCTTATACTGTTTCGGATCCAACATAAGTTTTGAAGGAGTGGTTTCATTGCGATGATTAGTGGGTAGGGGAGTGAGAACAATTTTGGCTTGTGGTATGCTAGTTTTATGTAAAATACCTTGTAGGTAGTGTTCTTGTCCTAAAAAGTAGTTCTGTGGTGTTTTGTGAATGTGGAGCCCAAGAAAGTGTGAGATTGGCCCGAGGTTTTTTAGGTTGAATTTGGTGTTGAGAGTGTGAATTAAAGTGGTAATGGCGACTGTGGGGTTACCTGTGATTAGAATATTATCTACGTAAACAAGTAAATGCGTGAATTATGATGATTATAGATTAAAAGCTAGGGATCAACAGTACTTAAAAGAAATTTGTGTGTATTTAAAATTTGACAAAAAGTGAAATACCACTGACGTGGTGCTTGCTTTATGCCATAAAGAGCTTTTGAAGCTTACACATGCTGAGAATAATTGGAGTCCATAAAACCAGTTTGTTGAGTCATAAATATAGTATAATCATTTTTGCCATGCAAAAAAGCATTTGAAACATCCGGTTGCATAATTTCCCAATGATTTTGAGTAGCTAAAGCAATGAGAATTATCATGGGAAATTTTGTGACCAGACTGAAAGTTTCAGTATAGTCTATGCCCTGCTTTTGCTTGAATCCTTGTGCAACTAATCTTGCTTTGTGGTGTGAAATTGTACCATCAACATTGTATTTATTTTAAATGTCCACTTACATCCTATTATGTTTTGATTTTTAGGAGAAGGGACAAGAATCCAGGTGCTTGGTAGGCAGAAGAAATGAGGGAGGTGAAATGGTATGTGTGGAAGAGGGTGGGATGGTGGCTAAGGAAGAGGGAGTGGAGATTTTGTAGGGAAAATTATCTTCAATAAAATAATGTGACGAGATATAAGAGATTTATTTTCCTGAATATCTAAGCATTTGTAACCTTTATGGTGTGGATTGTATCCCAAAAAGATACATTTGAGGGCTTTGAAGAGAATTTGTGGGCAATGTTCGAAGGTTGCCAGGGAAAACAGAGACACCCAAAGGTTTTGAATGACTGATATTGAGGAATAATTTTGTAAGTAATTGAAAAGGAGATTTGTATTTGACAGCGACAAATGGAAGGCGATTTATTAAATAATTGACAGTTTGAATTGCATCCACCAAAATGAAATGAGAAGATTAGCATAATTGAGAAGAGTGTGGGCTCTTTCAAGTAAGTGTCTTATGTTTATGTTCAGCCAGACCATTTTGTTCTGGCATGTAAGGGCAACTGTATTGGTGTATAATACCATGTTCATTTAAGTAAGTATTAAGATGTTGGGATGTATATTCCCCACCCTGATCAGTGTGTAAAAATTTTATATTTGTGTGAACGTGATTTTTATTATTTTGTGTAGGTTGATAAAGTGATGTGTTATGTCAGATTTTTGCTTGAGGGGAATGCACCAACACAACCTTGAGTAAGAATCTATAAAAGTAACATAATAATGATATCCTTCTATTCAAGGATGGGGAAAAGGACCCCAGATGTTGGAATGCAACAATTCAAACTGATTGTATTGAATAGAACTCTTTAAAAAGGGTAATTTGTGGCTTCAAGAGAAATTTTAAGTTGTGGGAATGCATGAGAAAGCTTAGAAAGGATTTCTTGTGTAAATGTCTCAATCTGTGGTGCCATATGTTGGATGTGGTGACGGTTGTGAGGGTTGTGATCGGCTGAAAGCCTTGATCAGCAGTTTCAGAGTAGAGATTTTTCTTGGTTGTCAGGTCTTGAATGTAAAATTTGTTAGCACAAAAAATAACTTGGCAATTATTGTATTTAGTGAGCTTATTAACAGAGATTAAATTATGAGAAAGTTGTGGTGCTTGGAACAAAGGGGGGTGTTTAAGCTTACAATGAGGTGTTGGAAGTAAACCATTTCCAACATGTGTAATTTTAGTGCTTTGGCTATTACCACCTGGTCTGAGCCAGTGTATTGAGTGTGCTATTGTAGATTTTCGAGATGCGGAGTTTGATGAGTTTTTGCTCCAGTATCTAATGCCTAGTTGGGTTGTTGAGATTGCAGATGACTGGTGAGAGCAATGGGCATGGTATTGGCCTTATACTAAAGATTGGTTCTATGTCAACAGTTGTTTGCAGAGTGGCTCCATTTGTTGCAGATCTAACATATTACTGGTTGTTTCGGTTTTACCTAATTGTTGTTTGGTTGCGTTGACTTGTTGGTGGAATTCTTGTGAAGGTTTATGTTATGCTGAAATCCACCCTTGTTTTTATGAGATTTTAGAGCGGTATTTTGTATGTTCTTGGTTGATTCATTTGCTAAGTTGCATTCTTCACTTTGCAGGAGAGCATAAAAGTCTTCAAGACTTGAAGGATGCAATTTAGTACAAATTGCAATTTTAAATCATTGATAAGATGGCGGCGGCTAGTTAACATGCTCTTTGTCAGCCGACAATATGATTTACCAAATTCTTGATAGTGCTGAGATATTGATTTGTTGGGTTGGCCCCCATAGTTATGCTGTGTAACCCTTTCTTGAGTTGGATTGCGTGAGAACGGTTGGTAGCTTGGAATTGTTTTGCAAGATTGTTCCAACTTTCAGCTGTGGTGGTGAGATGAATGATATAAGGATGGAAGAAGAAATGGTAGAGAATCTTGCTGCAACGAAGTTTCGATCGACATGATGCCAGAGAAGGTAATCTTGATTTTTGATGAAATTGCCAGATTCATCCGAATTTTCCATAACAGGTAGTTTTCTCGAGTTAGTGGGTTGGCAGCCACATTCTTGATATGTGATATCAGAAATTTAGGGAGTTTGGTATGCTTATTTCCCTTATCTTTTGAAAGGAGGCATTGATTTGTGGAGTGCCTTGAATTGATGTCGGCTTGTTGGATTTCATCGACAGTGAAGCGAAGAGCTCTGATACCATAAAAAATACTTATACAGAAATATAAAAGAAGAAGAAAAAGAAGAAGAGGAAGATAGATTTGAAGCCTGAAGAAAGAAAAGATCTCTGTCTTTACTACATTGATTTTAGTCTCATCTCTTGCATATATACAGAAAGAATAGTTACATTATAAACCATTCATGTAGCATACTTCTAGTTATGCTTAAAGGATATACAAGTCAATTAGCATTTAATATACATTTATATTAGTTGATATAAAATGTATCTTTCCCTTGTAGAAGCCCTAGCGGCCATGAATGGAAACCCGAGCACTTGAGAGGCGAACCAGAAGAAGCAGAGGCGTAGCTGACCAAGGATGAAGCAAGGTGTTGTTTAAACAATCACTGGTGGTGATTGACAATTGTTGGTAGGTGTTCACATGCACTTCTCTTCACGAGTTATACTTTAATTGTCAGCTCGCTCTTCTCTTCGCTTCTCCCACTTTGTAAAGAATGAGGGTTTATTTATAGTTTTTTAGTTGGGCATTTTAATAATTTAATCAAAATCTCAAAGCACTTCATCGGATGATTTATATTAATTTATTTGATTATTGTTTATTTGTTCAATATTTAAGTATCTTAATGATCCAAGAATTAAGTGATTTTGGACTCGTTGGATTCATCTCATCAAGCCGCTCGATTTGATTATTATGTTTAGAGATTATTTGGCCTCCCAAATAAACCAAAGCTTTTGATTACACTTCAAGTGCTTGATTTGAGCCAATTTAGACTCGGATTAGATCACTTTCAGTGTCACTAGGCTTTTATTATCAAGATTTTCAATTAAACTATAATTTTTTTTTGAAATCAGAGCTTAAATGATTCTGAATTCTTACTTGTATGATGACTTACCCAAAATGCATCGTGATTTGTGATGATCATATAAATTTTCATCGGTGACATAACTTTTCTTGTGTTGGATGCTATCTAATACGGCTATTAATATTTGATAGAGATTGAGATTTAATTTCAAAATTCAATATTATATATGCAAGGATAAGGTTGAAGGCTATTTTAGCCATTTCTCCTCCATTGCTCGTTGCCTTGTGAAATACTTAGGTTCCAAATTTATATTGGCTTATGTAGTCTAAATAATTATGTGTAATGCTACCTCATATACATTCTACAATATGTTCCATTATCGATATGAACTGATAGATTTAGATCCTAAACTGCCAGTTCTGTTTGCAGATAATTCGAAATCACTCAATTTAGAAATTTATTTATGGAATATTTTTTAATATTTGTGATTTTTCATTCCATTACTTGATGCGCGAAATTTCTTATTCATGCCAGCAGGATCTGTTGAAAAACTTTTGCAGAATAACATCTAAGAAGTTGCTAGCTTATTCTGCATATCGTGTGCACTTTCATTGGATAGTACGGCCATGCCAATAAATACTTGGTATGTGTTTTTTCCTTTATTTTCTTTCCATGCATATCATTTATTTAACTTTGATTCACATCTTGTGTTCAACTCCATTCTATTACACACAAGCAGTTTCACCTCACACATATTAGGATGAATGAAAAAGGATTTATAAAACCCTATCTTCATTTAAAACTTAATCACTCCTATTTTGTTTGTCCATCTTTGTTTCTTGTTCTTTGTAAATTTTTTATGGCTGCTTGGTATTGATCCCCACTTTTTTTGTTGGCATTTGAAACTAGATGAACAATGCAAATTTTAAATTGATTGACTCTTAACAATTACATGACATGTAGCCCTGAGTTATTTCTGAAAGGGGAACAATGGACAATTTGTTTTTAATGCGGCAATGTAACAATGCTGAATTCTAGTGGATAAAATTATTGATGAGATGCAATCATATGAATTCTTTGCCATTATTTCCTCGCCACATTAGTTGTCATAGCCAATCGATCTCTGCTATATTTATCGTCTCCCTATCAATTTATAAATTTCTTCATTTAGTGTAATGGGATCGGTACATCCAAAGAGATGAAATGATGAATGGCTTACTTTTACATGAGAAGGATATATGACAAACACAAAAGCATAATATTGGAGTTACAAATTTGTTGTTACTGTCAACGCTAATCTTTTATTGACATGTTTCATCAAGGACATCAGCATCTAATTAGGGAGCATAATTTTGAGTGTGATTTAGATCTGTCTGAGAGAATGATTGGAAGAAATATTACTTGAAGGTTTGTTATGCAATTTAGGTCAAGATACAAGTTACTTATTTTTCTCCATATCGTAGAAGAATTAGGTCTTGATGATCATATTTTGCCGGGCCAGTCTCTATTGTAGTTATGGGGGCTCTCGCCTGGTCTTGGAGCCGCTGTAAAGCCTAAATGCAGACGAGAAAGGTGAAGAAAGTTAAAATGCAGGCAACCACGTTAGGGTTGAGGATATCACCTATGTTTACTTGATTCATTGCATTGTTAATGATAGTTATCATATACAACAACAACAAAGCCTTAATCCCACTACGTGGGATCGGCTACATGAATATTTTTTCTCCATTGCATCCTATGTAGTGTCATATTTAATGATAATTATCATATAAACAAAAAAAAAAGATAAACATTAATGTGTTAATATGAACTTTAATAATAAGTGTTGTTAATATGAATTTTATGAAAATGGAGAGGAATATAATCACTAATGTGAGAAGTTGATTTTAGCAAGTAATCACTTGTAGTCTTACCTCACATCACCGAGCTTAAGGGTTTGTTTGTGGCAGCTGTAGTTGTTTGAAGAAGCATCGATGAAATTGTTACAGAAGAAATTGTTATTCAAGAGCTTCACATCTTGCCCTTTGAAACTAAATTTATATATATATTTTTTTTTTCAAAAGGTTAGACCGCGATTTTTTGTCAGTCACCTCACTTTGTCAAGTCAAGTTGTAAAATACAGTTTTTCGTTACTTCAAAACGCTGGCAAAAACCCATTTTTCCACAACGGTGTAGTCAAAACCACACTTTGAGAATCACAGGCTGAACTCATTGCATTTAGCGCTTTCGCAAAGAATAGGAATTTCATATCTAGGCAATATAACTATTACAGATTCACTACTAATAAGCTTTTGATTGTATAACTAAATTTATGTGGTGAGCATTAAGGTTGTGACATTTATGCAATATAAATGCTATGCTTACAAAATACTATGAGATGCAATATAAATGCTATGCCCCAAGGTTTTACCTTCACATCTTGTCCTTTGAAACCAAGTAAATGACGATTTTAATGGTCTGTTTGCAGCAGTGGCAGTTGTTTGTAAAATCATTTATGAAGCTGCTGAAAAAGTTGTTCAAAAAGCTGCAATCTATTATAAATTTTTTTTTTTGAAAAATAGAAACCGTTGCTTTTTAGCAACCACCACAGGTAACCATGAATAGTGGGAAAATGCAGTCTTTAGCTATATCTTTTTGAGATCACATACAAAACATTTTTTTGCTAAATAGAAAAATTGTTGTGACACCACACTGCCACTGCACCGCCGCCTTAAACAACCCTAAGTAGCTTTTCAAAGAAGTCACTTCAGCACACTACGTCGTTCCAAAATATTTGAGTTTCATTGAAGATGAGATAAATTGAATATCATCACAATGTAACATCAATCGTAAGATTTCAATGTTTCTCACCATTTTTTAACTATATTTGAAAAATTATAATTTTTTTTTCTATTTGGGAGCAGCTATAAATCATCATTTGATATTTATAGAATTATCAACAAAAGAGTCCTCATAATCAATAACTTTTCCTTCAAACTCATGAATTTTATTAAAATCATTATTTAAAAAAAAAATTTTCACATTGCTTGCAATATAGTGTTTGAGAGTATAATTTTACATCGTGCGATTATGAGTTTGAATCGTACACATCATCTTTTAGATTCATCTTTTACCTCCCTATTTGTATGCATATTTTTACTGCCCCAACAACAAATAATGTAAAAAGTTCAATTTTCATTGTTTGAATAAAAGATCACTATAGTAATTTGATAATTTCATTGAGCATGCCTTCTATAAGAAAAGCATTAGATTTAATATAAAATAACCTTTTTTTCCTTTTTTTGGCAAAGTAAGCGCTCGAACTCAATTATTTGAGAAATTAAATCAAATTGAGACTACATCAAACTGGTTAAACACCCTAATACTACGAATTAAAATGTGCATCTTTTCATGCTATCATCATTACCCTATTTTGATTTAAAAAAATAACTAATAAAAATAAGTAAATCAAGCTGAAAGCATTGTTAAATGTGATGTTTTCAATGAAAATAATTACACTGACTTCTATCAGAACATCTCTTTTAATTTTGCCAAAGAATATATATATTCTTGCAAATCATCATCAAAGTTTGTCTTATAAAATAGTATGAAGCTATATTTGGCACAGTTCTCATCAACTCTTCAAATTTTGGGGTGATTTACAAAATTAATTCATCTTTGATTGAAAATTGTTATGAGAAACATATACTTATAGTTCTTGCAAAGATAAAATATTAAATTTTGAAGACATTTGCTCCCATAAATTTTTTTTTTATATATATATAAATATTAAAATACAAGCTACAATTTGCTAATATATGGAATCATTTTTTATATATAATTGGCATAACATTTAATGACAATTTACTACTTTTGTGAGAAATTTCCTCACATTGAACTCATTAGTATATCATCTGTTATATCACAAACACCAAAAGAATTACATCAGTAAAGCATAATAAATATATCAAGGCATTTAAGAAAAAACATATTAACATGAAAACTACACAAGTATTATTAGATCAATCAAACCTAAATGTTTGGGATGTAGCAGCTAGACAAAGAACAAACATTATGTTGATTGACTCGTATTATCAAATGAATATACTATTGAGAGAAGAACCTTTAAACGCAATTAATTTTGTTAAGCTCTTTATTTGATGGTCTAAAGGCTTCTGTCATCTGGAGCTCCACAAAGCAACATTGCTACATCTGCACAAAGTTGAAGTAAAATGATGAATTGACTATCCTTCGTACATCGCAGAAAAAAAAAATTTAGGAAGATTTACATACATACAAGTCAATTCTTATGTATTTACGTATCTAACACTTAAACTTCAATTTTTACATATATACCACCTTGCCTATGCACTAAAAGTTGCATTTCAGTTTTGAAAAGTTAACATAGTGACATATTTAATGTGATGTGAATGATTTGCGTGGCATAAAAATTGGGTGGTATGTATGCAATAAAGTAAATGCCCGATAAATGTATTAATGCTCTACAATCCTATAATTGAGACTTACATTGCTGGTTCTTGCTTTTAGCTTATGCACTTCTTCCTGTGAGCATGCAAGCCTGCACTTAAGAAGAATAAATACTACTAAGTCTACTAAGTTGATACATTTCCCATGTTTTTAAAATCAATCATCAATTGATATTGTAGTGTATGGCTTTATTTCAATTAATTAGTGGTCACCTCCAATGTAGCTCACTGATTTCCTGTAGCAGTTCTTTCTCTCTTTCATGCGCAGTTTCCAACTGCAAGACATGAAAACGTGTTAAAGATTGAACACGGGTAAGAAAACAATTTGTACAGATGGTCGTTAATGTTACCACCCTGGTCATAAAGCTATTGAGTTTCGTATTGAAATTCCTTTTCATTGTTTATAGTTTTGATGACAAAAATAATGTGTTTTAATTGGTACTATACATAGAATCTATGAAAAAATAAAAAAAAGTCGTATGGTTCATCTCATACGCAACAACAATACCACCAAACATTTATCCTATTGAGTGTGGTCGGATACATGAATCCTTATTCTCCATTGTGTCCTATTGAGTCTCATATTTTCATTTAGTTCTAATAAATTAAGATCCTTTTTATAAAACATATCCAAGCCTTTTAGGTCTACCTCTACCTTTTTTAACACGAATCGAATTCAAAATATCTACTCTCCTAACTGGATCATCAGGTGATCGACATTTAATACGACCAGATCATCTCAAACGACTCTCTCTAATCTTGTCTGCCTCTGGAGCTACACCAACCCTTTCTTGGATACATTCATTTCGCATTTTGAAGGCCAACCTTTAACTTGGTTTATGAATCCACCTAAAGCATCCTCATCTAAAGCCAGTCATCTAAGGCCAACCTTTTCACAGGAGCTACACCAACTCTCTCTAATCTAAAGTCACTCATCTACCTAACCATTCTCATCTCAGCAACCCTTAACTTGTTTTATGCTTCTCTTTTAAAGGCCAACTATACGCCATAAAACATTGCAGGTCTCACTATCTCATATAGAAAAACAAATTATATGATTGTGAAATCAGCTACTTAATAAATTTACTTCATTCATCATCATTAGCACTCTCCCAACTATGTGGGACCAGTTTTATGAATCCTCATTTTTTATTTATTCTCTTGATAAACCGGCACCAATATTGAATATTTGTTTGTTTATGGTTGTACCAAGTTGGAAAGTAGAGAAAAAACGACTAACAGATTATCAATAGAGATTTGAAACTAAACTTACCAACGATTTCTCAGATGTTGTAGTAGGTGAAGGTGACGATACTCCATCAACTAGCCGGTTAGCTGTAACAGAAAATAATTTATTAAATATTCAAATTGAAAAAAGATGTAAAAAAATATGCTACCTGATGTATCTCCAGTACTCAACTGCTTCATCATACTAAGAATGTGATCCTGCTTATAAATGATATGTTTACAAAATCCAGAGAGGAACATCAAGTAAATTAATAATATTGCATTAATCATACCCTCTGAACAATATTGCTCTGCAATACAAACTGCAACTGTTGAATGAATGAGTTTGCGTAGCTTGGAGTTGAATCAGCTGATGGTGAAAGATTCGGCGATTGAAGCTGAGAAATCACCTGCACATCCGCAACTTCACGTGAATCCTTAATCCAGAAGTAAAAAAAATGGAGCAAGTCAAACAACAATAAGAACTAGTATCAGTTGACAGTTCATACAGAGAGTTGCCCAATTAGAAAACACTCATTATGTATGTGCACTTGAGCAAATCAGTCGAGTGGATGAGGTGACTTCAATGAAGTAATGACACGAAGCAAGATAATCAGTCAACTGTTTGGAATCAGTTAACGTAATTCAAATCACGACAGCGAACATAACAAACAGAAAATTAATTCATAAACCACAGCAGAAAAAAATTTCAATGGTTCACCTATCTGATGGCTTTATCGCTTCAAATTTGATTATAACTTTAATTATGGACTTTCACAGGCCTATTCTCTTCAATATCACCTTAAGATGACAACCCCCTTCGTTAATTTTTTTAAAAAAGCAAATATAACTATTTCTTAATAAGATGGCAAGCAGCAAGCAGGCTTTAAGCAACTCTATCCAACTCAAGAGTACATGGTAAGATTGAAAGCCCCGTTGAGACATATATACTGTTTTGGGGCCAATAAACTCCCATAAAATAACATTCAACAACTGTTTTGGAGAATTTCATGCAGAGCAATGCGCCCACAATATGGTCAATATAGTCGCCTGACCCTTTGGAAAAGGACGTTTATTCCTAGAGTCTATAGAAGTGCAATTTAATCCCGACAATCTTTTAATGTAAGCTGAAATATTCCCCAACACTCTTTTAATATAAGCTGAAATATTCCCCAGGCCCAATTTAAAGGGTATATAGGGACAAATTTAACATTTTTATAGTCTTTAGGACTAACATAACTTTTCTGCCTTTTCATGCAAACAGTCAGGGGACTATTTTGGTACATTACTCCTTTTGGTTTACTATTAACTTGTCTAGAAACTCAATTGACTAAGTACTTTAACATGGAATCTTATCATATGGAACTTATAACTAGTGAACAATTTTTAGGAAATATGGACATAGAATATGGACAAACAAATGCTATTAACATTGAACAGGGAAATAATAAAAATATTGTAGCTTAGACCAATTATCACAACAGGCATAGCAAACCTGTACGCTATGACTCTTTTGTAGGCCAATGGCAGAAGGCTGCAGACAGCAAAAAAAAAAAAGGAAAAAAGAAATCTTAGAATGTAAGTATATGATAATTAGAAAGAGTGGTACCATGGTAAACATCATACCTTATCAAAATCAATGCTTTCAGAGGTCACCTTGAAGCGCCCTTTTTGTTGAACAATGGGAGTCTTTGTCTTGTCATCAATGTCATCACCGCTTGGAGCTGCAAAGCCAGACTAAAATTAAAATATGATAATTGTCATCTGAGAAATCGCCTGCACATTGCTCGAAAATCGGATCAAATCATTCGAGCGGAGTTACGAGCCAAATTAAAGGATCAACTTTATTTTAATTTGATTTTAATCCATCCTCGGGTCGAATCGGGATCGAAACAAAATTATTATGTATTTACATATTTAACACCTAAACATTTAGTTTTACATGCAAGCTCGGTTGGTGAGGGATTTTTTATTTGAGCGAAGCAGCAAGGGTTTGAATGCTCTCTTTTCACAAAAAAAAAAAATGCATTTTTTACTGGTGGGCTAGCCGGGCGGGCCAAGGCGGGTTCGAGCTGGACAGATCTCGCTCACGAGCCAAAAATGACATTTGAGCCGGTTAGTTTACAATTCGAGCCTGGTCGAAAATCAAATTGACCCTCACTGGATCAGATTGAAATTTAGTAGGATCGATCGAAGATTCAATTTTGATTTGGTTAAAAAAATTTCAATCCAATTTCGAGCCATTTCGAGCCAACCCTTGATTGACTCGAAATCGGATCGTTTACACCCCTACCTACTAACATGTTTTCATATTTTTTGCAACGGCCAAATGACTGCTGTGTTTGTAATTATCTCCATACCCATTGGTTTAGAGATTTTTGACGCAAGCTCAGTGGGTGATTCATTTGTTGTCTGGGGAACCTCTCCATTCGGATTTATGTTGTTCTGCTGTTGATTTTGTTGCTTCAAGCTGGCACAAAAAAGGTACAAGTCCGTAAAATTAAAAAACAACTAAATGGAAGAATAACAGCCTACACTCTGGTATAATATCATTAGATCTTCATGTCAGATTTGTTTTTAGATGTTTAGATGCCAACATTTCAAATAAGAATTGGCACAAGGCTTGCACAAATAACTCATACTGAGCTGCCACCTAGTGCACAATTATTACAATTATTGATACTTGCTAAGTGCAGTGTATGTGGCTTTGTGGCAGTCTAAATTGAGGTGCTTGTCACCCCACTCGATTTCCTTGAACTTTAGTCATTCAAGCAATAATAGGAATTATTGATCACATGGGATTCATCTTTTTAGGATTATCAAGTTTTGACGAACAAAACAGAAGCATCACCAGCCAATCTTCACATACTGATGAGAGTCACGCAGAAAGCTAGGAGTCTAGCCGAAAGCTCGTGCAGGAGATTTAGGATTTGTGATTTTAAAAGCGGGTGCAGGAGATTTAGGATCTATGCTTTTTAACGAAAATTTACCGATTTAAAAACTCCTAATATCTTAAAATTTTTAAATGTTTTTTTTATTAAAAATTAAAATACGAAGAAAATCAATTAGGATGGCAATGACTCGGTGAAAATCAGAAATTCAAAACCCCCCCCCCAAAAAAAAAAACATACAATGAGTTGAAATCTATTAACTTGTTGAAAATCAGAATATATCCAATTTGAGAAAATCAATTACAATCACAAACCAATAAGAAAATTTAGATAAAGTAAAAACGTAGATGAGAATAACTTCAAAAAAATAAAAAAGTATGACAATTCTAAACTGTACGAATTACGTGAAGGTATCAACTTTCCCAATAATTATAAAATCAATAACAGCTCCATAAAACTAGAATCTCTCTAATATGATCTACTCTCTTTTATGAAACCGAAACTAGTACAAAAAAGAAGAAAAAATAGATTTCCCTTCGGCAAGCACCCTAAAAAAACTGCTCAAATTATTTTCGCGATTGACAACCTAGTCCCTCTCACTCCTCGTCTCTTTTCTGGCTTGTGGCAGTGGTATTCCAAACCTCGCCTTCTAAGATTTCTATTATAATGTTAACAAGATATGATCAAGCAAAATAATGCCACAAAGATTTAGCGATTTCCTTTTTGTTCATATGATTGGGAGACCAGGCAGTGATTGGTTAATACAAGCAAGCATACATAAAACCGTAGGAAAACAGTTGGAAGCTGGTCCGCAGCTAAAACAAACAACTGGCAACATCTTTACATGGCTGTGCCATTCCCTAAAAAACATAGCTACGCCCCCAATGCAAATTCTAGGTATAATAGGCCAAATAATCAATAAAGGATGCAGAAAAAGGTACCAAGCCAAGCTGCTCAAAGAAAATATTATTGAAAATGGATATCCCTGTTATATAAGAAAGACAAGCTTGTTAAGTTTATGAAGCAACCATAATTCCAAAGAAAATGCAGAATACCTTTCTCCTTTGGAAAATGAAGGAACTTCACTTGAGCTATTCCTAGAAATTTTTGGCTCCTCTGAACTAGAAGTAAAACTATTCACATATTTTTCCTCAATTTCTAAAGCGGTTGAAACCTTCTTTTCGCTCCCTCCAAGAGCAGACCGTCCATCTAATCCTTTTTCACATTTTTTATTGAGATTATCCATCTCAGTCCTCTGGAGCTGCATTACAACCTGCTGATCACTTGCCCCCATATTCTTCAACTCATTATCAGATCCATCAGATCGGTTTCTGAAATCAAAACATAAAGCAAGTGACAGATGTTACTGACCGAGAAAACAACTCGGTCTCATCACAGGAAAGAAAAAGTGTAAACAAGCAGCAGATATGGCAAGAAAGATAAAATACTGCTGAAATTTAGATATAAATATAAACAATTGAAATGACAGAAGGATATAAGCGGCCCAAGAAATATCCAAAGTGAGACTACCAGAAATCACAAATCACGTTGTATGATAAATGAATCAATGGTTGGCTGCTTGCAACTTAAAATATAGAAAACAAGTTACTAGAAAGTGGAAATTGATGCCTACCGCTGAGAAGTTGATGTTTCATCTGGCAGTAAAGGGGAAGATGATTTGTTCTGGGACCCATCACTTTCCTGTTGGATTGGGAATCTGTTAAATATGAATCCAACGTTGCAACAAATGAAAATTGTACAATTTGAAATGACTAAGGGATATACAATGTCATCATGTTCCTTCAATGAACAAATTGTGGAATATGACCTATCTGACATTTTATCATGTGAACTGTCGCACTCAAAAAAGGAATTTGAGACTCCTTGATCTTTTCCTGCATCCTCATTGCAAGGAATCTAATGGGACATAAATAAAACTGACAAATAAGGTCATATAAATTGAATGATAGACATAATAAATACAAGTTCTATAAATTTAATGTGGAAGGATATAGGAGAAAGGTGCACCAATGATGCTTGGGCCTTCAAGTCATCGATATCAAAGTTCCACCCACTGATTCCTCTTTTATATTCATTCTGGATAAATAAATCAATCAGTTCGAGTAACATAGATGAATATCATAAATATTCAATGGCGATCCAAATGATTAATTAGGCAGCCTTCAAACAATGAATAGGTAATGTGAATCAAAGAATCATCCAACTGAAATTAAAGAAGAGTCAGACAAACGGCGTAACGATATGAATAAACAGGAGTCAAATTCCTATCATCTATTGCTTAAAGAGCTGGGGAACAATCTTGACATTCTCTAAAACTAGAGATCTAATCAACTGAAGCCTTGGCTTATTGCATTCACATGTTATTAATTTTTGCTTATGCTCCTAATAAAGTTGCTTTGATTCTTTCTGCTGTCATCTTAATCAACTAGTTGTCCATTAGGAACAATAAGAGGTTCCTCATTTATAGGTAATGCCTTTGCCACAAATGAAAATTGTTCTTTATATGTGTAGATTTTCAGCTAGTTTATCAATATTGCAACAATAAACTCAGTAAAAAAAAACCTTAACACGACTTAAGAGAGGTCAAAGAAAGATGCAAAAATACAAACTTGTGAGATCTCCTCTTTCTTTCCATCTGGCATTTTCTTTTGTGCAAGTAAGTCTTCTTCCTTCTCCTGCACTTGTTTTTAATGTTATAGAATCAGATAATGAACTGAACAAAACGATTAATGGAAATTTTAATGTTATGAAAACCAGGAACCAGGAAAAACAAAATTTCCCACCTTTAGAGCTTGGTATCGATCACCAAGTGCAGCCAAGCCTTCCAAAATTTTCCGCGCAATATAATCATTTGATCGAGCTTGCTTGAAGAATGTGTGTTTTAACAATTTATGAGCAGTAGGCCTCTTCGAAGGATCTTTAACCAAGCAGGATGCAATCATATGCTTGAAATTCTATAAGAAATGCATGACTATGAATAACTATAGTTCCAACTAGACTGCGTATTTTGTAGAATACCAATAAATCATACCCTTGAAAATTTCTTGTCCCTTTCATAGTCAAGGCCTGGAGGTGCATTTTGCAAAGTCATCAATAAGACCTGTGCAATGGGAATCAATTAAGAAATTAGCCTACTTAATTTCATCACCAGCATAACTCATTCACATGAGGTTAGAACCATTAAACAGAAAAACGAGGTTCTTGACCAAGTTATCTCCAGCCTCAAGCAAATGTGATTTATAGATGAATACACTTTGCACTAAAGATTCGGTAATATAGACCTCTTAAACAATTTAATATGTGAATGCATACATATGATTAGAATACCTTCATTGGAGGGTATTTTGAGAAAGGAGCATGTCCATGAGCAAGTTCCAAAGCAGTTATCCCAAAAGACCATATGTCTGCCCTGAATATCAGATGTCAAAGGCAAATATGTAAAACATCCTTTAACATAACTGAAGAAGTAATCAGCAAAGCAAAAAGTTAATGGACCAACTTGAAATCATAGCCATGCAACTGTTCCATCACCTCAGGAGCCATCCTAGTAAGAGAAGAATTTGGCTCAATAACTAAGCATACTAGCTCTTACATATAGTGCATAGTGGCTCTAAAGTTTTGAATGCAAACCAGCAAGGAGTCCCAACAAAAGTATTTCTTGAGCGTTGTCTATCACCTGAATCGAAAAGGCAAGCAGAAACCCCAAAATCTCCAAGTTTAACTCCACCTTTCGCATCAACTAGGATGTTGCCAGCCTAAATAATAACATCAGAATTACGACTAATCATTATGTAATCAAACAAAAGATATAATAATCTAGTTGCATGTTTCTAGTTGTCTTCCAGCCATGAGAATATGTTCGGTGCTTTCTTGGTATTTGCATACACAAAACCATAACAACCACGACAGTAAACTACTAGTAGTTAAAGCATCGAAAACACAAAATGGTTGGCTCAATTTGTCTATTTTCTTTCTTAATTCAAAAGTAAATTATGAAGGTTTCCTCGAATCAATGTAACTGGACAATTGTAATGGTTTATCAATAGCCCCTTGATAAAATTCAGGTCAGCTGGCTGCATACTTCATCTCGGAACCGCCCATTCATATTGTAAGCAATCAAAGTACTGTATCAACAAGGAAGCCAATCACAAGAAATTTGAGCAGATAACTTACTTTCACATCACGATGGATATGACCATGATGATGAAGATAATCCAAACCCTTCAGCGCTTCCTTCAAAATCGTCGCAATGATCAATTCCTCGAAGCCATTTGGAAATGCTGACTTCATGATATGGAGACAAGAACCCCCTGCCATGTACGGCATAACGACCCACAAGGTGTGAACCTTCACGAAGGAGCAGTGAGCGTTGAGCACGTTGGGATGGTCTATCAAAATCATGGTCTGAGCCTCCCTCGAGATGTTGCTCTGCATCCAATCAAAAACGAAAAGCCTTAATAATCTTCACATTATGAAAAATAAAACACTAAAAAACCGCCATCTAATGTATCGATTCAATTTCTTCAACCGATCGAAGTAGGAGGACCCAACGAAAGAAGAAGATTAAATTTTAAATAGGGAAGAACCAGATCGCTTCCTTGGCGCTCAAAGTCGAGAATCTTGATAGCGACGATCTCGTTCAGAGGGATACAGAGAGCCCGGCGCACGACGGCGCTTGCCCCCTGTCCAATCAACTCGTAGAGCTCGTAGTCCTCCGGGCGGATCGGATACTTCTTCCTCTCCATGGCGGCGACTGCGACCTCCTCAGTGAGAGAAACCCTAGAAGATGAAGAGGAAGAGGAAGAACAAAAGTAGAAGAATAGGGGATACGAATCGGGACAGAAATGGGAGGCATTAATGGAAGAAGCGAGGAGGACGATGCAAAAGCGCCTCTCTCCACTCTTTCCCGTGAGGAGAGAGGAGGAGACGAGAGAGTGACCGCAGCTTGCGGGACGACGAGTTGTATGGCGAGAGCTGGCATTTGTATCCAAAAAGCGCGCTATATGGGAAAAACAAGACGAACTCTAACCCCTGAGCGCGCGAGCATATATATATATATATATATATATATATATATAGAAAATGTTTATTGCTAATATTATATCATATATATATCATAAAATAATATTAGCAATAAACATTTTCTATATATATATATATATATATATATATATATTAATAATCTCATAAAAAATAGTGCACTTTTAAAACAGTGTTTTTTGTAAAATAGAAAATAAAAGTACAGAATGCTCGTTGCACGGTTACTAATAGTCATCCTTTTTAACAATTATTTTACATGTGCTTATTTTTAATATTTGTCCTCTAAATTTTTTTTTTAATTTATTATTATTTTGCATGAAACAATATTGATAGGACTCCAACAAATTTTCATCTTCTATCATAAATTTTAAAGAATAACTCGGTTCTCGACTCAACTTTTGAGTATTAAATATTTAAAAATCGATAAAAAGTCATTCAGAGCTCTGAATTTAGCAAACTTACAGTCAAATTGACTAGTTCGACGAGATAGACCCAATGAAATCAAAATCAGTTCAATCCGAGTCAAATCAATATCTCATCAAGTCATTAAACCACTCTTAAAAGTTTTTCAGACATTAGAAGATCAAATAAATGTTGAGTCTAGTAAACTTATAATTCAATCGAGCATCTCAATAAGACGAACTCAGCGAGTTTAAGATTGCTCAATTTCGACATTCTTAAGGCATTAAAATATCTATCAAACGTTGTCTATTCGAATGAAGCTTTGCAGATCTTCCGATCAAACTGATTCATATTTTTGCATTAATTACACCATGAACACTATAAATAGAGTCTTGCCTCTCTCATGAAGAGGATGAGAGTTTGAGATTTGAGGAAGAACTTGAAGTTTTGAGAATAAGCTAAAGCATAATGTCACCACCATCGTCGACCAACTCAGATCGTCGTCGAATTTTGTCGGTCGCCTTCGACCACCGTTAACCTTCGTCAACTGTCATTGACCTCTGTCAACCGTCGTCGATCACCGCCAACCTTTTTCGATCATCGTCAACAACCGTCAATCTCCGTCAACCATCGTCAACCACCACCGATCGGAAGAAATCAATCACTATCAGTCGCCGCCCGTTCCTAGCAATAAATTCATCAGCACTTCATTGTTGTAAATTGAGAAACTTAGTAATTTTTTCTCGCCTGTAAGACAAGTGGTTCCAAATATAATCATCCTTTTATAGTAGAACTATTCAGTTGGGACAAGCCCCGTAGTTTTTCCCTTTCTCAGTTTTCCACTCAAAAACATATGGTGTCATTATTAGTTGTTTTCTCTTTTATGAGCGAGTATTGTACCTTCGTACCACGCTAAGACAATAATATGCTACTCTACTGCCACAAATGTTCTAGCACACATGATTTTGACGACGTCTGTGGGAGACTTCAATCCCACAACAGAAGTACTTGTGAGGCATACTGCATGGCCACCAAACACAAACATCTTGCTTCAACACCCATCATTCCGTAGGGCAGTCACAAAGCCAACAACGACATGCCTCTTCATCTTTCCATCATGAGAGACACTATCCTGTCAATCAAGGTTTGTCGAGTCCTTCTTCGGAAGACCGAATGCACATAATGGAGGAGTCTCAACTAGAGATCTTACAAATCCTACTGCGGGTTCAAAAACCACTGCCCATACCATTGTATAGAGTTCTATTAGACATAAAAAGCACTGCTCGAAGGAACTCGTACTGGCCCCTCTCCTAAAGAAGGAACACTTCCTCTGTTTGGCCATGATGCTGAACTTCTAGATATTACAAGTTTCACTCATCCATCTCACACAGTTCACCTGGCACCACTACGCCTTGCTGCCATTATAGATGATGTCATTCGTAACGAGCTACGACACCTCGTCTGGGAAGAGTTCCCCTTAGAGAAAAGGGATCGTTTTCCCGCTCATCGCAACGTTCAAGAATCTTCTCCCTTAATGGATGTGGTCTTCCAATACCTCATCCCAACAGACTTCAAGCTTCCTAACATCTACACCTACGAAGGGATAACTGACCCCTATGAGCATATTGATCACTATAAAACCATCACACACATTCAGCGTGCCTCTGATGTACTTCTGTGTCAAGTGTTCCTGACCCTTCTTAAAGGACAAGCTCGGACCAGGTTCTACTCTCTGTCAGGGGGCTCTGTAAACACCTTTAATGAGCTTGTCAGACTATTCATGGAATAGTTCATGACAAACTGATGGATCATCAAGGATTCATCCCATCTTTCAAGAATTCGCTAAAGTGAAGGAAAGTTGCTCAATAACTACTTTTGCAGGTTTTCCGCTGAGACCCATCAAATTCCGGGAGTGGATCCAGAATTATTAAAATGAGTCTTCCTTGGGGGGCTCCGCCCAGGACCCTTCTACTCATCACTGATGTCTGAGACAGTTCATTGGTATGCTAACCTAGTCAAATTTGTTGAGAGCTAAATAACTTTGGATGAGGGCATTAGCATGCATAAGGAGCAGTTTGAGCAACTTAGGGGAAAGCGCAAGAACAACGCAGGGATAAAATAATCAATCTTCGCAATGGAGAAAGTTCAGACAATAGAAGAATCACTAGGTCCCTTCTGAATCTGCTAGCCAACAAAGTGGGCAATTACATAAGAAAGAGTACATACTACTCAACACATCATGTGTTAACACCCTAATGGCCATCAAAGATGAGAAAACTATTAAGTGGCCTCACACCCTAAAACTTAACTCGAGAAATCAGGAACAATACTTTCATTTCCATTGAAGTCGTAGCCACACCACTGAGGCATATAAACAACTCAAGGAAGAGATTGAAAGGTTGATTCTTCAGGAATATCTTGGACAATTTGTGCAAAATAAATCAGTTAGTATTGTTAATGCTCCCACTGGGGGGACATACACAAAAGCAAAAACATGGAGGTCGCTCAATTGTGGGTGAATTTCAGACAATTGTTAGAGGCCCGTTACTGATCAATCAAGTCCTTATCACTACATCAAATGAATTAGCGCAAAAGAAATTGCAAATCGAGCCTATCATTTTTTATGCTTTTGATTTAGAAGGAGTCCATGTCCCCCACCAAGACCCTCTCGTCATTAACACAGGAATTGACAAACCCTGCCACACGACGAAAAGAGGATTTTGATTTACAATAGGAGCTTTGTTGATGTCTTGTTCTACTTCATTTTCCTCAGTTTGGGCTAACATAGGAAAAACTTCAATTTGCATCTGAGTCATTACACAGTTTTGATAATCGACTTATAAGGGTCAATGGAACAATAAATCTCATTATTTTCATGGGATATTTTTCTCGACAAACAACACATTCAATCCAGTTCATCGTCATCAAGTTAGAATCAACATACAATGTCATCTTCTGGAGACCCCTGCAATCCATCTTTGGCATTATGTATTCAGTGTCACACCTGAAGCTCAAGTTCCCAACCCCAACAAGGATCGACATCATACGAGGGGATCAACAAATAACACAATCATTTTACCTCATGTAAGCCCAGCCATGCCCATCAGTGACACTTAAAATTGAGAACTTTGATTTTCGAGATGAAGGCGTATCTCAACGAGCTTCTTCAGTAGAAGACTTAATCCATGTCATGTTGTCCGATGAACACCTCTCCCGAACGGTGCAACTTGGTTCTCTACTCTCTGATGAGCAGAGGTCGGAATATGTAGATCTCCTGCAGAGAAACCAAGACATTTTTGCATGGACTCTGACCGACATGCATGGAGTCGACCCAACAATAATCATGTGTTCTTTAAAGATATATCTGACCTTTAAACCGATCATCAAGAAGAAGTGCAACTTCACTCAAAGTCTTTTACAAGACATCGAGCAACAAGTCAACAAGCTTCTGGAGGAAAACTTCATACGGGAAGTACACCACCCTGCATGGATGGTCGATGTCATCATGATTGTCGGTCATTTTTTTCTTTCTTTTTGAAAATATATTTAATTTAATTTGTATATAATTTTGATTTTGTAAATATTATTTTTATTTTTAAAAATGAGACAAGATAGGTCTCATATATCTAATAGTTTAGATAGTTGAATACAATACTACAGGTGATGTACCATCCCGAAAGATAAGTGTATTATTTATTAGTAGCTTCAACTATTAAACTAAAAAAATTGTAACTCTATTGTGGTCTACAGAATTTATGACCGACAATTTTCCTATCTAATATAAAAATTAGATAGGATTTAGATTATATGGGTTTCTAATTCTTATATAGGGGCAAGCTCCTATAATTAATTACATCTTAAGTGATCGAAATCACTTAAGAAAGCTCTCGGTTAAGATCATTGTTTTGTCTTCGAGATTTCAAAGTTTAGTTTCCACAATTGCTTGTAGGAAAATCAAAAGGGAAAAGCTTAATATGGAACAGTTATTTCAGGAACCCAAAGAAATGAAAAGTATGAGATGTTAAAGATACTAAGTAAACCTCAGTGACATTTCAGACTATCATATGGTTTGACTTTATGTCTTTGAAAAAGAAATTATAATGTTTGAATCCTGTAAATTATTTAAACATTTTGGACTTACATTTGCACGACATATGTAAATAGCCCGAGAAGATAGGAGGGTTTACGTCGTATCAGCCAACAACCTCGAAATCCTAAAAGATTTTAGGGCTTACATCGCACGACATAACATCATGTGAAAGCCTAAAAGATAGTGTGAAGATTTATGTTGTACTAGTTGAACAACATCGAAGTCTTAAAGGTTTATGATGTTTAAAACTGTGAAAAGTTCAGTTGTGGATCATCCCTCGTTTCATGTTGTGGACTCGATCTTTGCCCAGAGATTAATCGTCACTCGATCATGTCGTCATTTCTCTTCAATGAAGGAAGAAAGGAGAAAAACCCTGCTTTGAACGATATAACCTATATTTTAGTCGTTATTTTGTTTGTTTATTATGTTATTATCAAAGTTTGAAACGATTTATAATTTTATTTAATTTAAAATATTTTGTTATGAAATTTTTGAAAAAATTGTTAAAGTTATTTTTTGTCAAAAGTGTGTGTTGGTCATGTATTATAGGGATTCTTCCTAAACATATGCCCTACGTTCTCTATCATATGACTTTTTGCAAGAGAAGAATTAAAGTTTTCACACTAGGCTTGTGTCCTACGTTTTCCACCCTAGGGGTTTTTTCACAAGCAAGAAGC
>NEWO01000031.1:1186629-1208176 GCA_003013225.1 Phalaenopsis aphrodite
TATATATATATATATATATATATATATATATATATATATATATATAAAATTAAAATAATAATATGTTTCTATGTGATATTAAAGATTTGAGTAATATATGTGTAAATATGAATGTTAGCTATTAAATATGTAAATATGAATGTTGGCATGTATATAAATGCCCTCGAACCTTTCTTTTTGACAAAAAAAAAAAAGGTTAAAAAAGTTTTATTAATATATGATTTTGCTTTCATTCATAACAAATGACCGATCGACCAAACATGAAAGCTGATCAACCAACAAGAATACCGAGCAAACAAATGAGAAATCCAAGCAGCCAAGCCGAAACCGAAATCCCGTCCTTGCCTCCCTTGCCGACGCTCTCTCACGAGATGGAGAGGAAGGAGACCAAAGAATAACTATGAAATTATTGATAGCATCCGAGACAAGCAATTTAGGAACTATATGCTTTCACCAAACGTAGCACATCAGTAATTCTCACATACCATATTCTGAAACAATAGGCATAAGGATCCAATATTTGGAAAACTTGAAACATAAATCTGAAAAGGCAATTGAAATTCTTGCAAATCCATCAATGAAATAAATAAATGTATGTCACAACTCGTTTGCTTCAGAATATGGACCATTCAGGAAGTGTGAAGTATTACAAGTAGAATCCAGACTTTAGGATGTTTGATGTGCACATTGAGAATATATAAATAAATAAATGAGGATTAGAGCTCAACATAGAATTTAAAGAAGAAATCAGTAAGATGTATAAAAAGAAACTTTGTTGAATGCTGGATTCCATTAATCAAATAAATAAGGAAGGAGGAGGAGAAGAGAATTCTTACCATCCTGAATGAGCAAGGAAACTGAGCATAAGAGTCCATAATCCAAAGGCTTTGATAACACAAAAGCAAATGCACACGACCAGTAGAGATCTAACGGTCTGAAATCCCTCCTTTGAAGGGGTTCTTATAGCCGAAGGAGCGGAGATACATACCACAAAATCTACCGGCGATAAGGAGAGAGTGATAGGGATCAGGGGAGTGGCGGGCTGAGAGAGGATGATGGGGATAGGGGGAGTGGAGGTCAGAGAGAGTGGAGAGCGACTGAATCGTTGCAAATAGATTCTCCCGTATGAGAGGGGTGAAGGGATTCGTGCGTGAGGGAGCTTTTTTTAAAGTTTTTTTTCTTAATTATTATTATTACTTAGAAGTATCAATTTATGTATTTTTGTCCCACATTTGAAATTATATCAAGGTATATGTTTTTCCGAGGTAAAATTTACGTTTCAGACGCGTTCGCACGATTCGTTTCATCATTTGGGATAGTCCAGACAAATTTGCTGACGCTTTGGTCAATTTAACTTTGATTGGCCACTTAATGAGGCAAATGAAGTCAGTTTCGTCTGATCGAAGCCATTTAACGAGCAAAAGTGTTGACTGGTTATCGCCTGAGAAACAACCAAGTCAAGCAGATCGCTCTCGACAGTAAGACACTTGTCATTCGTGACAAAGGTGTCGGTCGGCCAAGAGATACTGAATCGACAGCAAAACATGACTAAAGTCATGATGACTGTGATGGAGTTCGAAAGAACGTAAGGTCAAAATGATTCTGTTTCTAGTGAATGTGCTCCTGAGCTATGACCATAAGGGAAACCAGAGACCGCACTTAAACTGATCCTGGTAGAACACCAGATCAGGGCCCACATCGTCCGTCGGGTGCTCTCCAATTGACATCCTATGGAGGGTGATGTGGGCACCCGTAGATAGTGCTCCTGAAGACTCTTCACATTATGGTCCGTCAAGGAAGAGAAATTGGTCGTCCTCAGGGTGTTTACATCATGGAACTCAGAAGTAATGACTGGAATAGAGTCAACCATATTTCCAGGCAGTCCGCTGCCCACACATTCTCCACCCTGACCAACACATATGTGTTTAAAAAGAAGGTTAAGATACAGTTCCAACCAAAGTCAAAGGAGATTTCTTAGATACCCATGAGCCTCTAAACTCCAACCCAGTCAAGGGACGACCTTCCTTTCCCGCTATGGTGCCTCATTCCTTTTACACCGCAGGTAGTAGCAAATGATCAATCGCCACCTTTTCCCTCAGGCTATGGCAAATGTCGGCAGAATTCCTCGGACAGGGCGACAGGTCAAACACAACCTTGACCTCGCTTGGGCTGGAACCCATGAGAGACAGATCATTAAGACTCCCCCGATTCTATCTGCAGTAACTCTTGGTTCACGTTATTCTCTCATTCACTCAGCTTTAACTCTCGAGATGTGTTCACAAAAGACAATCCGTGATCCAACAACTATCTAATCTCAATCCTTCATATATCTAGTAGAAGCCAAAATATATGATTCAATGCAATAGAAGAAAATCACAAAACACATAAACATGTTGTAGCAGAATTATCACATCAATCCATCAATTTTAAAAAAATGACCAAAACGGCAAATTCATTTTTGCACACTACCAACAATCCACACTCCTTATCTAAACGGCCCCACCACGACCACAAAGTATGCAAACTAACCGTCACTCACGCGGCCAATCATCGCCGCCGCCGGCGGCCACCACCGCCAGAATTCCATCCAATCAACCTCGGACAACTGTCTGATCGACACTTTCTACTGTACCGCGGACAAGCAGGAATTATCCCTTACCCATCGCGCCCACGATCCACGGCATGATACTACGGTCACTACGCCACTGTTTCCCTCGATAGCTTATCGTAGGTCGCCTATCCGCGGAGCATCACATCGGCATCTTCTCGGGTCGTGAACAGATCCGTCAGCCAGTTGGCGAGCTCATGAGAGCCAGCTGTCATCGGCGAATTTATGTCATTCCAGCTGGTTTAGGCTACTCTATACTTATCCCGAATCAGGCCACGAATTTCCAATAATACCCTTGAATTATTTCATATTTACGTACGGCACCTGGAGCGATTGTCGCAGTGATGTTAGCGCATGAACATCACCAAATGCGCGTAGAATCATTTAAAAAAATGTTGCATTAAATACTATGATTTAAGGTTTAATTAAGTACTGAAAGTCTTAGGTTCGAAAATCAAGATTTATGATACATAAATATACGCATCTATTTTCTATTAAATTTATTTAAAAATAGGAAAATAATTAAAGAAAAAATTAAATTAATATTTTTTCAATATGAAATAAGAAATATTAATTGAAATTTTTGTATTTATTAATATTAAAACAAATTTAATGATCTGAAGCACTTTTGCGCAAGTGGCATTTAAGTGTGATACATGCAATTTGGAAACATAGAATGACTATGGTACATATCTTTTATAAATATATATATATTTTTTTTATATTTATACAAAATAAATGCATTTAATTTTTTATTATTATTGGTGAGTCTTAGAAAATTTGCGGTGATAGAGTAATGAATTATCGTCTCAGCATTATACGAAAATTGAATGTAGGATGAAAGAGAATAACTAGAAGAGACACCAAAATTTAGTGGAAAAGTCGGGAATGAAAAAATTCATGGGGTCATCTCTAGTTGAAAATTTTCACTATGAGTTAGTGATTACGAGTACAACTCATTGTCTCGCATGCAGTAAAAAGTTACACAGTTTCTTGCGTTACAATATCTGTGGGTAGAAGAAGTTATTGCATCGTGGTAAGAAGTGGTGGTTGCGAGGAGTGACTACTGGAGCTTTACTGCACCATTTCGAGGGCCGCACGACATGATTCTGTGGAGTCAGTGGCTGCTTCGCATGGTGTTTCACCATAAGAAGTGGGCTAAGGCTTATGTTAGTAAATGACAGTCGACGAGCGGCGACGAGAGATGGCATCCGAAGGTTTTGACGATGACGACTGCTAGATTGGGTAAGCGGCGGCGTTAGCTGAAGTTTGCAATAGTTGGGGCTGCTGGAGCGGTGACCGAAAATAGTTGGCTATTGCAAGAGAATGAGGTTTTCACTGGAATGTTGATGTGGGATCCTAAGCTTCAGCTTCCTCTTATATAGACTTTGGTCTTCCTCTTGCCTAGGGGTGTTAGGGCTCTTTTTATAGAGTTTGGGTTCGAAAAAAGAAAAAAAAAATTCTAAACCACTCTTGATCTGACAAGCCGGAGAGATCCTATTGACTGAAAGTTGTTCAATGGACATTTGAATGACTTAATGACATTGAGAATGAATAATGTTGGGCTCGTTAGATTCTTTTTCTCGAGACATTTGATTTGACTAGAAGCATGTCAAATTTAGAATTCACTTGACCTTTCAATTATGTTAGAAAAGCTTTCTAAAGCAATTCAGTGGCTTGATCAACGCTTGATTTGACTCAAATCAGACCAATTTTGATATCATTGGGTCTGCTTTATCGAGCATGTCAGTTTGGCTATAAGTTTGTTTAAATTAGGGTTTTAAATGACTTTTAATTGAAATTGAAATATTTCTTGCTAAAAAAATTATTTGGAGATGTATAGGATTATGAAATGTTATTAATGGTGTAACAATTATATTATATTGCAAGTATATTGAAATATGAACAAAACTAGATACAAACGGTGAAGAAGGCCGACAATGGCAAATAATAACCACTGAAGGAGGCATGGAGGGTACTAAATAATTGTTATATCTAAATTTACTAGTGCTGACATTAAAATTTTATAAATAAGATCTCTTACGTGCCATAAAATTTGTGACGGTAGAATAATAATTTAACTTCTTAGTATTGCACGAAGATTCAACACACACAAATAAAAAAAAATTGTGGGATGAGGCATCGAGATTTTTATGTGAAAATTTTATGGAAAAAAAAATCATGAGTATTAGTCCAATTGAAATAATCCATTTTGTAGTTGGAGTTTAGAGGCTCACTTTTCACCTTGATTAGGGAATATGAGATTGCAAGACTTTGTTGAAATCATAACTTCTTCAAAATAATCCAACATATATAATTGTACAAGGTTAGTTGGAACTATAACTATTATAATTTGACTGCAATAATCGTGGTAGGGCTATGATAGTTGTAGTTGATTATAGATGTTGTAGTTGACTAAAGAAATTGTATAGAAATTGCAGTTTATGACTAAAACAAACATAATTGGAGGCTATAACTTTAGTTGACTACATAAACCATAGTTACAGGTGACTATAACAGTCATGATATGACAATCAAAGTCATATTTGGTGGTGGTCAAAAATGGTTGGTGGTCGATGAAGACCTATAAAAGTAAATGACGACATTTGATGGTCGATGGAGAATTATGGTACTTAACCGTGAACTCTGGTGACCGATGACAACTACAAATTTACGTGGTTCGGCAAATTTCCTACGTCTATGGAGTTGCAGAGGATTTTACTACTTGAGAAATTTACACCAGTCGATCGTCTTAAGTTACAAGAGAAATCTCTCAGTTCATCACTCTGTTGCCCTCACTTCTTCTCTCGCTGTTCTTCTCTCTCTACACCGAGATACATCGAAGAAACTCTACAATGAGATACACCAAAGAAGAAAAACTTACAAGAGAAATAAACCTAATTTCTCTTCTGCCATAAGCCACCAAGAAAAAGCCAAGGGAAAACAATCTTCTTCTTCTTCTTTCTCCTTCCTTCTGTCGCAAGGAACTATTTCTTGCACTTTTCTTCCTCTATCCCAAGGAAGCCTGAAGAAGAACACAAAAACTATGACTCTACATTTACTTCCTCTTATGTTCACAACTTAAAGGAGGCGGGAGGCGGCGTCACTTCGCGAACCTGGAGGAGAGAGCAGTTCGCGAAACCGCAGAGTCACGATCGCGACCTTTCTTGATTGGGAACAAGGGCAGGAGCGGGAATGCGTCGATTCGTGAAACTAGCGAAGCAATGCACAAAGTCGCTTCACGCGTGCGCGGGAGCAGGCTGAAGCAAGGATCGGGCTCCAACTAACAATATTCTTTTAATTTTTTAACTTGTTATTATATTATTTTAGTTTTATTATTTATGTGTTTTTTTCACATTTTCTATACCGTTATGCTATTTTTAAAAATATTTTCCGAAATACTGAAATGTTATATGTTTTTTTTAATATTTTTTTTAATTTGCATCATTAATTTTTAGTATTACGTTGTTACAATTCCCATTACTATTTTAAATTATGAACGATGTGGTGAAATTATGCTAAATTTTTTTTATAATAAACTTTTATCCTACATCGTTATTATGCGGTTATTCCAATAATTTTTTAAATTTTTTAAACTATTTCTTTCTAGTCAAAATACAACCCGTCGTATATTTGAATTATTAACGACGCGTCGAAATGTTGCTGCTCAAGTCGTCAGGATATTATCTTACACATCACTGTTAGCAAGGTACAAAAGCAAGGCACGAACAATTTAATTTTATGCACAATTAATTCAAATCTTAATGTTACTTATTTATGTTGATTTTTATCACACAATATTTCTTATTATAAAAACACAATAGAATTATCTTTGGATCAAAGTTATATGTACATAAAATATAGTATTTTTGAAGTCATAATAATTCAAATTGTAAAAAAAAAAAAAAACTAAACTTTCTAAGGAGAATATGAGACATAAGTGATCTTTGTACTTTCGCTCATGACCTAGAAGTTCTTATAGCTACGAATATTTTTCATTGCATATCCTAAAACAATTGTCAATTAAAATGTTAAACTTGTATGAGTCTCTATTCAACCCGCAACCCTGACGACATAACGCTATTGGTATGAAGGAAGTTGAAATAACACCTCGATTATCTGATATAACAATGACTTATATAGATCTTATAGAAATTTTATCATTTGAAATTTAGCAAAGTTTAGTAATTTTCTATAACTCTTTAAATTGTTTCGACTACGTTGTGACAATTAACAATTTGTATTGAATTGAAACATAAATAAATCTTTAAATTATTTTAATTCCTTCCAATATATATGACATTGAGTTATATAATATATCTAACAACCCGGTGGTTTGAAAAGTTCAGAAGTAAACACACATTTACTCCTATTAAAAACATTGTGTGAGAAACAAGCTTATAATAACTCATCCAAATGGTCATCACTTTGATTTCATAAAAGTTAAGATGCATTATTGTAATAAATTATAGGCTGTCATGTATAGAATCTATCGAACTTATTCGTCAATAAGATATTGTTAAGGATGTCCCATAAATGAAAATGGACATGAAGAGTGATGAATGAGAGTTCACTTCCTTCTCCAAAAGAGGATTATTCGACGAACTCGTCTCGTGTAGCACCATTAATGCGGGGGAGCTCTACAAGAGAACTCACATGAACATCAATGAGCCTCGTTCAGTCCTTCTGAGAAAGGTATGCGTTATAGCTGTAACTCGATGAACATGATTAACATGTGACACTGTCTCACCGTTTGAAAACTGTGCACAATTGATTTTTTACTCTAAACGTAGAATGCAGGTCGAACCCAGTGGTCCAAATTTTCGGAGTGGAGGCTAATTTTGATAAGCACAAGCTGCTTCAGATGCACCTTAATCTTAGTCTCGTATTTAAACGAAATGCCACTTATTTCCTATGTATTTACATATCTAACAACAATACTTTTAATTACATCTTTTTTAATTTCATATATATAAATTTCAAAATAATTAAATTTAAAAAAAAAAGGTAAAAAGTAAGTTAAAATTTGACGGTTGCTTGTTGCGTCCGTCTTCCTCCGTCCCGTGCTGACGGAAAGAATCAAAGGGTAATAATAATCATACAATACAAATTGGATTTTGTTTCCAAACTACGATAAAAGCCCCTAACAATCCCAAAAATTATAGCATGCAATAAAGGAATCCTCAATTCTCAGCCAAAATAGAGTAAACCAAAAAAAGAAATTTACAGATTAGTCTTCCGTCCACCACGCGACGAACGACCGTAGTAAGATACATACCACTTGACGAATTTCTTCAATCCGGCTTCAAGATTCGTGCTAGGTTTGTATCCGAGCTCAGCCATGGCGCGAGTGATGTTGGCGTGCGTGAAGGGAACGTCGCCATTACCGGGCATCTCTATAAATTTCCTCTTCGCTTTAACCCGAAGGTGTTTCTCGAGGATGGAGACGAGAGTCGGAACGGTGACCGGAGAGGTATTCCCGAGGTTGAAGATGCGGTATGGCGCCGGACCGATTTTCTTCCCGCCGGAGCCGGTGGACTTACCGGAGGTGTCGAGGGAGGCGAGACAGCCGCGCACGATGTCGTCGATGTAGGTGAAATCACGGGCGAGATCGACATGATCCTTTCCGCGGTAGATCGTGATCGGTTTTCCGGCGAGAATGGCTTTCGTGAAGGAGAAATAGGCCATATCAGGGCGTCCCATAGGGCCGTACACGGTGAAGAATCGGAGGCCGGTGATGGAGATGCCATAGATGTGGTTGTAGGTGTGTGTGATCTCCTCGCCGGCTTTCTTAGTAGCGGCGTAGAGAGACGCGGGACGATCGGTGCGGTCGGACTCGGAGAAGGGGGATTTGTCGTTGAGACCGTAGACGGAGGAGGAAGATGCCCAGACAACGGCGGGTTGTGGATCGGAAGATTTAACGGCTTCGAGGAGGGAGACGAGGCCGGCGATGTTGGAGTGGATGTAGGAAGAGGGGTTTTCAATGGCGTATCGGACGCCGGCTTGAGCGGCGAGGTGAAGGACGTGGGAGAAATGAACGATGGAGAAGAGTTTGGAGAGGAGGCGGTGGTCGTTGAGATCGCCGTCGACGAGGAAGATAGAGCTGCGGGATAGTAGGGTTTGGCGGGTGCGCTTCAGCGAAGGATCGTAGTAGGAATTGAAGTTATCGAGGCCGACGACACCATCGCCGCGTTTGTGGAGGGCGAGGGAGCAGTGGGAGCCGACGAATCCGGCGGCGCCGGTGACGAGCACGGAGAGACCGTTGTGGCGGCGAGGGGTGGCGGAGGAGCGGATCTGGCGTTCCCAGGAGGAGGAGGAAAGGAAGCGGGAGGAGGTGGAGAGGAAGGATTGGAAGGAGATGTAGGAGGCGGTGAGGGCGATGAGGAAGAGGGCCCAGAGGAAGGTGGTGGAGGTCGATGCGAAGCAGCGGTGGAATTGACGGTTTATGGTGTGGGTGCGCTCGATCTTTACCTTTCCCGGCGTTGAAGGAAAGAGCTCTTCTTCCTCCAGCAATCTAATCTTGTTTTTTTCCGTCAACATGGCCGCCTGAGGTGTTGAGTGTAGCTGTTAAGAGATAGCTCCTTCGTCGCCGTTGTCTTCTTCTTCTTCTTCTTCCTCGGCGAGAACTGTTGTTTGTTGTCGAGCTGCTGTGATAGTTAGGGTTTGTTATATTCCGGTGCTGGTTGAGGGGTTTCCACGGAGTGATGAGGATAAGCAGAGCAGAACAGATTAGGAGAGGTTTTTTGGAATTATCTGCCTGCTAAGGAGAAATGGAGGACGGAAGGGAACATAAATAGCAGATGAGAGAGAGAGAAGGAAGAAAGAAGGACGCGTAAACGGCTTAACGCGGTCTCTCTCTCTCTCTCTCTCACACATCTAGGCAAATAACATTTTTATTTATAATATTTTGTAATATATATATAACTAAAGGAATGATTAGAGGTTGTTATACATTTCTCGAGCCACTTCTAATGTGCCCAACAATTCGAGTACCACCTGCTTAAGGTCAATTGTGTCAGAGGTGATTCGAATTCCCGACCTAAGGGGTTTTATACCGCGGATGTCAGTCCTGCCCCGTGACATTCAACAATCTATCGTCTACAAAATAATTGATTTGAAAGTGTCACACATTGTCCTGATGCATATCGTATATCGCAGTCAATCACAAGAATTATGTCAAAATATGTTATGTTACTTGTTTCTAGGACAAAGATCATAACACTCTATAACCAACTACTTTGCTAAGCCTTTGTTCTTATTTATAAGCAACACATGCATGCACATACAAAAGTAGGTAACCCAAAAGAATGTTAATTAATATGGAATTGATGTGCTTGAAAAGTAAAGCAACAATCTGATCGTAGGATGCAACATGTCATGTTGTGTCTAAATCTTCTTTTTCCATGTTCATATACAATCAAATTAGAAATTACTTAGCTCATGTAGTGATATGAAATAGTGGTAATACTTAAATAGAAAAGAACATGTCAATTTATTTTCTATTATGAATCAATACAAGTTTTATTATATGTGTTAAACCATAATATTCATCATTGTGCCCTTTGGCTACTCTATCTTTGAAGGAGAGTACATTATATCATTGATACTCATTTAAATAGCTTCTTTAAAAAAATAGTTCTAAATTAATGCATGCATCCCTCCCTAAAATTTCACCTTATCATATTATTAAGTATTCAATTGGGTAATACATAAGGTTATAAATCTTTATGCATGCGCTGATAATATATAATCATAAGCTAATTAACAAAACATAGGGAGGCTAGTTGAGCCAGATTAGTGTTATCATTAATTTTTAATGTTGCATATAAGAGGCATATTTTAAACATTACAAGATTGTGTTAAGCTTTCTGTAATCCAAGACACCCAATTGGAACCACCTAGTATGTGCCTCGAGCATGAAATTAGGATCGGTATCGACTTGATCCTACCCGGGAAAATTCATGGTAAGGTGGTGTTAGTTTTGACTTCGGATGTGTTTTATGTTCGTTGTGATGTTGAGTGACCCAACTCCATCAATTTGTGGTCTTCTGAGGCCAAAGGTAGTCACAGAGACCACCCATGCTCTTTTTAGGAAAAAATTCATGTTCGAACCAATTATACCCTTGTAGAGGCCTGGGATGCCCTGGGATGCCCATCATCATAAAAAAAATCTCAGTTTGAAACCTCTAAAATGTTTATTTTTAGTTACGGGGTTGTATTATAATGATACACAGTTTTCTATAGCTTCAGGATCGACGAGGATTTTTCTACAGTTGTCCGAGCAAAAATTAGGGTTTAGAACACCTCCACCGTAGTCCAAGAAGATCGTTGCTGATGATTTCCTTGATGAATGACATGTCAAAATACTCATTTTTGAAGTTACAGGACCATATTTCAGTCATACCTAATTCCTCATGGTTTAAGGATTGAAGAAACCCTTCATCGGACGATCTACGTGAAAATCACGATTTTTGGGCCAGATCAGCGCCTAAGGACAAGTTTTGGGTGCCTAGGCACCCAAAACTGCACTTCGGTGCATTTTCTTGAGTCTTGGGAAAATAGGTACTAGCCTACTTGCGCCTGGGCGTCAATCCTTGTAAGAGTGTAAACAAGTCGAGTTGAGCTCGAGCCACTCTCGGCTTAAGCTTGAGCTTGATTAATTTTATCGAGTTCGAGCTTCAGCTCGAGCTTAAGTTTACTAGTTCGAGCCGACTCATGAACCAGTTTTTTTATTATAAAATAAAGAAAATGATATTAACTTAAGCTAGCTTTATGATTAGATGATAAATCAAATAAACAATTATAGAAAAATGATAAAAAAAAATCACCTAATATAAAATAAAATTATTATTTTCTAAACTTTTTTAATACCCTTAAGTTGAAAATTTGGAATTTAATATATTTTTAGTTTACGTTGTATTAATATGTTCTTAAACAGGTTGGCTCACGAGCTAACGAGTCAAATCGGGGCTGACTTGAGCTTGGTTTGTTAGCTCATCGAGCTCTGTTCACGAACTGATTATTGAGTTGAGCTTGAGCCGACTCATGAGTTGGCTTGACTCAATTACGCCCCAAGTACTGGGCGCGTAGGCCCCTAAAATGCCTGAAAAAGAATCTTTTCTCGAGAAGCAGGAAAGTAGGTGTCAGCCTTTGGTGCCTAGTCACGAGGAGGTCTAGTGCCAAAGTGCCTGACTAGGTGCCTAGGCGTCAGGGTAGCAGTGCCTAAACGGTAGTCCAATTTCAGAACAAGAATAATCCAATTTTTTAGTCATTTTGACCCCGACACATTTTCCCGTGCTACTAAAATTTGGGATTTCAATGGCTAATGGGAAGATTGCATGGGAGGAGATAACAAGAGGGCTCATGATGCCACTTTTAAACCAATTTTGGAAAGTCCTAAGGTATAATCAACTATCAAGCTTGTCAAGACAAATTGAAGGGAAGGTTGGTTGGCTTGGGTTTAAGCTTGGCTAGCACTCTTTATTCCTCAATCTTCTCCTCGTTCTCTCAGACCTATGGGCTTGTGCTTGGAGCAAGAGAGGAGAAATTAGAGATTCTTTGGGAGATAATTTCTTAGAGAAAGTTGTTATGGAGAAATTTTTGCTCCGAACTTTATCATTTTCTTCATCTTCTCCATAAATTCCTCTTCTCTTCTTCAAATACAACTCACTTTCATGTTATTCCACTCAATTTTCTTGAGAAGGATAGTGTAAGTGAGGTGATTTTTTGGAGGAGAAGTTGCTCGAAGGCAAGCCATTCTTCCCTTATGGAAAGAGAGCTTCATGCTTCCCTGGGAAGGCCAAACTTTGGCAACTTTGTTATTCTCTCCGGTTAAGAGAGCTTCTTTCCTGCCTTGGAGAAGGAGCGTAGAGTGTGGGGATTCATCATCTCTCCTACGACGAGGATGTTATTATCAGGAACAAAGCAAGATTTCAATCAATCATCGTGTAGGTGAAACTTCTAAACCCTTGTTCTTTATTTTCTTAGCTTGCCCTAGGTTGTGTAGAGAATGTTAAGGCTAGATTGTTGTTTTCCTAAAGAAGTAAGCTAGGATAGGGAAGCTTTCTTTGGACAAATTCACCTGCGAACTCGAGTGATATCCTTGTAAGAGACTTAGCCCGAACCCAAATCGATCAAAATCTATATTTTCCCTGGCTTTGGTGGCTCCAACTTTACTTGGAGGGGTTGAAACATTTGCATTTTATGGAATGGAAAAACCTTTGTAGCTAACCATTTCACAAAATCGTAGAGTTGTAGAATAGTGAAAACTTTGTAGTTAGCCCATTCTACAAAATCGTGGAGAGTTTTCCCTTCGATAAATCTGAGAGCAAAATTTCACACATTTCTCGCCAAAGCTGGAGGCGGCTATGCCACATATCCTTGCGCTGAAACCTAGGTTCCCATGCGAGAGCGCTAAGATGGGAATGACTCGCTATCGAGCATTAGCATGTGCATTGCATTACATGTATATTTATTATATTTTTTATGTCAGATTTATGCTATTTTTGGGTATACATTTCTATATGTGGAGAGACAGACAAATTTAGTACTAGAAAAAAATTTAGCTAAGTATGGACTGAGGCCTCAATGCCAAAGAGAATTGCTCTGGCGCCATATGGATATCACCGTTGTGCCAAATAAGGGACTCCTAAATTCCCAAAGCAAGAAATTTCTAGCCAAAAACCCAAATGCACGATAATACGACGCTATAAGCTAGAACTCCATCGCTAAAGACTAGCACGCTAGTGCCCATAAGGCCAGTGTCATCATGCTCAGAGCCATGGATTGATGTTTCAAAGTCACAAAAATGTGATGTTTGAATGCACCGCAATTGCACTCAACATAAACACCCTGACACTACCTCATTAGCATCACGAAGCTGCTCACAGATATATGGTGATTATGCAGTTTCTGATTTGGACAATTTTAGAGATAAAATGTTGTGATCTTGATGAGAGTAAAAATTTAAAGGTCTAAAGATGACTTAAAGTGTGTGTGAGTGTGAGATTATATTATTTGAGAGAATTAAGAGGAATGTAAGGGAAGAAGTGTATTGTAGAAGGAGAGTTGGCTTGGAGTGGAAGAGTTTCAATCTTTCTATCAATGATTTCTCTTTTTTTTTTTGTAAATTCTTGAGAATTAAATTTTTATGCATCTGATTTGGTATTGTGAAGTTCTTGTTCAGTCTTAGTGAAATTTTGAGAATGATTATATATTAAAATTTAAAACTCAATCATTTTTTTGTCTATCGCTGGAAATATTAAACTTACTTGTGACCTTGAACTGTCAAAAGAAAACTAGAATAACAAGTAGCATGACTCATAATTTCTTAGTATAATAAGAATATCATCATTAGAAGATTGCAATCACCTAAAGGAATGAGGAATGTTGGAAGCCTTTGAAAGTTTAATAGGGCTTAACAATATTGTAAGACTTCAATGTTTCATAAGTCTTAGAAGAGAGTAAGTAGTAATTATCTTTGTTTGTCTACATCAAGTAGGAGAATTTAGTGAATGAGCATAGAATCTTCACACAATCCATCTCAAAGAATATTTTCTCACTCTTGTCAAAATAAAAATATTTAGTTTTCACATTCACATTTTACGACTTTTAGAAAGACTTCCAAAATAATTGAATCTTTTGAACTAAATTTAGGATTAGTATATTGGTAATTTGTTGTGAGATAACTTGTTCATTGCGATATCAATAATACAGACTCATAAATTCGTATATTACATGATCAACATATATACATACAAGATAATGTGTGTTTTGTAGCATTACGAACTAGTGGATCCCACCCGGTGCTTGTGGACACCACCTTAGGTCCTCCTCTTGCTATTTTGGGCCCCATCTTCAATCCATCGCATATGATTGTGGACCCTAGATTGAATCCACTTTATGTGCCAGTGGGCCACACAATAGATCCACTTTCTTTAACTGCGGGCCTCATATTGGAGTCATCTCTTTTTCTTATGAGTTCATAAGATGTGTTACATTATTTCCACCAAAAAAACTCCTTTAATGAGCTATTTTAACATGAAATAGATGGTGGAATATTTATAGGTTTTGGTAGCTCACCATATGCCACCGCCAATAAAAAAAAACACTTTTCTTCCCGCTATTATTGATATAATCAAATAAGCATGTTGTCTTATGGAGTTAATATATGATAATTAGAGCAAAAAACTATTAGAAATAAATAATGTAGATTTTTGGGTTAACATATTGGCAACTATATCAATTTTAATTATGGGTTCTGATTTTTCTTCTGGTAATTCAAAATTCATGTTATTTTCATTTGGCTCACAGTGACTAGAAATTTGGGTCTTCAAATCATTTAGTAATTTCTTAATCCTTCATATCTTGATTGAATTCATTTTTTGATATAATAATCTAATCTTGTACACATAGCAATTGATTTAATATGCTATTATGTGAATGTATAATATCATCAAAATGAGGCATTATATTTAAAACAAATTTTAATGATGACTAGGAGGACAATATAAATATAGCCAAATGCAAATATGAAGTTTCAATAACAATATATTTACAAATGATTTTCTTATCAACTATCAAAGTGAGATATCTTATTGCCAAACTCTTAAATATTGTCCAATGCTCCTCCAGTGTTCCTTTTATCTTGGATCTTGCAAGATTTGTATTACCACCAAATACAAAACACCAATTCAAGCACTCCCTCTTTCAAAGGAAATGAGATTGCCAATATCCAATTCCAATCACTCAAATCAGAACATACTCTGACACCAAATTTGGTGTGGCCAAGGGAATCTTCCTATTAAATTTTAGGAGAATATCTAAAATGATGTATAAAATGATTTGGAGTGACCAAAGTTGTTTGGATAGGAATTGGTAGGGTGACTGAGTGAGAAATGTTAATTGGTCAAATTTGGTCATAATTGACCAATGTTTCTAATTTTTTTATATTTAAAAATTTCACTTGAAAATGATGAAAAACAACCCAAAGTTTATATCTAGAAATTTTTATGATTTGTTAATTTATTTGGAGTTTTTTTATAATTAAAAAGTGGAGAACTAGGAAGTGGGAATTACACAGGAAAAAAAAACTATTGTTTCATTTTTGGATTGAAAAATACACAAAGAAATTGTTGAATTTTAAAAGAAATTAATATGCGAGTGATGCAGATTAATTTTAAAATTTTTGATATTTTTCTAAGAAAATTAAGACGCCCTAATGAAGCCAAAATTTTAACAAGGTAAGATTAGACAAAATTCAGACCAGCATGTGTAAATGGGATTAAGAAGAAATTTTAGTAAGCCAAATAAAAGATAAAAATTAAACAAACTTACTTAAAACATCCCTTAACAACACTTAAATGTTTCACTAAAAGAAATCATTAAAAAAATTGAACAAAATATATATATAAACTACCAAACTTACCAAAATATAGTGGTGGGTAATGATCTTCAAGCCATTCCCCCTTAAAGTAGCCACTAAGCCCCTCCACTATTTGAGTATTCCTATGAAATTCTAAGAATATTTTACACATCACCTTTATTTCATTATATACAATACATTTAAGTATAATTTATAAAATACACATACACGCACAATTTCTCATTACCCTGCTACTATACTAATTGTCCATTTTTCCTGCTCATCGACTCTCTTTACTCCCTTATATGGCCACTCACCCACTTCCTCATTACTATGGTCGACAATAGGGGTTTTATCACTCGTGATTAGCCCACAAATCAACCCACCACATTTGGGCTCATACAAACTAACATGTACACATGCTCATTATACATTTTGCACAAAATACATAAAATAAATACAATATAATCTAAATACATATGAAAATACATACAAGCTTTAAATTATCATGGTTTGGCTCTTGTTGATTGGCTCACCTGAATGTGAAGCCAATCGCTTGGATTGTGCTCTAATAGTGGGTCACACCATGGTGTTTGCAGGCCCCACCTTAAGTCGTCCTTGTGTGCTTAAAGAGCCATCTTAGGTCCACCTCTTATAATTGAGGGTCATACATTGGGTCCATTTTTTGTGCTTGTGGGCCTCATATTGTTGTCACTTCCTATACTCAGTGACCTTAACTTGGGTTCATCTCCTATGTTATAGGCTTAACTCTGAAGTCACATGATCTGTCGCATCATAAATTTTGAAGAATTTAAAGAGCTCATAGGTTGTTCAACTTACATAATACATGGTTTTGTAGAGTTCATCTCAATCTAATTTAGCCTATAGATTTCAAGGTTAACTAGATCTATAAGAGCTTTTAAATATTATAGTATATGAATTTTAAGAATAATAATTATTTAAATTTAGCATATAATTTTCAAGAATGTCCACTGTTTCACCAAATATAATATAATTTTAAGAGTAATTTTAGTTCATACTATGGATTAAAATATTGATTTAATATTTGATTATAGTTATTTAGGTCGCACACATGTCCATGGATTTAAGGCCAAATAATTTTTTTTTAGGATTTAATAAAGCATAACCAATGGATTTCAATTGTAATTAGGCCTAGATTAACAATTTGAAGGTTAATTAAGATTCATCAGAGCTAAATAAATTGGATATTATGAAACCAACTAATTTAGAGTGTTGGGCAGTAGTTGGCAATGAATCAGCTTGGCCGAATAGATTGAAAAAAAATATTAAATCATATAAATCAAATCAAACAAAAAATAAAATCAAACATAATTATATAAAATAGACTTAAAATAAAGTATGTTTATTAGTTCAATTTTAATTTAGCTGAATTCTAAAATCCTAATAATGTTGTGTGAATTTGGTTAATTTGGATTAAGTGATTGACACATTTATTAAACTAATTGGTTTCAAACGTAATATAATTAATTTTTCAAAATAATTTTTTGAATCCCAACCTATAAATGAAATCCAAATAACTCTTAGTCTGGAAACAATAATCAGACCATGATTTCATAAACTGAATCAAATCAACCAGACATATTCGATTGAGTCTATTTATTTGATTTAAACCAATTAATGCACACCCTCAATGGTAGGACCTTAAGGGCTTCAAAGCTATGAAATTCACTTTTATTAAGGCTTATCCTCAGCCTAATCCAAACAAAAAAAGGGTCAACAAGCTCGGCTTTATTAGATTCTCAATCAAGCACTATTTTTACCCAAAATAAAATAGAAAAAAGGAAAAAAAAATCTAAGTAAACTAGCTATAATTTTGAACTCCACCTTTAAGAATGATGTTTGACATGCAAACTTATATTTGTAAGCAACAAGCTAAGTTACCCACTATGAGCAAGGAATGAAGTAAAGTTAGAACATTAGTTATGATATTTCATCAAGTTAAGACACATAAACAACATAAAGTGAGAGCCAACCACTACTTTCTTTTTCCATGACAATCAACAAGCATTCCACCAAGATTATAGAACTAGACTTTTTCTTATTTTATTTTTTTTTATTTTGGTAGAATTATAATAATTATAAATAAAATTTCTAAATGCTAAATATTTTCTAAAATAAATTCAGTTTAAAAAAGGGAAATTTACATACATACCACAAAATCCCAAAGCATTTACTTATCTAAAACCTAAGAGTTTTATGTTTACATTTATAACCCTTTGATATTAAAAATTATGCATGCAAAATTTTATTTCACATTTTAAAAAACGTATTAATAGTGGTATTTTTTATATAGTGTTATATATATATATATATATATATATATATATATATATATTCAATAAAAAATTAAACCTACGACCATAAGGTAGTCAATCAAGCTCGGTTGATCTTTGCTTTTAAAGCGAAGATACTACTTTCGAGTGAAGTCATAAAGCAAATACAAAGGCATTTATTTATTTATTTATTTATTTATTTATTTATTACTCCAATGTAGCTAAAAAGAAAAACCTACCACATAAATAAATAAATAAATAAAATTAATCCTCCTTATTTATTTATTTTGAATATTATTTAAATATATATATATATATATATATGTGAAAAATAGAATAAAAAAAAAATAATAATAGAAGTGGTGCTCATGAAAGCTCTAGGGTGGAGCCCAAGCCACCCACTCCACACATCCAACAACACCAACTTTGGATTTTTTATTTTTTTTGCATATCTTAATAAAGAACATGGGCACATGATTTAGCTTATAAAAGATGGCTTGTGGAGTGCCATTCAACATATAAATTAGCCAAATATTGGGGGTTTACCAACTAAGGAAGTGCTGCACACATTGTACTTTAGCTTTTTATTTTAATTTTTTCCCCTCTAGAAGACTTATTATGCAAGTTCAAGGAAGTCTACACATTGGAATTATATGTATGAATTTTCATTATCATTAATTTGAAGTTGAGAGTTTAGATTTTAGCAATTAATTTTAGTGATGAGTGATTTTGTTACTTGGTTGGTGGGATTAGCATGAAGATGTTTGGAGGGGGTAATAACTCAAATATCGTATTATCATGTCTGCCAATGTTTTATAAAGTTTATTGGTCATGAGCATATCGTGTAGATCTGATTGATTTAGTCAAATTAGTGAGGTGGGTTGAGTTGCTGTTGATTTGGTTGCCTTTGAGAACAAAAAAAGATTCATGGAACTGAGATGTCTACAAATAACTCAAAATAAACTGAGAACATATTAAAATAACATAATTTGAAGTTCTTTTGCTTATTAATGACTAACCAATGATACTTGAATTCTGCTTTAAGACTATTAGTGACCAGCCTATAATATTCACCAATGGACTCAATCAACTGGAATGAGATAATCTTGTTTAGCTATAATGTCCATCCAGACGAGGTTCGACAACTGAAAAGATAGGCACTAAACATTAATAAATGATGGTTGTCAAACACCATTTCTGGTAAGCATCAAGTAACGATCGGTAGCCAACTCGATCGTTATCGTTTTAAGAGTGGGAAGATGAGCTTCAAAAGTCAATGGTTGATAAAATGTTAAGCATTGCTCTTCGGCAAACATCAAGTAATAAGAAGCATCAAATGCAGAGCAATGTCACGATGTTGGATTGATTGCCAACTTTGTAGGAGTTCATAGTAAACGAAAGAAAAGAAAGGCATCATATGTCAATAGTGTATGGATGTTGATGCCTAATAGTCAATGAAGAACATCACGGATGCCAATTGACATCAGGTTTTTAGTTTAGTAATTAATATTATAAGAAAGTATGTCAAAATACTTCGAAGATAGGCATCAACATTAGTTGATGGTGTACATGTGATAACGATGCTAACATGCATTTTTGTTAATCAACGATCAACATCTAGTAGTTCTAATGATAAGAATTGGCATAATGATAAGAATTGGCATAATGATAAGAATTGGCATTGAATAAAGGATAGTGTTTGGTTGCGACGATGACAACTGTTAATATTAGTTGATGGCTAACGTTCGTGATGCGTGCTAGAAAATTCACGGCAGCAGAGTAATGGATTTGCGTCTTATAGTTGTATGAGAATTTAACACACACACAGATGAAAGTGAAACAAGCAGTGACGACTCCAAAAGTTTTTACATGAAAAACCCGTAAAGGAAAAAACCACAGGTCTAATCCAGTTGCAAAAATCCACTATTTGATTGATGATTATAGAAATCTCTTGTCCCACAGATCAAAAGGGATAAATATATTTTTCATATTACAAGGTTGATTGGCGTGGTCTGGTTGGTGATGATTGATGGTGGTAGGCGGTGGTGGACGACGGTTGACGGTAGTCTACGATGGTTATCGAAGGTCGACGACGTTGATGGTTGTTGATGGAGATCGACAGTGGTCAACAACGGTCGACGATGGTCGAAATCGGTCGGCAGTGGTAAACGACGGTCGGCGGCGATGCTAAGCTGCTCGTCCTCAAGGCCTCAGACTCTCTCTAGGCCTAAGCTCTCTTCTCATGAGAAGGGTGAGACTCTATTTATAATGCTCTAGGTGCAATTAATGTAGGAATATAAACAATTTTGTCGGACAGTCTGGAGAGCTTTCATAAACCAGACAATGTTTAATGGACATTTGGATGCTTTAATGATGTTAGAATTGAGTGATATTATGCTCGTTGGATTCGTCTTGTCGGGATGCTCGATTCGACTATAAACTTGTCAGATTCGACATCTGTCTTACCTTCCAAACGTGTCTGAAACTCTTCCACGAATAGTTTAATGACTTGATATGGGTTTGATTTGACTCAGATTGGACTAACTTTGATATCATTAGATACATCTCATCCAGCCGTTCAGTTTGAACATTTCTGAAATTGGAACTCTCGATGAGATTTTATAAAAAATTGAGCATTTCTTGCTCAAAATATTATCTCGAGATTTGTGTCATGTCTCGAGATTCGTTCTGGATAATGAAAATTTGTTAGCGGCGTACCAGTCTTGTGGTGAGACAGAGCTATGAATTTTTTGAAGTGTAAGCTAGTACATTAATGATCTCATAATTGAATGATTTTAGACATTCTGGTTGATGTTTAATAACCAAATGTAAAAATTATTGCATACGGACACCACATGTATCTCTGCATGCGGCGTCCGATCCTGACCGTAGATCACAGTGATCTACGGTCAGGATTATTTCCGTTTTTTTAAAGAAAAAAAAATTAGGTGGGGCCCACCGAAATACATCAGGACCGTAGATCAGGTGATTTACGGTCCGGATCGGACACCACACATGCTGCGTGCGGTGTCGGATCCGTATGGAATAATTTTTCAACCAAATGGCCTCAATATCCATGCTTTCAAATATTTCGTTGGGTAAATTTCCTAATCGTTTATCAATATTGATGTCATGAACCTTTGTATTTGTACAATTTGAGCTCCAATATACTCTTTATCATATATTTTGTGATAAATTATGCAAAATTTATTTTTACATTTATTCTTATATGCATTACTGATTTTTTATAACAGTTATTAA
>NEWO01000031.1:1211270-1266605 GCA_003013225.1 Phalaenopsis aphrodite
TACCAAATAATTTTCAGAAATCAACGAACGCAGAATTTGATAAAATTGAATTTATAACATTTATTACATCCCGTTTAAATTAAATCTTATTTGACAAGGGATGAATTGGGACTAAGATCGCGAGATTTTAGGTACGAGGTGTAAATACGTAAGATTTGTGTGCTTTGAATGTAAATGTCCCCAATGCAAAACACACGTGAGGAAATATTTGAAGCGTCATTTCTGCGATCTAGGGTTTCTCTGATTGCGGTCTCCGGCTGCGGCATCCGACTGGCTTCCCTGCGCTCCCGCACCTTTTCTGCTCGTTCGTTCCACGCCTTGCTCTTCTCCTCCTCCCTTTTGTCTTCATCACCCAATCTTTCTAGCTCACCCCGTTACTCTCGTTCTCGTTCTCTCTACCCTACAGTTCATCCTCCTCCTCTCCCACCCTCTCTCTTCGCTGTTTGCTTACTTTCTCGGTCCGTTTGCTTTGTAAGTGAATTGCAGGAAAAGTGGGGTGGAGGGATGCTTGACATCAATCTATTCCGCGAGGACAAGGGCAATGACCCGGAACGGGTACGCGAATCACAGCGCCGCCGCGGCGCCTCCGTGGAGCTGATTGACGAGGTTATCCGGCTTGACAAGGAGTGGCGCCAACGTAATCCTTGCTCAAAACCTCTCTTTTCGCTTATTTCCGACCTTGTCGTGTTTCGGGACGCTGACTTTGGTTCTGATCTGCTTGTTCTGCAGGACAATTCGAGCTTGATTGTATGCGGAAAGACTTCAATCGTATCAACAAGGAAATTGCGCAGCTAAAGATAGTGAGCTTTTTTTATTATTTTTAATCATATATGTGATTGAATTTTTATGTTGGTAGCGGCAGGATTTGCCGGATGAGAGGTTGAGGAAATTTGTTCATTGGTGAAGGCGAAGAAAGATGCGTCTGAGAAGATAAAGAGCACGGAGGATAACAAGAGGCTTGCAACGGAGAAAACCGAAGAGGTGCAGCAAGCAAAGGCTGAGCTTGAAGCCAAACTCATGACTATTGGAAACCTTGTCCACGATTCTGTTCCTATTAGCATGGATGAGGTTTGGCTTTTACTGTTTTGGACGGAAGGATAATGCAAGGGTTAAAAGAAGCCACATAATAAATGTCTGGTGGTGTTTGCAGGCAGATAACCAGTTGGTGAGGACGTGGGGTGAGAGAAGGATTGAAGGGAAGCTCAGAAACCATGTGGAGCTCGTAGAGAAGCTTGGCATTGCTGATTTGAAGAAAGGTACTTTTTTTGGTCTATTTATTTATTTATTTTCTACAAGTTAATTATTGATATGCAAAATTGATTCAAAATAATGCCAATAACCAGTGATTTTAGCTTATGGTTTATTGCTCAGTTCATCTCTTTTTGATACATATTTATTGTAATATGAAAGAGGTTAATTCTTGTGATTCCTTCTCAGTGAGAGAAGAATAGACCTTAGGAGTGAATCAAGAGTGGAGAGGCTCTCGAGGAACCCCTTGCTTTAGTTTTTATTCATAATATCATATTCGTTTCATTTATTGAAAACATTTTACATCTGGCCTATATTTGTTGAGCAACGTTTAAAGTAATTAGGAAGCAAACAAAGAAAGAAAAGCAACCATGAGGGGTCCACTAAATGAGGGGCATTCATGTGAAAGAAGTTCTCAATTAAGGAAGTTTTCAAGAAGTGAATTCCATTCAAATAAGAAAATTTTCATTTACCTTCATTATAATACATAAATAAAAAATAGTAGCGATCATTTGAAGATAATGCTTTGTATCAACTCCCTTGGGTTATAGGTAACAACTCCTTGTTGCCCATGGAGGAGTTGGTCTTGGAATAGGCTTAGGTGGAGTTCTTAATACACCCAAAAGCAACTATATAATATTGTTTGGAAGACGTATAGGAGCTTGTTACCCAACATCACATACTTCTATGTCTGTATATTCAATAATTGATCAACATACCCTCTAGATGGGCATGTTGGATGGTGGGGCTATTGAGGTGGGTGAATTATTTAGGAATAAGTGGAGCTTGAGGGACTATAGGAGCTTGCTGCCCAACATCACATACTTCTATGTCTGTATATTCAATAATTGATCAAAATACCCTCTAGATGGGCATGCTGGCTGGTGGGGCTACTGAGTTGGGTGAATTATTTAGGAATAAGTGGAGCTTGAGGTACTGAGTAAGATCATTTGGTAGGGGGATTTTGTGAGACTGGATTGCTTCTCGGTGAATAAATAGGAAATAAATAAATTATGAAGACATTGAGATGAATCCTCTAAATAAAAAGTCTTTATAAGAGGAATCATTATCAAATTAGGTAGCCTTCAAAAGCTTCATTACATTATTGAAAGTAGAACTAATTAGAGCTTGTCAACTACAAACTTAACTTGTTGGACTTGTGATGGAGCAGTCAACAATGCTAAGAACTAGGGAATTTCTTGTATGCCTATGTTAGGTTGCTATGAAATGAAGTCATCAAATGAGATTGGCTTGAATCTATCATTATGATTTTGCTTGATTTTTTTTTTCTCAATCTTGATTATTTTGTTGACTTTAGCTTGGATTATATACTAGATTCAAACTCATGCATAGAATTAGGCTTCTGTTGATTCTAGATCGGGCTTAAGCTCAAGCACATGCAATCATTTATCCTCCACCTAAATATAGGTAGGTGGAGCCAATTGGATCTTATTGGGTTAAATAAAGCTTTTTTGGACTAAAAGTACTAGTGATATTTATAGGAGCTTATGGGATTGAATAATTATCGTGGAGCAAGTGGTGTTTGTGGGATTAGTTTTGATGAGAAGCAGTGTCATATTTTGAACTATAATATTGAATACTTGGTGATAATACATTTTCGTAAATATGGAAACATATTTATATTCATATACATGCACACAATATAATTTATTGAATTACTCAAATCAAACTACTTCAATGAAAATGCTAACTAAAATGATTTAAATATGAAGGTTCAACATAGTTCCTAGAATGATTTGTATGCAAGGGCTTCTAGGTTATGATCCCTGCTCTTTAGGTTTTTTAGAATGCAATTGAATGAATATTTAAGCAACGTTAAACAACTAATTCAAGTCTATTGTGTTCCACAATCACAAAACATGCCCTTTCAGTAACCAGCCTTTGTTATATCTAATTATTTTATAGGAATCTAGACTGGAGACATCTTAGCAAATCAACATATTAGCAGTGATTATGTTTTCCCGTGTTTTTTTAGCACTTTGATTTTAATGCTTATTAATTGGATCCTTTTTTTTCAAATTTAATTTTTTATACGACATCCTTGAAGTTCCCATGTTTTTTTATAATTAGATTTCTCATTTCAAGTTTATTAAGCATCCTTTAACAAAAGTTATTTTGCCAAAGAATTGTGATTTTGACTAAAGATAAATGTTTTTGAGAATCATAATAACTATAAAATTGATATAGTTTTTTATTAAACTCGACAACCTGCTCTTATGGCTGAAATCATCATTTCTTTGCTTTATTGTTAGACTTAGTTTCAACTTATTGAAAATCTATTTGTACGGTGGAGGTAAAATCTCATTGACTAGTTGAATTGTGGAGTTATATTTTGAATATTCAAAGCATGCAAATTCCTCCAGTTTTGGTTCTACTCTCAAATGTCTGAAAATTCATGTCCAAACTCTTTATTTTGTACCTATTTGGCATAAATTAAGATTCAAACTTAATATCGTAGGCCCCATTGCTTATTTAAGTCTTATCTATAGTCCATTGGACCTAATTTGACATGCTTAAACCTTGGATTTTAGTAGTTTACTCAATTTAGTACCAATTGGAATGAATTAGGGTTTGGAGAGCTTCTTATATCAAGATTTTTCCTTTGAAGCACTTTCGCCCTTGTAAATCATTGTTAATAAGGAAACTCTCAAAAAATTTTATACCAAACTTGACCTAAATCTACTTAACTAGATTAGAGTTCAAAGCCTTGATTTCTTAACTATAAATTTTTCCTTGTGAATTCCTACTTTACATTTTAAGCCTTGATTTCTTAACTATAACATTGAGATTTGTGGTTTGGGCAGAGAACCACAGAGGGGAGCAAGCAAGCGAGTTTGATTACCTCTCTAGATTATTGAAGCCCTTAGCTTCAGGCAGGAGGTAAAATTGCCTTTGTTTTTGGACTTGATAGGCATGGCTTATGAGTCAGAGAAGATGAATGCTATTTTAAATATCAGACTCTAATCCTTAGCTTTATTTCATCTGTAGTCCTTAAAAAAATGTTTGCATTTTACCATTGGGGCAATTGCATGCATAGCACCGTAAACATTCCTATTTACAAATCATGCACCCTCTTTCATCCATTTTTGAAATTCTCACTCAAATATCAAAATTCATGACAAAACCCCAGCCCTTATTTTTCATTTTGATCAAATTCTCGATGGTTTGGTTGTGGCATGAGTAAATACATCAGCTCGGTAGTTCAAAAATATCACGGGAGTGCTAGATTTTATAAATATTAACGTTTCGGGTGCCATGCATGTAATTATCTCTTCATCTTTTTAAATAAAAATTCTAACAAAAAGTTAAGAAAAAACTCAAACTCAAATTCAATATACCAGGTTTCTAAAAATTAGTAACCAAATCAGCATAGTAGATAACTAAAACATGAAAAATATGAACCACTCCTTAAAGCAAGCAAATGCATTGAAAGTATCTTGAATATCTCTTCCCTATGATCAACCCATGTAGAATATGTAATGTTGGTGCTATTTTAATGCAACACTTAGCAATTAGTGCCTCCATCTAAGGTAATCACATTTTAAACTCCATTTTGCCACCCGATCCCCCCCTTATATCCAAATTTTTGACTTGATCAAATCCTTCATGAATACTCTCTAAACTTTTGGGAACCATAGGGAACTTTTTTGAGATTTAAAAATCTTCTCGGAGATTTTAAATTGATTTGGAAATCTCTTGAAAGTATTGAAAACTTATGGTTTTTTAGATCCTCCATAACAAATAGTTGGAACTTGGTTCAATCATTTGGAAATCTTTTGAAAATATTGCAAATTTACATTTTTTGAGATCATTTGATTTATACGTGTTTGGTTTAATTATTTATAATTTAGTATACAGAAAATTGGATATATTTTTAGAGAATATTGTGGTGACTAAAATGTAAGTTCTATCAGAACAAAATAGTCTAGCTATATACTATGTGGATCTTAGTATTGGTTTATAAAAGATAATTTATAGCTGAGTTGAGTGTAACAAAATTTAGAATATTAAGAAGGACATTCAAAAACTTGTGTAAAGATCGAGTGAAATTGGTCATATTAAAGAAACAATGGCAGTAGCACTTATTGAATTTAATATAGCAGAAACATTAACTCGGGTGGTGTCCCTCATGCACAAATGGGTGAATTGTATGATGCCTCAAATTTGTAATTCATATTATGCGTTGAAATAAAGTTTGAATATGATTTACTTCTTGGTTTATCATTCTGTAATTTACCTTTAATTGAATGAAGTCTCAAATCTGTCTTTCAAATGATTCAAAGAATATTGCATTGTAACAAAAAAAGCAGCAATATTGACAACATTTTGTCTATTCTTATGTACTCTCCCACTTGGATTTCAAAGTACTTTTTTTTTTCAATGCAGGAGCTGCTGTAGCTGGAGGAAGAGGTTATTATTTGAAGGGCGATGGTGTCCTTCTGAACATTGCACTAATAAGCTTTGGTTTGGCATTTCTGAGAAAAAGGAATTACGAACCCCTTCAAACTCCTTTTTTCATGAGGAAGGAAATCATGGCAAAATGTGCTCAGCTTACTCAATTCGATGAAGAGCTCTACAAGGTAGCTTATAATGACGATAAATCTATTTTATTTCTTGGTCAAGGGAAAGTTTACAAATCTAATGCGTGATATTTCATGACATCTTTCAAATTTTAACATAAAAAAGAAAAAATCTCTTTTAAACCTGCTTATTTTGCATATCTTCTTAGTTAAAGCTAACATTTTTTTTAGGAAGGTTTACATACATACCATATGTATTTACATATCTAACACCCAAACTTCAATTTCTGCATATATGCCACATTACCCGCGCATGAAAAAGTGCATTCACTTCTTAAAAGTTAAAATAGTGGTATTTTGAATGTGATATGAAAGATTGCGTGGTATAAATGCAAAAAGCAAAGTTTAGGTGTTAGATGTGTAAATAGAATTGGGTGTTATGTATGTAAATGCCCTTTTTTTGTCACGGTTGCGCAAAAAGTACATGAACATTATTTGCATTTTTCGCAACAGCAACTCTTCATAAATGGATTCACACATATATGCCTTTCTGGTTAATAGATGATTTTGTAAATTGACCGTCTGCAGGTTACAGGGGAGGGAGATGACAAATATCTTATAGCTACGTCTGAACAGCCATTATGTTCATATCATCTAGAGGAACGCATCTACCCTACAAGCTTACCTTTAAGGTATAATTTGTTTCAGTTGCACTCCATTAATTTTAGGAAGATTTACATACATACCACTCAATTCATATGTATTTACAAACCTAACACATGCATACCACCTTACCTATGCATGAAAAGGTGTATTTCACTTTTTAGAATTTAAAATAGTGATATTTTTCATGTGATATGAAAGATCTAGGTGACATAAATGTACAAAGCAAAGCTTAGGTGTTAGATATGTAAATGCATAGGAATCGGGTGATATGTATGTAAATGTGCCTTAATTTTACTGTGCAATTAATCTTATAAGGAAGATTTCCAAAGAAGTGCCATCACTAAAAGTGCCTTTTTTTTTAATAACCTATTAGATATGCTGGATTTTCGACGTGTTTCCGAAAGGAGGCTGGATCTCATGGGCGCGACACATTAGGCATTTTCAGAGTTCATCAGTTTGAAAAAGTGGAGCAGTTTTGTATCACAAGCCCAAATGACAATGAGTCTTGGCTGATGCTTGAAGAAATGCTCAAAAACTCAGAGGAATTCTATCAGGAGGTAGATATTAATCAGTTTCTATGGTTCCTATTGCAATAACTTCCCTCGTATTTACGTATCTAACACCTAAACATTCATATTTACATGTATACCGCCCAAATCTTTAACATCACATCAAAAGTAATACTATCACTGTCTTTTTAAAAGTGGAATAAACCCTTTCAGCATCAAACTTTAGGTGTTATATATGTAAATACATAAGAATTGTGTGCTATTTATGTAAAATTTCCCATTTTCTTATTGTCATGGATGGTTCGAGTTTTGTCTCTTTGCAGCTTAAGATCCCCTACCAGATAGTTTCCATTGTATCTGGAGCTTTGAATGATGCGGCTGCCAAGAAATATGATCTTGAAGGTTGGTTTCCTGCATCAAAAGTGTACAGAGAGCTTGTATCTTGTTCAAATTGCACTGATTATCAGGCCAGGAGATTAGGAATTGGATACGGACAGAAGAAGGTAAGTTTCTTTTATATTGAAGCTGTTATTTAAGCCAAATATATTGGAATTTGACATCTAATATATATTTGGTAAATGATAAACGAGATTTGAGTTGAGATATTACTTGCAATTGACGGTAGACTTGAAGATGTTTATAGAACAAATGGGAGAATTACACATATACCATTCTATTGTCAGAGCTAGTTTTGTAAATTTCCCAATGGTTTGGCTGTAATAAGTGTTAATTATTTGGTTTGGGCAGTTCATTTGTTTCGGTTGGGTGTTAGATTTATGAATTTGCATTGCTTTGATTGCTTGTATGTGATTTTTCTTTTATTATTGGCTATATTGAAGAAATCCTAAAATAAAAATGGCACTTTTCTGCTCTTAAGATTTTGAATTTATAAACTAACCCTGATTAGACATGAGGAGGCGGTCTTGCCATCTCTTTTGATATGGAGATACAAGCAGCCAGTCATTTTCTCATCAATATTGCTACTTTCTTTTCTCCCATCTTTTCACATACATATCTGATATTTCTTATTTATTTACATATCTAACCGAAGCATTTATATTCATATGGATACCTCATATCAAAATTTCAATCATCGCTATCTTTTTATTCATAAGTTTATGACATCAAGCTGTACAAGTGTAAATATCAAAATTTGGGTGTTAGACTTATAAATACATAAAATTTGTGTGGTATATATATCTAAATTTTCCTTTTTTTTTTGTATTATAGTCATTATTAATATCTTTTTTGCATAAATATTTGATCTTTTTGCTTCCTGGCCTTTGTATCTTAATGTCTACTTGTGCAGAATGATGAACAGTCCAAGCAATTTGTCCACATGCTGAACTCAACACTTACAGCAACAGAAAGAACCATCTGCTGTATACTTGAAAACCATCAAAGAGAGGATGGTGTGGCAGTCCCTGAAGCCCTGCAGCCTTACATGTGCGGCATTGAATTCCTGCCTTTCAAGAACTGAAGCAAGCAAGGTTAGAGAACCAATTTCCCTTCTACTCTTATTGATTTAAAGAAATACCAACTGTTGTCTTAGATTTTAAGTTTTTACAATTTTGAAATTTTTTTTTGCAAATTATTTAAGGATTGTTGTCATGAAAAGAATGTTTGCTTTCATGACTGTAATTTTTATATTTATGAGTTGGATTGAACAAATCATTGTTGATTGTCATGCAACTAATACCATGTGAATTCTTAGTTATGGAGATTTGCTTAATGACTTTGTTATTGATGGTTTGGTAGAGTTTTTAGTGTAATTTGCTGTTTTTTAAAAAACTTAGATTTATAAATTATGAGGTTGATTTGTAGCACATGGAGATCAGTTTTTTAAATTTTTGATTTATAAGTTATTTATTTATATTTTTTAATAAAAAAATTGAGTGAAAATATTTTGATAAAAAATAGAAAATGTTGAAATTTAAAATTATTATATTTAGCTTAAATTTAATAAAATAAATAGATGACCAATTAATTTTTATTTTGCATTAATCATAAATCTAGTATTTTTTTTTATTATTTTATATTTTGGCGCATTGCTTGTAATTTTGATGTGGTCTCACCAAAGATGGTAATTTTATGACAAATTTATATGGATGGAGGCGCATAAGTGATGGAGACATGGCAGAAGAGCATGTGAGTTTTGAGATGTGGGATTTACATATATACCCTATAATTCTTTTATATTTGTAAGTTTAACATCTAAGTTATGTAAAAAATTAATTTTTAAACATCACATTGAAATTATCTCTATTACTAATCATTTTCAATTGAAATATAAATTTGTCCATGTATGCTTTTGATATGAACGACATTAAAATGTGAATGCATTGGGGGGTGATGGCCGGATTTATTAAAATTTTCTTCCAGCCATTACATTTTAATAAATTTAGTTTTAAAAATTAATTTTTCATATAAAAAAGTTTTAAAAGTAAATGATATATATATATATATATATATATATATATATATATATATATATATATATATATATATATATATATATATATATTGATGTTAATAAGATGGTTGACTAGTAAAATTGTCAACCGCTCATGACTTGCAGCCTGTCAGGTTTAGGTTGGACCCATATGCTTAACCACTTGAGTACTATTTCGATGTAGCATTATTCATTTAGGGGGAAATCATAACCCAGATCAGAGGGGAGTTAAAACTGACGAATTAGATGCATATATATATATAATCAATTTAGCATCATTTAATTATGCAGTCAAATCGCCTAATTTATATTATTCTATCCTCATAATAATAATAATAATAAGCTAATATTGCTATCATTTGTTTGTTGATTATTAATTTTCATATAATAATCGGAGCCTAAATTACGCAAAAGCCCCCCGAAAGTTAATATTTCCATCCCTCTCTTCCACCACGCGTCCAATCCGGAGGAGAGAAACTGCCAGATAAATTCTCAGAGAAACTCGTCAGTATACCGTTGTTTCGCAGTTTCCATTCGAAGCAGAAGAGATGGAGAAGGGAATTGGGCTAGGGTTGCAGAGGAAATCGATGAAGCGGAAGAAGACCAAGGGATTTGCTAGGGCACTAGTCGACTACCTTACGTCCGACTCATACATGTACGCTCCCCTAATAGACTCGCCGCCGTCGAAACCGCCGGAGCATTCAGTCTCGGCGTTGGAAGAAGTTGCAGGGGATGCTTTTGTTGGCTCCCCTGTAGCCCCAGGTGATCTCTCCATCGATATCTTTGGGTTTCCCTTTTTGCCTGCATTTCGCGCGAAATTTTTTACTTTTCGGTTACTGTAAGGCGGGAAACTTTGTTATGTTGGAGTTGAATTGATGTTTTTGTTTTTTTGTTTTTTTTTCTGATTGATTTCTTCTTGCTTAAGTTTGTTTGCTTTGATGCGAAGTTGCTGATTATGTGATTAGAAAAAGCGTTGGGAAGTTTTGTTGTGAATCGCTGTGCGTTGTGTAGAATATTGACAAGTTGTTCAGATAGGTTTAATTGGAACAGAAAGATTCGGCAAGTCTGGTGGTAATAATGAGGATTCTTTTGAAACGGATGTGTCGTCTGAAAAATAAGTTGAAGAACTCGCTTTGAATTTTTTTTAAACTGTTACTCAGAATTTATTAATTTCTATATGATATATTTGCAGTATAATCTAACTCATAAGCTATTTTTACCTATTTTGGGTTTGTTTGGGTTCAATTTATTTTTTTTTCTTTTCTTTTTAAATCATGTTTGTTGTGCATTTTGTAACATGTTTATGTTTTTGAAAACAATCAAAATAAATTTTAAGGAGGCGCGCGCTTGTGGTCATTTTCTGCTTTTTTTTTTAGAAACAAAAAGTAAAAACATGTTAAAAAACACACTAAACAAACAATTTTAATAAATTAAGATAATATTGCGTCCTATTGAGTGCCATATTTTCATTTAATTCTAATAAATTAAGATAATTTGTATGCAATATGCCCCAGTCTTTCTAGGTCTATCTCTACCTTTCTTAACATAAGTTGAATCTAAAATATCTACTCTCTTAATTGGATCAGATGTTTGATATTTAGTGTGACCAAACCATCTAAGACGACTCTCTCTAATTTTGTCCTCCACTGGAGCTACATCAACCCTATCAGGGATATATTCATTTCACATTTTGTCTCTTAAGTGTAAAGCCAGTAACCCGCCTTAGCATTCTCATCTCGGCAATACTTAACTTAGTTTTATGCTTGTCTTTTAAACGCCAACATTCTTCTCCATAGAGCATTGCGGGTCCCATCATCGTTTTTTAAAATTTTCCTTTCAGCCTAAGCGGTACTTTTCTATCATCATAGTGGTTTGTACACTTTTGAAATTTGAAGTATTCATTGAAATTTGAAGGGAAGAAAACAAACGAAGAATAATGGTTGGAGGAACCAAGAACACTAAGCCTACACTTGCCATTAAAAGTCTAGAGCAAAAACCAAAGCATGGCCCAAAGCACCAAAAAACTATTAAGCTTTAGGGTCTGTTTGGGGCAGCTGTAGCTTATTGAATAATTTGCTGATAAGCTGATTAAAAATAATATGCTAATAAGCTAGGTACTTATTTTTTTGAAAAGTCAGACCATTGTCAATAAGCTCTCACCACACATAGATAGATGCGGTATGAAAACGTTGTGTTTCTGCGTTTTGGAAATGCATAAGTTGTCAAAATGCAGTTTACCCAAATAGACCATGTGAGTTTTCAAAAAGCCACCGCACCAAATAAGCTGCCCCAAACATGCCCTTAGTGTGATCTTTGTAAAAAGATGAATCACATAAAAAATTATAAAAACTTCACGACAAACGGACAAATTGGATCAATCTTGAAAATCAACACCAATACATTTACACTTATCAACCTAAAATAATGGACTAAAGATGAAAGATAATGAAAATCTTGGTGCATTTTTGTGAACAAAAAATGATTGGATCTTTTATGCAAATCATTTACTCATGGAAAAAAAACTATTAACTCTTCAATTTTAGCTTAGAAAATTGTTTTTCTCTTGCTTTCTTCCTTATTGACGCCTTAGCTCTGGAGTATTAACCCATATTGTGGCCTTAGCTCTAATGCATTAACTCAAAGCTTAACATCCCATGACAAACCATGCTAATCTATTCTCGTTTTATCATTTCTTAGCTGCACCCGCCCCAAAATCAATATTACTAATGGATTTTTAGCCTTCGTTGCTAGGGTAAGGACTATTAGAATTAACTCTGAACTTTATCTAAGTTCTATTGTATATTTATCAAATCGCTATTACAATCTCTTGTCCATGAGCGAGATAACAAAATATTGCAACTATAAAACCACATTGTTTTAAAATTTTTATGAATTTCAGGCCCAAAGATTGATGAAGATGATTGGCAGTGTGAGTGAGATTAGAGTTTTGTAATTATTTTGATAAGGATTCCAAAAATAATTATTATGCCATTGTTATTAGCAAAGAACTTTCATCTCTTGGAGGAAAAGAAGGGATTTGATTATGTTATCGCATTATAAGTTAGTCCATCCTAGATTTTGTTTCTTAGAAACTTATTTTATTTTTTGTTTGGTGATAAAGATATTTTTTCAATTTGAAAATTACAAGCTTGCCAAATGCCAAGGAGTTAGCTTTAAGCATAAACCATATACAATCACCAAACGTTTTTCTTTTGTGCACAATGATATTTAGGGCACATCAAGATCTCAAAATATTTACTCTAAATGATCCTTCAATACTTTTCTTGATGATCATGCTCATGTCTATACTTATTGGAAAAAAAGGTGATACATAATATATACATTTTTTTTTCATAATTTTCTAAAGCATTATGATACCGTTTTAGGGCTCTTGGAAGGTGTTTAGGAATTCAAAATGCATTAGAGAAGTTGTAGGATTTATTACTTAAGCGGGATGATTGAGGGCTGCTAAAAATCAGCATGAACGACAATGAAACGGCGAACTGGGAGCAGAAAAAGGGTGGTTTACTACTATGAACGGCAAGTTGTAACATTGTTCACAACTGTCCGACTGAAAAATAACAAACAAATGGCTAATCGGCAAGGTGCGGATGACGAGAAAGATCCGCCATCATTTATTCCTGGCAAGCTACATACACACCACATTGCGAAGAGAAGATGTTTTATTAATTTGGAGGCATAAATCAGGGAAAAATCTCTCAAAATTCCTAAAATTAGAAAACAAAGTCAAAAAAATCTGAATAAAACTTAGAGATGTCCCCAGTAGCAAAGAACCTAATTACAAAATAAAGAATTATATAAGAATCAAAAAAGGAAGAAACAATGGAAGGAAACTTGCTAAAAATCGTTAATGTAGTGACTCCTGTAATCATGGTATTCCCATGATCTCGCATTTCATGGGATTTTACGATACCACACGTAGTAACAACGCTCTTGTGTCATTCTCCCTGTGTAGGAGAAGCTTGTTCTTCTTCTCTAGAAACACATGGATCTCACGGTTTGATATTATTTACCATAAGACACCTGTAGGAATGTCCACAATAGTGGTTCACCACTTCTTTCTGGCAATCTGTTCGTGGGTGCGCCGTTGAATTTAAATGGAATTTAGCATCTAGTTTACCCCACTGGGCCTTCCAAAAATAGCTAAGTGACTCCCCAAAGCTATTTTAAATGATGAGATGTCATACTGTTGTCGGTGGAGACTCCCTGTGTCTGGCATCAATCTCTTGAATGCATCACTTTCTTGGGCAACAAATGCTAGTCATTTTGGTGGTTCTCTTATGGCATGCATAATGATAGTTCATGTCATGATATCCTCAAACACCCCCGACTCCTTCCATTCAAGAGTATAATGAGATTCTATCTTTGGTGAAAAAATTCGTGTTCTTATAGCCATCATGATATGTGTAATGATCATATTGTACTACGTACTACTACTTGACGCATATCCATTTGTATTACGTCACACCACAATTGGTTTTGGAATATATCTCCAATAAATAATTCCAAAAAGCATCTTCTGCCACCATTTATCTTACTCATCTTCTTCAACCAAGTCAGAGAATATGGTTGAGAATGCTTTTGAGGTGCGAGGCTCAATTATTCACTAGTTGTTTAGATCTTATTTTCACAACTACATTCATTTATAATGAGGTTGCATATTAAATGGGTATGAAAAATGTTGTGCTAGAGCCATTATTGCTTTCACATGGGCTCAGTCTGAAGGACCTGTCAGATTATTAATATCTCTCTCTGATCAGCTGGTATTTGTTACTCATTTCTATTCTCTTCTAGATTTTCACTCTTTGTCTCCTCCAATGCACACTGTTCGGTGAAAGATATCACCATTCTGCTTGGAAAGTTGGACATAATATGCTCAAAACCATTGCTCTTGAAAACTTCCCGACTGGGACAAATTTAGGAGTGTTAGAGGTCTGTACCTTGTCTCCACTCTAAAATGATGTTTTCTTTAATTGACTAAGTTGGGATGCTCCACTGCGTGCACTCTTGCTGCTTGCTTCTGGGATTGAACTGTGTTTGAAGTGGGGTGTGCTTCTAATACTGTGGTGCTTTCTCTCCTCCTTTATAGCTAGGGTCTAAATACTCTATAATGTTCAATTTGATTGCAACTGTGCCACATTGCCAATAGACAGTCTCAATCCTCCAAATATCAAGCTATGTTGTTTTCCTCGGGTTCCAGAACATGTCTTGTTTGTAATGTGGTGGGAGGTGCTTGTTTGTCTTTCTCTTTTCATCTTAGACCAATTTGCAATTTTACCTTTTTCCTCTCACTGGCACAAGCATTTCAAATTTTTCAACGACAAAAATGCACTATTTTTTAACTTAATGGCGGCTAGCTTTACCATTCTATTTTTAAGAATATCATTGTATTTAAAGACGTGCTCTACTACCTAGAGACACTTGATAAATTTGCCTAAATTCATGCAACCATCAAAATCTTACAAGTCAATCTTCACTCTAAAATTCTGGCTTTTCCTTTGACATGTTATGCCAAATTATTGAGATATTGGTTTTTCATCACTAAATAATTACTTGGTCAAAGAGATTCACTTCTTCCTCTCTATTTGATGATTCACTTTTACGACTATGGATGATCTTATTAGATTATCTTATCTTAAATATGACAAGTCTCTATTGCAGTTACAAGATTTTTTGGTGCATGTCCTCCATAGTGAGCTCTTGAAATCTCGTTGAGGGTTTCTTTTTAGCGGCATGATGTCCTGTTCTACCAATGAAAGTTTTGATGCAAAAGGAAGCTTTTTAAGGGTCAGGGTTAGGGCTAGGTTGACTGAGGCGCTTGAATCACAATATCGTAGCAGCTACATTAGCACAGACTTATTTTTCCGTATTTGTTTCCTTACCCTTTCTATCACTTTCCTTGCTCACCTCCCTTTCCTATTATAGTACCTTCCTTTTTATTATCTTTCTTTTCTCATGAATATTTATTCATATGTACTAGCTTTTATCACATATATGTGTTGTGTGCTCATTTAGAATGAAGATTTTGATGGTTTTTTATTTCAACTTGTGACCTCTAATGCGTTTTCCCCTTCTTGAGGGTTGTATTTGGCGACGAGAAGGTGCTCTGGTTATAACTTGTTCGAAGTGGTGATTATCTCAGCCTCTCTCCCACTTTTGCGGTCATTGTCCACCCTCAGGTTGCTGTCCAGGCCTCTGTTATCTTCCATTCGCTATCCACCCTTGAGGTTGTTGTCGAAACTGCCGTTGCCATCTTCCGGTTGCTATCCACCCTTCAAGTAGCTTTATTGACCTCCATCGTCATCTTCCGACCGTTGTACACCCTTTAGGTTGCTATCCACACCGTCGTCATCATCTTCCGGTCGTTGTCCGCCCTTCAGGCTGTTGTTCAGTTCGTCTTCGTTCCTTTCGTAGCTCGTTGTCCCCTGCTCCTCTCAATAGGCTGTCGCCTATCCCCGCTCCTCTCAACAGGCCGTCGATCCTCCCTGCTCCTTCCAACAAATCACCAACCATCCTTGTTCTTCCTACAAGCCGCTGATTGCCCCTTGTTGTCCCTCCAACACTGTCGCCCACTGTTGCCAACTACCTACCAGCCCTACAATAGCTTTATTTCTACCATCTGTATCTGCCGCACTCCTCTAGAGAGGGTCGTTTATGTGTTTTGTGTTATTTCTTCCTTATTTTTGCAAAGGAGTCATGGTCCCTTGCTAGTTGCATCTTGTATTGTTTTATCGTTGTTGTAACCGTTTGAATTCAACAATAAATATTTGTCATTCGGAAAAAAAAAATTTCATACGAATTCCGGACATAGCTCTGTGTCCGGAATCTAATAAACGCACGCCGCGTGTTTTGGCCGGACCCACCTAAAATAATGAGGGAAAAGTGTTTTTTTTTTTGCCTGACCCAGCTCAAACCAACACGATGCTTTGAAAAACATGCAATGTGTTTTTTTCAACAGCGCTGTTATTTGCATCGATTCGAGTGTATTGTGGTGTTATTCACTTCTCTTCGGCGATTTTATTTGAGGTATCCTGCGGTTTTATGCACGTGTTTTCAGGGGCAATGTTATTTGCGTGGTTAGGAGGTGTTATTCGCGTGCCTCGTCGGCAGCGTTGTTATACACATGTTATTTGTGGTGTTATTGCAATATTATTGTTGTTTTATTTGAGGTGACCTGTGGTGTTATTTGAGGTGTTATCGTGATAATATTGCACTGTTATTTTAGGTAACCCGCGATGTTATTTTCGTAAATTTGCGGTGTTATTGCGGTATTATTACGATGTTATTGTGTTGTTATTTTGAGATTATTGTGGTGTTATTCAAATGCTATTGCGATGTTATTTGAGGTATTTGCAGTGTTATTTGAGATAACCAGCATTGTACTTCGTGTGGATTTGCGTTATTATGTTATTATGATGTTATTGCGGTGTTATTCTATTTTTCGTGCAATATTTTTTAAGGTAAATCACAGTGTATTAGCGTATTTTTGCGGGTGCTATTCGAGTAAATTTGCGGTGTTATTGTCGTCGAAAAAAGTAAATAACACTGTTGCCTCAAATAACATACTGTTTTTCAAAGCATCAGGCTGGTTCGGGCTGGGTTAGGCGGGAAAAACATTTTTTTCGTCATTTTTTTAGGTGGGTCCAACCAAAACACGTGGCATGATTTTATTGGAGTTCTCAGAGACCTGCGCCAGGACTTCGTATGGAAAATTTTTCGTTTAGTCATGGTTTGGATTAACTGTGGTATCATAGGGCTGTGGATAATGTGAATTTTTTTTTAGTGTTGTGTTAGGTTAGGTTGTACGAACCCTTGGTTTAGGCGTAGAAGGACAAATTCCTAAAATTTTAGGGTTTGTCGAGCGTTGATACGATATGATATCAGTATAGAGTTCCTAGAAGATGTTTAGGAGTACAAAAGGTTTTACAGAAGTTTAATGATTGATTACTTGAGTGGGAGGATGGAGGCGACTGAAAATTGGCATGAACTACGATAATACAAGGAATCAGAACCAAAAAAAGGTTGTTTCCTGCTATGAGCAACAGGTTGTAGCGGTGTCAATGACTATACAATTGAAAACAACACACAAACAACAAATCAGTGAGGGGATCCACCATTACGGGTGTAAATGAGCCGAGCCGGCTTGTTAAAGAGTTTACGAGCTGAGCTTATTGAGCCACAACCTCGAGCTCATACTTGAGCTCGTTTATTAAACGAGCTCTAGCTCGAGCTCATCCTAGCTCGGCTCGTTGGCTCGCGAGCCAGCTCGATTAGTCTACTTCTGGTCATTTCGATACATTTTTCAGTGAGCTGTCGCTATATCCTCCTCTTCCTCTGGCTATTAATACCTTCTCAGGTGGGCTCACATAAATACGAATTAGGCAAGAACCAAAAAGGGAAGAAGCAAAGGAAGTAAACATGCTGGAAATAAAGAAAAAAAAAAGATAAAACACAGAAACAAGAAAATCTTGGTAATCCAGGGACTCCCGTGATCGTTGTGTTCTCACGATCCTGCGTTCCACGGGATTCCGCGATACTGCAGATGCGGTAATGATGCTTCCGAGTTACCTACTATTTCACTGAAATTCAACTCCTTAATTTGATAGAGGCATGAGATACTTTAGTTACATTTTTGCAAGTCACCCAAATAATAATGATATTATCGGTCAAAATAATACACTCAAAAAATGATATAGCCAAAAAAAAAAGTGATATATCTTGAAGGTGGCAAGATATATTATATTCACTACTAATACCTCTACATTTTGTTAGTGTGATTTCATACTCTTCAGTCTACTATCTTATAAATTTTCTACATACTAGTGTGCTTCAGTGCAAAACTCCAATTAATGTATTTCTCAAATGCTTCTGAAATACTCTTATGTAAGGGTGTCAAGTTTGTTTAATGGGTTGAGTTTAGGTCCGACTCAAATTTGACTTGACCCGAAATTGGTTGCCCTGAACTTAGCTTATTTATTATACAACTTAAAATGTCTAACCTGAATCCAACTTGATACAACCCTGATTAACTCAAACTCTACACTTGTTGCTTATTTAGTGTATTTTCATATATATTCTTTTTGTGCATACACGACTCAGCAACTCAAATATGACTTGTTAAGGTGAAGGAGAGTTAATAGCTGACCAGTGAAAAGATGCATTTTAAATCTCTCTTATGGTCATTTGGTTCACTGCTTTTGTCTTCAATCAGGAACTTAATATGAATAAACTCAATCCTGAAACTTTCTAATGTACCTTTCTCAGGTATGGGTAAGTAAGGAGAGTATAAGTGTCATTTTCCTGAAATGAAAAAAAAAAACATTTTTATCTATGAATATTCCTTTTTGAAAATATACTCTTCTAAATAACTCCGTTTTAGGTGTTAGGCAGGCAAGGGTGAAAATTTTAATTTTAATATAGTTTTTTTAAATTCTCCAACCCATTAATATTATCGAGTATCTTAATCTTCTTAGACCCTTCGACGTTTAGATTATCAAAATTCCTGCTTCTCATAATCATTCAATCCCATAATAAATCTCTAAACTTTGTGTTTACTTTTGAAGCAAGATTCACAAAGTGAAACTAATTTACATTCTGAAGTTAGTCATAAATCCTACTTGGTTATGGCAAACTTGCAAATTCTTCTTTCACGTGTTTAGCTAAGAATTGCTCATTGCTTCAAGTAAAGATATAGGCCGTCTGCTCTCAGACTTCTATTGCAAATATGGTGAGATACGACCATCTGTTCTCTTCAATGAGAAGTTAATCTCCAGCTTAGCAGAAATTGAATTTAGAAGACATAGAAGAAACTCTTATGAAGTCCAAATGGAGAGAAAGAGAGATTTTATCACATGAAGACTTGTAAAACGCAATATTTGAAGTCATCCAAAAATTAAAGGATGTCATCCTTGTTTATGTAAATGGGTCTTCACCATTAGTTATCAATCTGATGGATTCATTTGGAGATATAAAGATTGGTTGGTAGCAGAAGGATTCACCCTGATTTATGGGATCATTATTCCAAAACATTTGCGCATATTGCTGAACACTATTTAGCTACTCTTGATAGAAGTCCATTTTGATTGGCCACTTCACCAACTTGATGGTAAGAATGTATTCTTGAATGCCAACTTGATGGTAAGAATGTATTCTTGAATGCTAACTTGAATGGAGAAGTCTACATTGATCTTTGTAGAGGGATCAATAACTTTGGGAAGCCATGTTTAGAGTTTAGTATGCAAATTGAAAATTTTTTTTACAAGTTTAACAATCATCTAGATTCTGGTTCAAAAGATTTATTGAAGTTGTGTATTTACAAAAAATTAAATAGGCTCACTCAGATCACACTTTGTTGTATAAACATAAGGATAGTAACTCTGCAATATTAGTTGTTTATGTTGATGATATCATTATTATTGGACATTATGATTATGATTTGAAGGTAAGTACTATATCTTGAAGAAAATGAGAAAGACTTAAAAAATCAAATACATTAGATATCTCATGATATATATATACAACAAAGTGAGAGAAGGTAAGTCCTTCGGATCCCTTAGCCTGGCTCGTTGGTTGCGGCCTTTGATGTAAGTCCTTCGGGTCGGGGGTTCGATCCTTGCGTAGGATCAAACTGCACATCTTCTGGAAGGGGGGTCTGCCCTTTGGTTAGACTATATATATATATATATATATATATATATATATATATATGGAATGGAGATTTGAAAAAAAATATGGCCGTGCAATTTCTTAATAAAAATATGTTTTAGTTATCGTAAAAGAGACTGTTTGTTGTTGACATATCAATAGATTTTAACATAAAATTTAGTGAGCTTGTCAGTAAGTCTCTAGTGGGTAAGCTCCTCTATTTAGCTCATAAGAGAGCTAACATTGTTTTTACTATTGGAATAATGAGTCAACTCGTGTACACCCCTCCCAAAAAAACACAGGAATGTTGTTACAATGATACTCAAATTACCTAAAAGGAAACCTCGAAAAAGGGGTTCTTTAGGAATGGGAAATCTAGAACTATACAGACCTATAGTGATGTTGATTGTCCAAGTTTTATAGTTTACAAAAGATCTATATAGAATCTTGCACCTTTGTAAGGGTTAATCAAATAATTTGGTGAATAATAATAATTAAAAAAAGATATTATTTCAAGAAGTGTAGAAGCAAAACTCTGGTATTTGGCTGGTGGAGTTAGTGAATTAATATTACTTTAGTTCTTTCTATAAGAACTTCAAGTAACCATCAAGACTCCTATAATAGCATATTATGACAGTAAGGTTGCTATTAACATAGCACACAACTTTTTTCATCATGATCGGACTAACATGTGAGATAAATCGATGTTATTAAAGAAAAAAATAAAGTGGTGATCTATTTATTATTCATATTTCCTTCTTCAATTAGATTATTGAGATAAGTTTCCTATTTGAAAAAAATGATTGACATGCTTGGCTTGTTTGATATTTACTTACCAGCTTGAGAGGCAATGCTCAAATGAGTGCCGTTATGGTTATCAAAAGGAAAACAATGAAGTTTATTTATTATTTACCCTATACAGAGAATAGTCAATTAAAGAATTAATGATGTTCGAGTTCATGTCTCATTAGTTAGAAGCAAAATGAAGAATTCCAAGGTTTTGGATTCGAGCACTCACTCTGCTCGAAAAAAGAAGGAATTAACGGTGACACATTTGGACAAAAGTCCGACCTCCCTAGATGGTAATCTTTCTGGCATAACCTTGGATATATGGAAAGCGACCCCTTGATAGTAAGTCTTACTGTCCTTTACTTCTTGACAACTTGTGGTTTGGGCTTGCATTAATTACATGCTACGATACAACAACAATAAAAAGCCTTTATCCCACTAATTGGGGATTATACATCCTGTGATGTTTATATTATTTTCTTAACAGGATATGCTCGCTTCTTTCCAACTTTTCATCTTTTTAAACTTTTATTTGTTGTATTACATGCTACGATACAACAACAATAACAGCCTTTTATTTGTGATGTTTATATTACGCATGTTTGTATCGGCCAGAATTTGACCGATACAAACATGGAGTATTTAACTTTTTTTTTGTTCTTATTTTATTGCATGCCTTGCTTTACTTGACAATGGATGATAGGAAAATTAAGGATATCATTGAATTACAAAGGATACTGTGTGAATTCATTCATGTGCATACCCATGTAGCCACCCATCTCCCTTGCTACGACGTCCATGCAAACTCAAAACAAAAACGATAGTTTAATGCTAAAAAATTTTACGCATGTAATTGGGGCCTGTACCCCACTAGCCCAACCCACTAAATTTTTTTTTTTATTATTTTAAATAAATTCTTAAGGGAGAGACTCAGGCGTGAAGGGAAGAAAGATTCTCCTTGCTTTTATTAACAAATCAAAATAATTTAACTGAGTTTCAAATTTTAATTTCATATTTTAAATGCCTTTTAAAAGCAAAAATTAAAATCTTACACATTAAAGCTAGAAAGCCCATGTACTATTTGAAATGTTCAATTTTTGATGTTATGCCTTTCCATTTAAACAACAGTAATACATATTTTTCAGATGTGGGATTAAAACATAAAGGCTTGAAGATAAAAAATATGCGTAATATAATATTCTTGTTTACACATAATTTTTATTTATTTATTTTAACTTTATTTTTGGTCAAATTGTGCTTCTTGGTAGGTTATTATGATTATAGTTATAAATTATAATTATAATATGTAAAAGAAACCTTCATACCTTATTATGAGATAGATTTTGAAAATTTCTTTGGTTTTTTAATTATGTAAAAGGAACATCATACCTAATATTTAATTTTAAATTATTTTTTAATCATATTTTATATAAATTAAATTATATGTTTAATTCTCATTTATATTGAATTTTAAGTCACTATTGATTTTTTATCGAGCATGCTCACGAGCTTTAAATAATATTATTCACGATCACTAACAAATCGAGCAAAAAATTGTTCAAATTTGTTCATTTAATAATCAAGTATTTAAAAAAACATTCAAGCTTGTTTGATTAATTAATTAAATGATCATAAACGAGCTTTGATCAAGCTGTTCTATGAGTAGCTTGTCAAACACTCACTTTGTTTGCAATGTTATTTATGAATTCCTAGAAGTAAGCATTTCTTTTTTTTTTCCCCTTCAGTACTTATATGTAAAGAATTATAAAGCTCAGTCCTAGGGTCTATCTTTTTTATAATATTAAGGCTATATGATGGTTAGATGGAAATGATTATTTGACTTCTCTATGCATACCAAATGAAGTTTGATTCATATGTGAATGGACCCATTATTATTTGGAATGAAACAATGAGTTATTTATAATTATATTGAATGAGTCTCAAAACGTATTAATTAAGAATAATTAGCTATTGGAGTCATTTTTATTGATAATAGAGATTGCATTTATGAGCAATTTTTCAAGATAATGTAATTTGTGCCGCCATTAAAAAAGATTTCTGGCTTCACCCCTGCACACATGTTTGTATCCCATTGCATAAGTAGTTAGCATCCTATAAGATAAATTAAACATTGATAACTATCAATGCTGAAACATATCCAATCATATTTTCAGAATTTTTGAATCGGTTCTTCATTAGTTGCATATCCTATATCATTTATCTGTTCTTTTGGAAATTCTCAAAACGCGATTGCATATTTAAGGTTGATCACAGGCTACACCTCCACACGCTTATGTACTTGATACATTATTATATTGAGGCAAAACAACGAGGGATATTCCTGATCATCATCATTAGAGTGATATTGCAGTATAAAATTAAATTGTTGGGAGTGGAATAGTGAATGTGATCTAAAATAGTCTTTCATTTTATGTTTTTATATCATAATTTTCTTGTGTTCTTGAGCTTAATGCTGCTATTTGTTTTTTTAAATTCATTTGCTAGTTGTAGTGAGTGCACATAAAAATATATCTACAATATCACGAAGGCTTCCAAAGCATGCTTGATAAACAAGACGAGCTTACTATGGACATGGTTGGGCTAAAGCTAGCCTAAGATTGTATGTGAATCAATGCACTTGATGAGCAACTCATTATCAGCTTGATTAATACACAATCAGATTTGTTCAATTTAATATGCAGTGAAGGTTGCTTTTTAAAAATTCAAATACTAAACGGACCAAGCTTGAACATTGTTTAACTCAACTATTTACTTTCATGAACTAGCTTGTTTGTTGTTCATCAACAAATTTGTTAAATTATTGATATAAAGCTCGATCATAAATTATAAAAATAGTTAATTATAATATTTCTTTGTATTTAATATCAATAATATTTTAGGTTGACTATCATTCACCTATTTTTTTATTAATATGTGCTTGTTTACACATCTAATTATAAAAACATCATAATCTCATTAATTAATTTTGACACACACACACACACACATAATTATTTATTAATTTATTATATTTTGAGAATGTTGAAATTAAAAATTGATATTAACAATATATAATTCTTAAGACGTTAATATTATATTTTAATTTTTTAATCAACTAAATTATGCATCAATTTATGTTATTTTTTAACTAATTTGTTTTTAGACCATCACTACTTTTCTTTTTTGCTACTATATTCTTACCACTTACAAATTTTTATGGTGAACTAATTTGTTGCAATCTGTGGGTGTAAATAGCAATAAGAACGCTGCTTTTTTGACATTTTTCTTTTTGATTATAATACTAACAACAGCTTTCCAGAAGTCATTTTTCCAACAATTCTAAACCATCTTTATAAAAAGCTATAACCACCCCAAATGGACCCTAGTTGTCAATTATTATTTATGTTATATAATTGCAGGAAAGATTACATGTGACCTAATTATTATTTTACCTAATTAATTTCAAATTGTGAGATACTAATTCTAATTAAATTGCTCATTCATTTATATTTGAAAAATAATTTGTTAAAATAAGAATTCAGGCAGGTTTTCAAAATTTTAGCTTTTTAAGTACTCATTTGATTATTTTTTGCAAACAAAAACAAACTAAATATGATTATAAAACAATTTAAATAAGTTCGAACCTGTATTTGAAAGCTTGGCTCAAGCTTGAATTGATTATGTACGACTTATAATATGATTAAATCAAATCCAATTCATAATGCACTATGCACGGCTTAGCTTGGTTATAGCCCTCAGCCATCTAGAGTGCATGGGCTGACTACCCTTGCCTGTATGAAAGAAGCATATCTTATAACTAGCAAACCAATTCTACTTGATTCATAAGATATCTCCTCAAATAGAAGGAGAACAATGTACAAATGCATGAGTTCTAGCCTAACATCCAAACCTAATATTTCTGATATGAAGTAGGAAACTATTTGACTTGGTTCAAAAAATTTTGGACAATCTGACTGGAAAACTAAATATGTTTGTAAAGTTGTAATATCAAAAATAATTTTTAGGAAAAATGCGGTAGGAATTATAAAAATTTATTCTTTCCACAAAAATTGATGACAATTTTATCGGTCCCCAAATAGAATTGTGGTGGTGGTTTGAATGCAATGTAGGCAGAAAGTTGTCCCAAACAAATCCTAAATATATTTGAAAAAAACTTTGACGATCTAACAAAGGAAATAAACATGTTTGCAAGGAGTAGCTTTAAATATGTCTACAAATAGGAGTTCAGCCAAGTTATGTATTATTTAAATCAGGTTTGGAACTGAGGAGAAGGGCATACTTGAGAGCAGTGATAATCAAAATATATATTTTTTTATTTTGTAAGGAGAACATTAGATTCACTTTTATCCATGGCTATATGGAGAGAGAAATGGTTTCAACGGTATAGATAATTAATTGGTACATTATATTTGAACTTGTGCATATTCTGATTTTGACTCACTACTTCTTCCTCTCTCACTTTACTCCTTTTATTTTACCTTCTCTCTTTTGATTTAACTCAGGACACCCAAGTTATAACTAAATCTCAAGAAGGAATAGTATCAATTATTATATGTATGCATACTAAATATGTTTATATATAATATAGCTGTATACTTACTATATCTTTCTTTCCTCTATTACATACTCTATTTCCTTTGCTTTTCTTGATTTTTTTAGTTGAAAGCCATTGGACACATAATGTCGTATTTGTCAATGCACAAAGTGCGAAGTGATGGTTTTATAAAATAAAGTGTTCATGAATTTATATTATATACATATATTGTATACACATTATTTACATATACGAATCATTTAATAATTCAATTTTAAATGACATTAACTAATAATTTTTTATTAATAATAATTGTATGTTATTTAAAAATATTATTTAGCTATCAGAAAGAAAAAAAAAACAAAATATTTAAATTATGTAGTGCTAAAATGATACTTTAAAATAAAAAATATTTATGAAATATAGTGATTAGCTAGAGAGCAAGAGGTGAAGGCCGTGTGAAGGAGAGATAGGGTCCGTTCAGGGCGGATTGGGGAAAATAGCATTTTGAAAATAGTTGTGGGTATAAGCTATTTTTTAAAAAGCTATTGTCGGTATTATAAACATTTTAATTAAAAATAATCAATCAAAAAATTTTTTCCAGCTACCACATTTTAATAGATTTGGTTGCAAAAAACAGTTTTGCATCATAAAAATTTCTAAAAGTAGCGAGTAAATTGTAGCTAAACAGAGTTTTGATCATAGTATGAAAATCAAAGCAGTCTGAAAGTTGCCCAAACCTACACAGTGTGAATACAAAGCATCGAGAATCAGTTCAAAGAAAAGGTTTTTGAGTGAAAATTTACTAGCACTAGCGACATGAGCCAATAAGAAGTGCATGAGAAAACTCATAAGGCCAAAGAGCATGATGAGAAAAACAATCAAGTGGCAAATATTCATGCTAATTGTTGTGTCATGTACTAAGCCGAACCATGCAATTTGAACCAGGATTTTGCTAGATCCACGGCCAAGCGTACAATGCTAAAACACCATGTGATTCATGCTTTGTACAAGCTTGCACTTTACTGGCAAGTATTGTGTAGTACATCAATTTGCTTCACTCCTAGAACGTGCTTTGAAGAGCACTGTTAACAACACTTGAAGTATGGTTTACCTGGTGCTTCCCCACAATTACTTTTCGCTGATTGAATAGATAATTAGCTATATAAACCTATCTTTTCAATCTACATTCAAAGAAATGACTTGTCATGGCAAGGGAGTCAAAATATAATTAAATGATCTATTATTAAAGGGAAGCTCAACCACTGTACTGCTGTGCTACTTTTGTAACAGTATGTTTGTGTGTACTTGGGATTTTATTAGCACTTCGTCGTTGCAGATAGTCTAGTATACTTTTTGTTTGTTGCTATGGACTATCATTCTGTTGGGTTGTTCATCACTAGTTAAATGCTTGGACAAATATTATGTTTTTTCTTGGAAGATTAACATGTATACCACTCAATTATTCTTATGTATTTACATATCTAATACCAAAAATTCAACTTAAAGTAGTGATATTTTTTATGTGATATGAAAGATTTGGGCTGTATAAATGTAAAAAAATGAAAATTTAGGAGTTAGCTATGTAAATAGAATGTGTGGTATGCATCTTTTTTTTTTTGGGTCGGTTTGTTTTGGTAGGCTTTGTCCATATTTGCTGGGTATTTTTACCAATTCAATTTTGTGATTTCATTTCTTGTTTCTTTGGTGAACATCTTAGCTTGTTTTACTTTTGAAAAACTAGTTACATGCTTTATTGGATATCTGATCACTACGTTTAACAGAAGTGGCTTTGGTTTTCTTTCAAGACATTAGTTGACAATATTCTATGATCATTCCTTTCAGGGAGAGTGACTCGTGGGACTCAGGTGCTGCACAGGCTTCTTGTGAAGAAGTGACCAATTTGCACAGTTTTCTTGTGTGTCAAATTGCACTGTAAATTTATAATTTACTGCTTTATGAATGTTATACTGCTTCTAGAATTTCACGCTTGACTTTCAGAAGATATAATTAGATAGTTTTTTTTCCATTGTAAGTTTGATTTCATGTTTTTCGAAGTGTGGCGTGTCCATAGGCCAACAGTTTGGATTCTTTTTCTCTTTTATGAATTGTAATTGTCAAGACATAAATTAGTGAGTGGGATTCAAGCGCGTCAACTTTAGCACTATAGTTTACTTAGCAAGGTAGAAATGAATTTCATGTCATGTAGGCTTTCCTTCTTAGGATGAGTCTAGGGGTCTCTTTGGGGGGCTGCGGCTTTTTGGTGTAAAGGTGCTTGTAAAGTTATGATGGGGAAAACAATTTATTAGAGAAGTTGTGGTGTGAATTATAAATATTCATTATTTCCAAAAATTTCATGAATAATTCTTTTATAACCACCACACATTAACATATCTAGTTTCAAAAAACAACTTTCCATCACAAAAATTTCTAGAAAATAGATATAAAGCAATTTCGCAAAAAGAACTGTAATGATAGTTTGGAACGCGAAATAGATGGAAAACTGTCCCAAATAGATCCTAAATTAATTTACTTGTTTTAGATGAATTTTCTTTTGTATCTTATCCTCTTCCGTGCTATGAACAGCAGTAAAGCTTGTTATTTCTATCTTCCTACATATGACAACAAACAAGTTTATTGTTTGGATGACCGGGTAACTGAAATCAGCAATCCTGAGGTTTTCAACAATACTGCTGGAAGAGTATCTGTATCGTACAGTAAACAGTCTGTTTTTATTGCCTTTAATCTGCTTCAAATGCCAAATAGGAGACTTTTCTCTTTCTCTGTAGCTTTGGTTGGGGGAAGGGAATAACACAGAATGGGGGGATTGCACAGAGAATTTTGTGGCTGGAACGGAGGAAAAGATTTGGCCAGTGTTTAAGTTTTAGTCTGAGCACTGCAGCTACAGTGTCCAACCCAGTACATTACCCAAGACACTGTAGTTGGGTCTTTGCTACAGTTGAACATGGGATGCTTGGAGAGGAAGAGAATAGTTTACAGGTTTATTGGTAATTTCAACAGTATTTTTTTTATCTATTTCTTAAAAAAATTCTGCAAGGAAATGATAATCTTTTCTGTAATGATATTGTGCACTTATATTCAAATTTATTTAATAACAGCAACAACAAGTCTTTATTCTACTAATTGGGGTCGGCTGCATGAAGCCTTTTTCTCCATTGTGCTCTATTGAGTGTAATATTTTCATTTAATTCTAATAAATTAAGATCATTTCTTATGCAATATGCCCAAGACTTTTTAGGCTACCTCTAGCTTTCTTAACATAACTCAAATCTAAAATATCTCGTATTCTAATCAGATCATCAGATGACGACATTTAATGTGACCAAACCTTCTAAAACAACCCTTTAATCTTGGCTGTCATTGCAGCTGTATGTAGGGTTGGCAAAATGACTTGTTGTTCGCGAACAGCTCGTGTTTGACTCGTTAAGAAACTTGTGTTCAACTCGTTAATTTTGTTCGATAAGTTAACGAGCTGAACACAAACAAAGGTGTGTTCATTCGTGTTCGGCTCGCTTTGGCTCGAAATACTACTCATCAAATGTATATATATATAACTAGTATTTAAAAAAAATCTAATTGACTATAAGGCTACAAAGATTTATAATCAATTAAAATATTAATTAATAAAATAGAATAAAAATTTTTAAATTAGATTCAAATGATGTTTTAACATAAATAATAATTTTTAAATCTTGCTTAAACCCTTATCGTCTTATGGCTACGTGATTAGGGCTGTTAAAAGGACTTTTTGTTCGTGAACAGCTCGTGTTCGGCTCGTTAAGCAAACGAGTCGAACATGAACACATATTTTGAGCTCAAAATATAAACGAGCTGAACACGAGCTGAGCATGACTCGCTCGTGTTCAGCTCGTTTACAGCCCTAGCTGTCTGTCATTGGAACTACTGCTCGTTTCACATTTTCTCTAAGTATCAAGCCACCGATCCACATAAGCATTATCATCTCAACAAAATTTAACTTAATTTTATGCTTTTCTTCTATAAACCAACATTTTACTTCATAAAGCATTGCAAGTCTCACCACCATCTTATAAAATATTTAACTCTAAGCGGTATTTTTCTAGCACACAATAGGTCTGATGCATTCCTCCACTTCAGACATCCAATTTGAATTCTACTAATAACATTTCCATCTTCATCACGATACATTGAACAATAGGCCCAAGATATCTAAAACGTTTACTCTGTTAAATGATTTGATCACCCATTTGTTATAACTCTGCCACTAGTTCTACTATTAATAAAATTACATTTTATGTATTCAAATTTATATCTACTCAAAAGAAGACCTTTAGATTCTAATGTAAGCATCTATAATTCATGTTTTTTCTTAAACTCTTTCTCTAGTCTTATCCACAAGAAGGATCATCAACGTAAATAACTAAAGCTAAAAAAGATACAGGCTTAAAGCATATCCCTGATGTAATCTTGCCGAAATAAGAAAATACTTGGTCAATCATTCTCATGTTCGAACACACGTAACCACTCTAGGATAGAGATCTTTGATGAATTGAATATAAGTCATATCAAAGCCATTCTTTTCTAGAACTCTCCAAGAATTTCTCTTGTCGTAACTTTCTTCTAAATCAATAAAAATCATTTGTACATCCTCCTTACTCTCTTTATGCTTCTCCATCAATTCTCTCAAATTAAAGTTTATTCAGAAAAAAAATAAAAAATAAAAAGGATTAAAGTAGGGTTGTTTTAGTCACAAAGTTTATAAAAATATTAAAATAGTCATCGGTTATTTTAAAGTTGAGCTCTAATAATCCTCCAAGGGGTTATTTTAGCCCGAATTTAAAAAATTTAGATATTATTTTGACACTTCTATAAACTCTGGATCTAAAACGATCCGACGTAAAATCAGAGTCTATTTTGACACTAAAAAAAAAAGAAAAAGAAATTCATCCTTACCATATAATAATCTAAAATCTGATGAAAGAAGTCTTGATCTCACATGTCTTGGTACATCATGATGTTCTAATCTTAGATGATGAAACAGTGTATGTAGCACAAATCTCAGGGCACGTGATGTTTGCTATGATTAGCCTAGTCTTCTTCATTTACATCTTGAGTGAATATGAATGTCTGAAATGTAACTATCAATACTTTACTTTGTACTTTGTTTAAAAGAATTAATCTATATTGTTTTATGGCCAACTTATGGTTATAATGAGTCTCAAATATCATAACTTATATATATTATACTCCAATATTCATTATGAAATAAAACCATTTTAAATTAGATGATTAAGTTTATTTTTCCGATTATTAAATATTCAAAGTTTTGGTTGAACATTATCTGAAACTTGTTGGCTTTGGGAGTGTTTGAACTCAATACACGTACCGAAATATATATATATATATATATATATATATATATATATATATATATATATATATATATATATATATATATATATATATATACTTTGGTCTGTTTGATTCCTCTCTCAAAATGAGCAAGGGGGGCTCAATTATTGTTCATTGGTCTGAAATGTTTGTGGGATAAAGAAAATGAAGAGGCAAAACACTGTCCCTGTGAACAGTGGATATATTATTGCTGAAACATTGTAGTTTCCATTGATACAGTTAGGCCTTGAAGAACATAATGAATAGTGGAGAAATGATAAGATAAGAAGATCATGAAACAAGTTTCATTGTGAAATCCCTTTTTAATAGAACAAAGCCGAACTCTTGAACATCCAGACGAGTTTTGGTGTAACTACTGAAATTTCATCAGACATTTTAGAGTTAAGCATGCTGGTAGGGGAGCACCCTTAGGACGAGTGAAGTTACATCAAAGAGGAAAGTAGTTTTAGGCCGAAGCAGACAATATCTCAATATGTGAGTTTTGGGCAATTATGAAGGATATCATCAAAGACTGAGAAGTTAAGTATGTTAGAGAGCATTTTTTGGAGGAATGACCCTTGAAATGTCACATCAATGATATAAAATCATGAAGTCACTGAGCCAAAGTAAATATTATCCTGGCTGGTGAAAATTTAACCTCATACATTGATAAGCAAAGAGTCATCTTTTAAAAAATATCACCTTCCTTTCATAACTTTTTCTTCCTGGAGGCATCTGAAGATCTTGTTTTACACATGGTTTGATGTGACAGAAGCTCAGACTGAGCACGTCTCCAGTTGGATTCTCTCAGTGCTAAAAACCAATGCTATTTTGACTAAGAAATGGTTTTGTTAGCTTGAAAATTTGTTCCAGTCTAATGATTTCTGAAATCTGAAGTTTTTATTTTATAATTACATTGTCCTGACTCACTGGGTCTAAAGAATCTCTAATCTCAAATGAATTTCATAGAATTTTGACAGCAATAAATCCCTGTATCTGTCCTTTAGAGGCCACAGATGTATAGGCTCACTCTTTTTGTTAAAAAATATATAATTGTTGTCTCATCAAACTCATCTTTGTCTGTTCTTATTGGAGAAGAGACAAATTATGATTCAATGGCAAAGGGGGTGGGTCGATGGGTGAAGATTGTACATGCATGTACACCACACAATTCTTACTTGCATATCTAACAGCCAAAGTTCTCACTTATGTTTACCCTTATGACACAATTTTGGTTTGATGGTTGAACCGGCGGTTCCAAATGGCTTAAGCCGGTTCAATGTATCGAACTCACGAATGTTTTGATGTCAAACTGATTGAACTGGGCAGGCTGGTCAGATTTTCAAAATCATATTTGAAAATATATTGTGGTGATGATATTTTTTTGATGTGATGTTTCGAGTGTTAGATATGTAAATAAAAAAGATTTGTGTGGTGCCTAAAAAAAGAAACTTGCTAGAAGTTTAAGGTTTTCTTAGGTCCATTTTTTATTTTTTTTTTTAATTTTGACTTTTTATTTTTATCTTAATAAATATGTTTGTGCATCGTAGTTATTGCATGATATTTTTTTTATTTTAAATTTATATTAATTAATTTATTTTTAAAAATATTTTAGAGTCATATGATGTGCTTTAAGATGGGTGCAAGATTTTGATTGATTATCCATGCACCCACACACACGATTTTAATATTTATTAGGTTAAATTTGATCAGAACATTAATAAAACAATGATTTATTGTATTTATATATCTAAAATTTAAATCTTTATATTTATTCATCAACTATCAATTTCTGCTATTTGAATTCATTTCTTTTGTCATTTTCAATCCCTTCAAACCAAACAAAACCCATATAATGTAAAAAAAAGAGGGAACTTTGTAAAAATCAGAACTTTAGGGGGCTTATCGCTTATTCTTCCAAATCAGAACAACAAAACTAAGAGTTTTGCTTTGTACATGAAAATACCACCATATCAGCTAATAAAATTCATCCAGCATCTAAGCTTTCTGTCTCTGTCTCTGTATATATATAGTAATATAGAGGTCTAGTTATCAAAAAGTGAACCTTTTTATCTCATAAAGAGCTCTGATTCATGGAATCATGGCTGAATTCTTATTTTGCTCTCCATTAACTGTCATTCCGAATTTATGAACACTAATTTACACTAATCTTCTTAATATTTATATTTCGAACCTCACCATTCCCAAACAGACAAACAAACAAACAAATGAATAAAAACTCTTCTTCAAAAGTGCTTCATTTGCTGATCACAAATCCCAATCATTCCTGCATCCTCCACTAACATATACAACTTCAATATATTAAAACCATCAATTCCCATACATATATATAGTTTAGGAAAGCTACACACCAAAGTGGTTGCAGAGGCATTGAAGGAGTAGAACTTGATCTTCAAGGGAAGATATATAAGCTGCCGTTCTTCGAAGAAGCGTGTCAGCGCCAGAGCTCCGGCATCCCGGCACCATTCTCTTCAGCCTCCACAGCTTCCTGATCACCAAACTTGTCCCTGCTCTCTTCCTCTTAGATCCATTGATGCCCCTGCTTCTGCAAACTGAAGACCTTCTCCTCATCTGCAACACTCTTTGAAGTCACAGAATGCTGTGTGGGAGAGCAGATGGAGTATTTAAATGCTTGATAGATGTTGTCTGGATTAGGAGCAATAATTCAGTCACATATATACCCTTTATAGTGTGAGAAATGTATGTGCCGACTGTAAGTAGTTGGGTATATATGTAATATGTATGTCTACAAGGTTTGCAACAGACTCAACTAACTGTATTTAAGGTAGCTTTAGGAGGTTTGGTATGTAATTTGTTTGCTAAATTTTTTGTCTTTATTTTAGACAATCTTTTCATGATAAGTGCTATTATTGGCAGTGAAGTTATTAGATATCACATGAAAGAGTCGTGTCAGGAAAGATGCGAGTCTTATGATATTTGGTGTTAGCTGAATTACATGAAAAGAAAATATATAAGAGACATTGGGAATACTTGTGGTTCTCACAAATTTGGACATAAGTTAAATAACAAGCACAAAGAGATATATGCAAGTATACAATGTCATGTCATATTTCATAGTTTCCATGTCATGGTGTATTACATCTTGATTCTTAGTCTAAATACTCAACATTCTGAACTTGGCACTTGTACTCAACAAATCAAATCAACGAACCAACTTGACACTTGGTTGGTTAAATCTATGCTGGACACCTAATCAACAGGATTGGTCAACTCGACACTCAATCAACTCAGCAAAGTACGAGGCTGTTTAGCGCAGTGTTTCCCTGGCTTCTCCGTTTTGAAAATACGGGTGATGTGTTTGGTTGATGCGTTCAGTGGACGTTTGGTGATACGCGCGGCTCGAATAATATTATATTTTGGCTGCAAGTTCGACCTTGCGGCTCAGTGTTTGCAGTTAAATTTTACTTACCTGCCTCCGTCGTCGCGCTTGCCTCTCTCGTGCCCTAGGTGTCTTCGATTCTCTTCTCCTCCCTCATCCCGTCTCTCTCATGCGTCTAACGCGTTTTTCGCAACTATGTGTTGCTTTTCTCTTCCTCATCTGTAATTACGGTGCTCTGTAAGTAATTTTCGTAGCTGTTCTTGCGATTCGTAATAACGTTGGCTCTTCTGATTTTCGATGGAATGGGTTTTTTGTGCACAGTATCATGATTAACCTATGGAGAATTGCGATGTAATTACTTTACTATGATCTTTAGGGTTTTTTCGTTTATCTGTTGGAATGTCGAAACCATGGAGTTTTTTATGGCATCTTTTGTGTTTTTTTGGCTTCCTCCCATCTGATAAAATTTTTGAATGCATGGTATTGACTTTTTCGTCTTGGTGAAGCTTTTTTGGTTTGTGGAAGGCATGTTAAAATTTTTGGTATATTCAAATTTTTTGTTGGAATGTCGAAGCCATGAAATTTTTCTATGGCATTTTTTGTGGTTTTTTTTTTCTTCCTTCTTTTCTCTGTGAGAATTTTGAATGCAGTTATGGTATGACATATTTGTTTAGCTTGGTGAAGCTTTTTTCTCTGTGGATGACATGTTCAAATTTTTCTGTTCGATATGGTAACTGCAAATGGATCTAATTTGTCATTTGCAATATTATGTTCGAACGGGGAATGCATGAAGTTCTCAACTTTTTCTATTATGATCTAGTGAGTTTTGTAATTTGCAATTTACAATTTCTGCTAAAAATTTATCTATTACACCTTGGTGAAATGCATGAAATGGTAGAAGTTTGAAATTGATTCAGCCTTGCTGGGAGATGTTATATTGATTTCTTTTTTGGAGGAACTCTCTTCTCAATTGATATTCAGTAGAATCGTTCTTTCTTTATGAATATTATTATGGAAGATATCCCACTTGAGAAGCTAATAATCTTTGAAAAGAGATTAATGGTTTGGACGTTGGTGATGGTGGCTTGACTTGGGTGTGTGTCTCTCTTCTAACTACTCTTAGTTGTTGTTAGTGATGCTTGAATGTTGGTGGTGGTGGCTGGACTTGGGTGAGTGTGTCTCTCTCTACTGTTGGGTCTTTTTCCATTTTTTGTTTATCTCATGTTTTCATGTTTTGATTTTTTTTTGGTAGGTTTTATGTTTGTTTTTCTTGGCATTTTCTTTTTTCATGTTCTTTGTTTTACTGTCATTATCATTGTATTTCATTATCAATTTCTATTATTAGTTCTATTATAGTTAAGACTAAAGAAGTAGCTTCGTGAGCAATGTGAGAAAATGAAACAACAAACATATCATGCAACCTCTGTATTAAAGAGATTGAGCTTGAAAATAGACCCACCACCTTCTTTAACAAAGAAGGGTGGTTGGATATTTTGAAGAGGTTCCAAGAAAAGATAGGAAGGGAGTATGATATGTTAAAATTCAAGAACAAGTGAGATTAATTTAAAAAAAGATCGAAAGCTATGGAAGGATCACTTTGGTTTAACCGAATGCCCCGACCCGGTCGACCGAACTCCTTGGTCTGACCTACCTCTCAGACCAGATGGGCCGATCATTTTGGTCCGACCGGCCGCCTCGGCCCAATTGACCGGCCAATTTGGTCTTAACCAACCGTTCTGACCTAGTCGACAGATCACTTTGGTTCGACCGGCCTCCCTGACCCAATTAATTTAACGAGCTAGTAGGCAAGCCAATTAGTCGAGTCATATAAAACTCGAACTCGAGCTTGAATTGCCAATTAAGCTTAAGTTTTGGCTCGAGCTCAAACTCGAAGCTCGATAAACCAGGCTCGTGAGTCAGCAAACAAGTCAAGCCCGAGACGGCTCACGAGCCGGCTAAACTCACTTGCACCCCTAACTCCCATAACTAGAGAACAAATCATATTTTGCACAGCTGGCACCCTGATCACATTAAATGTTGGGAAAAACAAAAAAGGCCAAACAAGTTCATAAATTTGAATGCAAATTAATCAGCAACCAGTGAGCTAACATGCATTAAATTACCACTCTACCCTTATAGTTTCCCTTCCAAATTAGAAAGATTTACATACATACCACACAATTCATATGTATTTACATATCAAACGCCTGAATTTTAACTTTTACAAAGACATATTTTCATATTTTAAAAGCTAAAATAATGATATTTTTATGTGATGTGATATATTTGAGTGGTATAAATTCAAAATGTAAGACATAGGACTTGGTTGGTATGCATGTAAATGCCTTTCTCTAACATTTTTCTACTTAAGAAGTTGATCTTCCACACATACATCAATATATAGCATTATAATTTAAAACTAAGCTATAATTTTTACCACCAAAATTATCATTTATATATATATTTTATGATTACTTGCCATCACATGAGCTGGAACTTTATCTTTGTACAGCTAGCTGTCCTACGTACACCCACATTATGAACTTCACGTGGATGCCTCTGCATGGCTCCATGCAGTGCACCATCCATAATGTCATAAGAAATATATGCATGCATGCATATATATATATATATATATATATATATATATGTCATAATTTCGTGCAAGTAAATTTGTCTTAATCTCTCTAAAATTCGGGCACGTGTAATTGTTTGCACCTTACACGTGTCAGTGCTTTTTGAAGTGGAAGGTTAAAGCAAAAAAATATATGAAGTATATATATGAAATTGGAAAATTTATATTGACTTACACGTGAGAAGGTCATCAATTATTGTACATTATTTCACGTGTCCCGTCCTCCTGAACCAGATCTATGTTATATGTTTATATATTTTCAGTTTCTTTTAAATTAAATATATGTTTATATGAACTAATTACTTATTCACAAATCCTTTTAAGAAAATAGTAATATTAAAAATCACTATCTCCAAAAAAAAAATTTATATAATGAAGTAGAAGTTAATTTCAATGAAATATGTCGGGTTATTTAGTCAGACTACAGCAGTTATAACTGTAGTTCTGTCACAATAATTATGCTCAGACGACAATATTTTTGTCTGGTTATTTCTCACTGTAGTTACAATTTCAATATCATCTTGTAATCTCATCTTCCCTAATTCACGTGAAGACTGCATTATTCTAATGGGTCAGATTCTGTGATTTTTTTTTTCATCTAGGTGTTAGTTGGATATTTATGCAATATTATGAAGCTAAATTATTCATTAATGACAAGGACTCAAATATCTAAATATTATTTACTAGAAATAATTAAATTTATAGATTTTAAGCAAATTATTTCATAATATACATAATTTTTTTTTTTTGAAATTGATTAAATTATAGAATAGAAGATGCATGAATAAATGAATTGTATGCAAACGTATGTATTAAATAATATGGATGGGATGGAGAAATGGAGAAAGACAGAACAAAGGATTGCATGTGGGTGTCTTCTTCGCACGTGGGCAGCATTAAATTGCACGCACGTGGGCATGGGAGAGGGTGAGCGTCCCCTCACATCCAAGAATTTGTAGTGTTGTGTGCTACACGCGCACCCACACGTGGAATAAGACAATTTCATTTGTCCACTTCCCTCTCTCTCATCCTTCTTTCATTAATTTCCTCTTCAATCACACAGGGCCCCTTCATTATTGGGACTTAAAATTAAATTATATATTTCAAATATTTACATACATACCTCTTATTTCTCATGTATTTATTATAGAGATATATATTTAACTCCTTTAAAATAAATTTTAATTTAAAGTAAATTTATTTGATTTTTGTTTTCAATAATGATGTGGAAAGAAAACCACTATTTTTTTATTAGAAGGTTGATGGAGGCTTTTGCTTTTTTTTTTTATTAAATAATAATTATTATTGTCAGATAATTTAAATATTTGATATTTTCTTAACTAATTATACTACCTACTAACATATTTGCTCTTTCTAGTGATTTAAATAAATGTTTATAAGATTATTTGGCTCTCTAATTAGATATATATGTTATTATATTTAAAAACATACCTCATAGTACTACATCTTCATATATATATCTAATACATATGCATTCATATTTAAGTGCATAACATTCAAATATTTAAATATTATATAGAAAAATATCAATTTAATTTTAAAAAAAACAGAGTAGAGAATTTCTTGCATGAGTCTAACACCAAAGTGTTATAAATATAAACATAAACCTTTAAATGATAGATGTGTAAATACATGAAAATTGTGTTATATGCATGTAATTTTTTCTTTATTCTTTAAAAATGGAATTAGAGTTTAATTAGGATTTAACTAAGGGAAATTTGAAATAAATTAAAATGTGTTTGGGGTATGGAAAGGTTATGGAGGTAGTGGGGATGAAATAAAGATTTGTTATGTGCTTATTTAAGCTTGAGGAGTTAACAATTAGTAATATGTATGTGTCAAAATTGATTCATGTCATTATCTCAATTCAAAGTAATATGTATGTGTTCATATAGAGTTTAAAATACAATAATTTACAAAGGAAGCTCAAAACTAATTAAAAAAAAATGCAAAAGTAAAATTTAATGCTTTTGAAGGAATATAATAATGGCTAAGTGATAGAAAAAAAGCAAGCATTTGGTAAACAAAATATTGGAATCATTTCAGGCAAAAATATAATCTATTCTACTATCTCAAGGAAATATATTCAATAATATAGAAGTTTTCTGCCAAGTAGAAGTTTATTTTGCTTTGATGGAATATGTACTCGGCTATAAGTCTGCAAAGAAATTTGAGGTTGAATGGTTCGAAGATTGGCCATAACCATTTCTCTTCCTCGTAGAACCTGTCAAAGACGAAAGATATAAGTAAAGTAGAATAAGTGTGGGGCATATAATCAATTCCAGTAAACACACACACACACACACACAGTCTCTCACACACCATACTTTCTAATTATTGAATGTGATTACATTATTTTATTGTATTTCACGAAGTATGATTTATATTACAAATAATGCAGTAAAAAATGACCATAATTGAAGAAACAAAGAAGACTCTAACGTCAAAATGAAAAAGTATAGCTGTAATAACCAGTTTTTTTTTTTTTTTTTTTTTTGGTGATGATGATTTACCTATGCTAACGTCGTTTAGAGGAGAGAGCTGTCGTTTGTGCGAAAACAAACAAGGATTCCTACTCTTGTTTCGTTCAAACCGAACGACGAAAGAGAGAGAGAGAGGAAGAAGAAAACAAAAGAAGAAAAGCTTCTGTGTGAAGGTGGATTGGTTACAATTTTCAAGACGTGGTTAGAGGAAGTAGAAGAAGCTATTACTACACTTGAGAAACTTGACCTGTGCGAAGGAGGCTCGTTGAGTAGTGTCAAGAAGAAAGGAACGTCGGTCAAGCTGCTCCGGTGTGAAGAAGAATGGGAGGAGAAGGAGACACTCATGTGCCTTGAAAAGAAGAACAATCATGCACTAGCCGAGCAAGGAGGAAGAAGAATCAAAGGAATTGAGCTACAAGTGTCTTGTTCAAGAAAAGAAGACTATGCGAACCTCTATGCAGGAAGATTCATGTGTCTCTCGTTTGATCAAGAAGAAGAGGAGGAGAAGAAGAAGACATGCGTGCTTCCTCTTTGTGAAAAAAAGGAGAAGAAGAACCAGGCGGTTCTTTGTATCGAAGTGAGTCGTATTCCAGTTAAGAGAGAATTGAGCGGAACCATGGATTAAGGTAGGATTAGGGCTAGTTTTAAATTCAATTTAGAATTTACTTTAATTTTTATCAAGGAAATACTTCAATTGTATAACATCAAATTTTTAATTATTACAATTTTAATAAAAAATTATAGGCAGAAGGATGGAGGCCGTTTCAAGTCGAATTATAAGGGGGAAAGAGGAGTCTTGTATGTATGTATGTATGTATGTATGCATGTATGTACTTGAAGAAAGAAATATTCAGTTTGGAGATAAAGAAGTGAATCACTTTGAAGAAAAAAGGTACAAGTTAATTAAAGTTGAAGGTTAATGTATTTAATTTAGAATTAATATTTTATTAAAAAAATTAAATCATAGCAATAACTAAAACAGAAGAACATTTGATCCTAAAATATTTGGAGTTAGAGATCGTGAAAAGTTTCACCGAATGTGAAAGACTCAAGATGAGTAATTATATTTCTAAATTGCAGTCATATTTCTTATTTCTAAATGTATTTTTTTATTTCAAATTTTTACACTTTATGTTATATATCATTGAGACTTATATTAGAATTGACTCTTCATATTGTTCTGTATAAAACAAGCATATTAACAATTATGTCCAAAGAGTTGCACTATAATTTTCCTAAGAAGTGATTTTATGACTACATGACATGTCAGTTTTAGTATAAGTGCATATATCAGTTTATTTCACGACCTATAGATTTAATAAGAATTCATTTATTCATCGGTAGATAGAAGTAAAATGTTTCATAAAAAAAAAGTATAATATGAAGAATAAAGTAGTGTATATATATGAATACTTATATGTGCATGCTAAAAGTTCACTCCCTTATGGTACAAGATAGGAGATATCAGTATATATATGAATGCTTGTGTGTGTATGCTACGAGGAGTTCACCCTCTTATAGTACAACCAAAGAACGTCGGTATACCCACATGCGTGGATGTTTTACTAACACCCAAAACAATTATAATATTTAGATCGCTAATTAATGTATCGATGAAAAAATATCGGCCAAAAGCGAGTAAGCACATATCCACCTTAAATAATTATGTAATTTAGATCACGAACCGCTGTGCCAGCGAAATAATATTGATTAGGGTTTATGATTTGGTGGTGCTTTTAAACGGATATGTAAGTTTAAAATATGAAGTCAAAGTAAAAGCAAATACATGTAAATGATTTAAATTTTTCTCATTAGCAAATATAATAAATATATGTTATAAATTATTATTTGATTTTCTAGAAAATATTAGAAGAAAAACATGCACATTGTCTTCTTTTCTTTGAGTTACTGTAATTTGAAAATGTGATTAATCCGTTGAGTTATTCAAGATAACGCATTATGTTCTTTTAAATTTTTTTTAGAAGATTAGTTAGGGAGAAGATAATTAAAAAGGTAAATTTCTATTTGGTTAATTAAATTGCTTGTTTTAGTTGCATTTTTTAATAAATATGTGGATATGAAACTCTCCGTAATATAAATAGAATAATAGAAAACTTAATTTCACCATTAGACAGTTTGTTCCCACCTTGGTTAAAAGCATTTTTGTTCAACATAAAAAGGTCGATCAATATGACAATATTGACTAAAATCATGTAGCTAGCTCCAAGGTTATAGATTGGTGTTACCTTTTGGAGGCTGGCAGGGAATTATATCCATGTCCATGTCATCACTATCTTCACTATCTGCTTCAATTGGTTGAATGTTTGGCTCGTTTTGATGATTATTCAAAAGCTCTTCAACGTCCCATAACTACAAAGCAAAAGCATTAAACAGCAACAGAACAAAACGTCAAAGAATGATTGTTTTCTCAGTTCCTCGGTAAGATAAAAATGAGTCAAATTAGTGAACATTGCTCAAGAATAACATAAACAACTCCCTCAAACCAACAAAAAACAGATACACCTTTCTTCACCAGAAACAAAATATTAACAAAAAATGTAGTACATAAGCATGACATACAAGTTTGTTTTTTTTTTTATTTCCATTATTAATATCATAATATTTCCACTAAGCACTGAAGGATGCCATGTAGACATATATTCACTGTGAGCAGCAGAATCAGCTCCCCTCTCGAGAGAAATATTCACACTGAGGGGACGGCCATAAAGCTCGAGCCAACCTTAGAAAGCCTAAAGCATAGACTTTGGGCCTCAAAAGCTCGATTTAGCAATGTAATGATCATGCATGGCCATAAAGCTTGAGAGACATCATAAAGCTCCCAGAACAAGAAAAGCTTTCAAGCATAAGAATTTGCCCAATCTCAAAGCATTCAACGCATAAAAGATAATCTGTGAAACAAAAGTACGTTTTATGGCCATAAAAGAAAATTTTTTTGAGTGTTTTACAAGAGTATGTTTTACGGCCATTAAGCTAACAAAGCAAGAAACATATTTTTTTTTATGTAAAAAATTTTCCATGTCTGATTGCCTTCATTCCATGAAGTAATCCAAGCAAGAAAGACTTTTGAGTCATGAAATTAAATTCGTGATACAAGAGCAAAGCCTCAGACCATAAAGCTCATATAATGAGCATGAAAAACCATTGGTTCTGGAAAGTTGAATGATGATAAAAGAGCGAGTAAACCTTTGGGATATAAAAATCTCTGAATGGGCAAAAAAAGCTTCAGAGCAGAAAAAATTGTCATGTCCAAAAGCGCTTGGCTCATAAAGGAAATCTAAGTAGGAAAAACAACAATGCATGAAGTGGAACTAATGATAAAAAAGTCATATCCTCTGGACTATAAAGATCCCAAAATGACTTCACAAAACTCAACTCATGTACATGCATCTTTATTTCGAAGCCAAATGCAAGGAATTCAAAATAATGATGCAAGTGCGGGTGAAAAAAATTGAATCTCTATGAATTCAGAAAATTTGTTGGAACAAGCTAGGAGTGTTGAAAAATGATTGGCATAGAGACAAACAATTGAGGTGAATGAAATGGATTTGTTAATAGTAGAATAGTATATTAGCTCGATCACTACATCGCTTAATAGGACAGTCCAAAACAACATCCAAGAAACACATCTAAACAAATGCCCAATAAGATTTTTGGTGAAAAGAGTAGAAGAGTACAAGAAGGGTGATCAAATCTAACGCTTGAGGCCTTTGTTAGTCTTATTAAATTGAATCCCTTTCTTGCTTGTTTCTTTGCAAGTTAACCATCACCTAAACTTTAGGCTTCATTTCCGTCTTGCATATCACTTCAAAAACTCAACTAGGTGGCTGACTTGCTCTAATACTCAATCACATAGTAGACCAAGTGGATGTAGGATTCATTGATGGAATTGAACTTTAGTGCCAGTAAGAGATTCTATCTAGACTAATAAAAAACATAGGCCTAGTTGGGTCATGCTGATCAAATTCATCCATAAGTTCCATTGGACTCATCCTGATAACTTGGTCTAACTCGTCCGATAAAATTTTGTTAGACATAATGAACTTTTTAACATATGTACTGATCAACTTTCTCATGAAACTATGCCATCTTAATTGTCAAACTCCAAGTGAAAAAAAATTCAAAGAGATTGATAATAAGTTCCAAGAAAAGGGCCCATCTTAAGATATGGAGGGACTCAAAATCAATCTATTTGAGTTGTGGATTCATTTTAGCCAGCTACTATATGACTCGTGCTAATTGTGTTTCACTAGAGGTAACTCTAACAAAAACATATTGCCCCATCTAGCCCTCTATAATAGATAGTTTGAACAATTTGGCCACTGCCAAGTTGAAAAATGATGAAACAAAGTTGTTAATGTTAATCCTACACTCGTTGAATAGTGGTTCTTCTTATCCATAGTATCCCAAGCAGCTAGGCTTTACATCTAACACTAATTTGCCTAAATTTAATAAATTCATCTCAGTGTCTCATCTCATTTTAAGCATATGTAGCGAAGATACATTTTTGTATGTGGCAGGATCAACATTGCATACAATAGAATAAATATTCAAGCAATCTAGTCATTAAATAAGTGATATAGGACAATATCTCAGGACTAAGTGATATAGGACAATATCTCACAATTAATTACGTTGTCCGGGATGATCCCAAGATTTGCCAAACAATCAAAGGACACATACAGCACCCCCGACATTAGCTACATAAGTCCTTAAAATCACGAATCGAAGCAATAATACATCAACTGATTAAAATGTGATGGATAAAATCCTTTAATCCTTGAAGCTTGTTGAAAGGTGGGTTAACGTCTTCACAAAGTAAAACATGAATATGATAATTTTTCAAATAACCACATAAAAGAGCCTAACTCTATACAAAAGGTCATTTGAAAAACGTTTTAGTATCCTATCTTTTAAGAAAAATAGGGGCTCACCTAGGATCCTGCTCCCTAGAGAATCTCTCCAGCATAATGCATAATAAAGAAAATAAAAAAGAACAATCAAGAGAAAATATGTTGAGTTTGATCCGTATTTGAGTATATGTAGGCAATGGTGTCATTGTAAAGCAAAAAAAATAATAATAATGAATTAAAAAAAAATTGTTCCCCAAAAAAGTGTCTTAATTATGATTGTTGCTTGCTCAATTTAACCTCATAATGCCATCTTGAGTCAATATCTCTACCACTAGACTCTTCCTCTCAAAAGCGCACCCCGGATCTATTTTATACACTTTATTGCTCCATTAGATAAATGAGAACGATGGGAGTGTTGCATGAGTTAGAGCGTTCTCAAGATATTCAAGAAGATCTTTGGTGAAAATAGTGGAAAAGTACACAAAGGCCGATCAAATCTAACACTTCAGGCCTTTGTTACTATAACTAAATTGAATCTCTTTCTTGCTTTCTTCTTTTCAAATTCACCATCACCCAAACTCTAGGGTTCATTTCCGTTTTGCATGTCACTTCCCAAAACTCAACTAGGTGGCTGACTTGCTCTAATACTCAAACACATAGTAGACCAAGTGGATGTAGGATTCATTGATGGAATTGAACTTTAGTGCCAGTAAGAGATTCTATTTCGACTAATCAAAAACATAGCCCTAGTTGAGCCATGTTGATCAAATTCATCGATAAGTTCCATTGGAGTCATCGTGATAAATTGGTCTAACTCGGCCAATCAAATTTTGTGAGACATAATGAACTCTTTAGCACATGTACTGATCAACTTTCTCAAGAAACTATGCCATATTAATTGTCAAACTCTAAGTGATAAAAAATTCAAAGAGGTTGATAACACGTTCCAAGATGAGGGCCCATCTTAAGACATGGAGGGACTCAAAATCAATCTATTTGAGTTGTGGATTCATTTCAGCCAGCTACTATATGGCTCGTGTTGATCGTGTTTGACTAGAGGTAACTCTAACGAAGACATATTGCCCCATCTAGCCCTCTATAATAGATAGTTCGAACAAGCTGGCCACCATGAAGTTGAAAAATGATGAAACAAATTGTTAAGGTTAATCCTACAATTGGTGAATAATGGTTCTTCTTATCCATAGGATCCCAAGCAGCTTGGCTTTACATCTAACACCAATTTGGCTAAATTTAATAAACTAGTTGAGTGTCTCATCTCTTTTTAAGCATATGTAGGATTGATACATTTTTGTATGTGGCAGGATCAACATTGCATACAATAGAATCAATATTCAAGCAACCTAGTGATTAACTAAGTGATATAGGACAATATCTCAGGATTAACTAGTCCTTAACTAGTCAAAAGAAAAATATAGAATATTACAAAAGCATGACAAAAATCAGACATATCTAAAGTCAACATAAACATAAAACTGTAACCATGCGTCTAAAACCATGTTAGAATAAATTAACCCAATCTAATTTTTAATCACTATGAAAGGCAGAAACCTTGTCGGTTTCAATAGAAAGATATTAGTCAAAAGAATGAAGATGTGGAATACTAGAGACAAAAAAAAAATTATATCTAGGAGACCCAGTTTTAGCGATATACAATTAGTCATGTTCTAAGGGTGGATCAGAGATACCAAAATACTTCTTAAGAAAAATAAAAAGTAATACAAACTGTCTGTCTTGACATCAAGGTAGTAAGCAGGTAATATCATGTGTCTATAAGTGATACACAACTTACACGATCAAAACACCCCCACAAAGAAATGAGTATCATATTTCCTTCAATAAAATTTGAGAATGTTAGTAAACACTCAATTAACTTCTTTTATGCTCACCTTTAACATTTGATCATGTGATATACTGCCCAGAAATTTTCGGTCATAGGAAAAGGCTGACAATAAAATTAAAATAAAACAAAGTAATTAGTTGTACTATCTTGTTAATTTTAGTGCAAAAATACAAGATATGATAAATGTACCAAGGCCTTCAATAGGATATTCCGAGTGTTCAGCAAGGGGTTGAATAATTCTATTTGGCAATATACCAACCAACCTGCAAAAAATCAAATGTGCAATAACCACTAAAAAAAAAGTTAAATTATATAACATATCAAAGTTCTAAATGCAAACCTTATAACTCCATCTTCAGACCCAGAAATAAGGGTATCTTCGTCAAGCTAGCATAGTAGAGACGAATTATAAGGTTTCCTGCATAAACAACATTCAACTAAACTATCCTTACAAAGAATTAAAAGGCGTACTCCTTGTACCTTTAATAATGCATCAACAGACATAGGGTGCCCAAGAAGACGATCACTGCACATCACAGAAAGATATAATGAGAGATAACCTAGGGTTATAAATATTCTAGGACATCCAATTATTTCTTGAAACACAGGTAAAATGAGTATTATTAGAATAGAATCCACCTCATCTATAAGAGACAAGGATAGCATGGTATGATCAAATATGAGTACATGATTTGAAGTTTATCTAAAAATAAATATAAAGGAAAAGAAATTGACATGGCTTGGTGAGTTATTTACAAGACTCAAGTCTAGAATGGGTTCTGACATCAATAATCTACACTGCAATCACCCTAAATGCCAACTACACCTCACCATTGCAATGGTCATCTTTAGTCGGGACACTTTCTATAGAGATATCACCAATACTGAGAGTGTGATTGGCGGTCATCATGAATATAGAAGTCACTAGGGGAACTTCACATAATTCTGAATGTGGTTAAATTGCCTTCTAAGTTTCCATTCAATTCTTTTTATATGATAATATTGAGGTTTGTTTTTAACCATAATGAATCTAGTGATTGTATCATGTCAATAATATTGAATGTTTTTAGACGAGTCATTTGTGTTATTGGTGAATTTGATAAAATTTAAACCTTGCAAAACCTCCAAGAAGGCTCAATTACAGTTTCAAAAAGTCTATCTTCAAACTTTTAAGGCATGAAAGAACACTATCTAATTCATCCCGTCCACTCATCATTAATTTGTTGTAAGCAAAAACTATTACCTCCCCAGCTAGTACTACTACTAAACCTGGAGAAAGGAGAAGCTACAAACTGCACCTCTCACTTTATATATGACAAAATGAAGTCAAGTGTGCTAGCTGGAAATAAGCTTAATATATCAGAATGTTATTTGGCGTCTCAATTCATCTCTCAAAAAAATTAATAGCTCTAAGATGGCCATATCAATAGTGGCTTAATTATCCCACTTCCTCCAATTATTAACATACTAACTATCTCGAGCTCAATGTTCTCCGAACTCCAATTTTTATGCTCCTTCTATGTCTCAATTCCTCAAAGTGAATGAGATACTTTGATATATAAGCCTATTCTTTCATTATTTTTAAGTGAGGAAGAATTATATTTACATCTTCATCATGTATGCTCAACTATACAATACTACTGTAAGAGAATATACATTGTGATATTTTTTCATTAATTACCTAAGAGATGGCCGGATTCTACCTTATCCAGTCATGCTCAAGTTCAATCTACAATGTCAGTAAACTTGGACAAACCTAATTTAAAAAAGCTAATGGAGATTTTGGATGTATATATTGAGATTTCATTCAACCAAGGAAGCTATGCTCCTTAAAACTACCATAGTTTATTTCAAAATTTGATTTTCTCGACAAAGTTTTAATTTATCTTTCTAATGGAGCTAAGCAAATCCAAAAAACCCTCTCAATTTGTCAAGTCGACTAGTGGTTCAACTTTAGTAAAGAATTTGGTTTGACCTACTGCCATCAATTCAGTTAATCTCCTCATGAAAAGCTATAGTAATTGGTTGTTTGATGACATGTAAAGTCTTTTCCATAATTAATTAGTTATTATAGGACTGTTTGCTATTATTTTCCTTTCTTAGGGGTATTTTATGAACTTAGAGGTCTAGGTGTTATTTGGGACAGATTATTGATACTTTGGAGAGAAGAATAGAGGTTTTTGTGTGTTTGCTCTCAGGTTATTGAGTTTAAAGAAGTTACCATTTTTGGAGTGGAAAACTCAGCTTTGGAAAGAGAGAAAGAAGATCATACTGGAGTTTGGGACTCCGCCACAATCAATCATCAATACTCCGAACTATTTTTACAATGTTTCTTGAGCTTTATCACAGTTAGTCCAAGAAAGCTATAGAGATTTATCACTGACAGTTAAAATTTTTATAGAAAATTCTTTGTGGTTGTATACGCTGAATGATTTCTTGCCTCAGCAAAGCATCAAAGAAACGGTATGTTCCATTCTATAACATGTTCAAGCTGCCTTCATGTTCAAACCCAACTTTTCCCACAGTATGCTACCATGTGCTGGTATATTTCAGCTATGGACAGTTTTCCGAGATCAAATCAATGCCCTGGAACAAATTGCTGATATGATAGCAGATGAATTGTTCAGGATCTCAAATCCTGGTTTTAACTTTTTGTTGTTTTAGATGCTGCTGACACATATGGCAGGTAATTATATTGAAAGTATGCTTTTATGTTATATTGTTTGGGATATTAATCTTCTTTATTTGTTTCTCTTTTCCAATCTTATTCAATAAAGACATGCAAGTTTTTCTCTTTTTCTCTAACATTATAAGAGGGCTACACCCTATGTGCCTTCAAATCCCTTTTTGCCAACTGCTCTCACCTCTCTCTCTCTCTCTCTCTCTCTCTCTCTCTCTCTCTCTCTCTCTCAGCAACTCAAGCACTTCTAACTTGACTATCGTTGGCTCAGCCAGTGAATGGGATTGCTAGGAATCTAAACTGAGGAGGGATCTTTCATCAAATATGAGATGTAAAATTTATGTTCTAGATCCAAGAACCCTTTTGAGTGACAAGGATTTAAATTATTCCTTCTATTTAAAGGTCTCCTGCCATTATATGTTTCATTTTAAGTGAATATTAGTTCCTGCTGGTGCCTAGTATTGTATTTACAAATAGCATTTTTGAACATTTGTCCAATTTCTGAGTGTGTCCAGTAAGGTAACTATGGCAGGCCATTCATTCCCCAGCTCCCCTCACAGTTCAACCTATCAAACAAAAAGGTTTCAACACCTTTTTAAAGACCAGCCTACGGGTAAAAAACGATGGTATTGAGGATAATATGAGGAGTAACCACAATATTTTATGAACCTACTTTAAGGTGGCTTCCATTGGGAACTGGAAGTGCCTTCAAATTGAATGTTAACCAGGAAAATATGAAAAATCCTAAAATCACGCACATCCCTGCTTCGCCAAGCAAATGTTAGCCACTAAGTACCTAACTGTTATCATATGACTGTTAAATATGAGGAGCTTCAGGGAAAGCTACAGTCAGCTGTTATCGTTGCATCAAATGGTTATTCCCTTTGAAAGAACTTAAGAAAGCTAACGGAATGGCTGACTCTACAAAGCTAAGGAAGCTTCTATTAAGCTTATCTTTCATCAAATTTTTCTAGAGAAAAATAAAAGGTTCAAAATAAGATGTTTGAGCTTGTAGCAGAAACCAAAGATATTTTAAAGTTAAAACCTGAACTTTAAACTTTGAAATACAAACCAGACCAACTTATTTTAAAAATGATTTACTAAGTCTATATATATTGAAAAAAAAGGATCTTGTTAACCCAAAATTCTATTCATTTTGCAAATTTGAACAATGTTCCCCCATTATAAGGGTTTTTTCTCCTGTTATTTTTCTTTTCAGCGTGCAGCTTTTTTCATTGGTCAACTAAGATTAGGTCAGCTTTGACAACCAAACTACTCAATCTTCCTAATTTGGCTTTGACTTATCATTGTGAGTTTTGTAAGTCATCCAATTAAATTGTCCTAAATAAAATATTATGTTTTTTTTTGTTATTTTATTTCCAACAAGCATCATTTTTCATAGGTCAACTAAGAATAAATCAGTTTTGACAACCAAACTATTTAGTGCCCGTTTGGGGCAGTTTATATGCGTGGTGGGCGTTTTAAAAACGTCGAGCATTCATTTGTTTCGCGCGTATGGATCGCGATACGAAATCGCTCGACGCGGATCCTTCATTATTTCCGACAGCGCTTTGGACCCGGCATTTTGCATTTCGTTCGAGCGTATTACCATTCGGTCCCTCTTCCCCTCGTCCTCGATCCCGTCCCAACCTCTCTTCTCCTCTCTGATCTCTCCGGTCGTGGTCCAAGGCGGAGAGGAAGACGAAAGGATCCAGGTAATACGTGATTTTCTCGCAACCCTAAGGACCCTCTGTGCTCGAAGCTCTCCAACCGCAGTACCCTTAGCAGGCGAAAGGCACTAGGTAAGAGGATCGAAGCTCTCCTTCAACCCTTCTCTTCTCAACACCTTTCCCATCCGTTGTAAGCATTTTTGGCCTCCTGACTCAGACGAAAGGCTCCAAGGAGTAATAGGATCGAAGATATCCTTCAACCCTTCTCTTCTCAAAACCTTCCCCATCCACTGTAAGCATTTTTTGGCCTCCCGCTCACTGTAAGCATTATTTGGTCCATTTCCACCTAAAACAGAGCAAGAAAAAGTTGTCTTGATTTATGTTTTCTGGATGATTTTTCTTTTTTTGGATTTGAGGTTTGCTCTATAATATAGTGGCTACTTTTAGATTTGAGGTTTGCTCTATTTTTTAGTTCAAGAGATTGATTATTAGAGAAATGGTTGTGATATCCATTTTTCTATGCTAGGTCTGCTTATTCAGTTCTGCTTATAATGATATGTAAAGTGAGATGCTTTGATCTATCTTTTCCAAATGATCAAAATCATATTGTGTATGTTGATGATTATTATGTGTTCTTGATGCTTTAGTAATTAGCATGGGTGATTCAAGTTGATCCATATCTCTGTAGCAATTGAATGCAAAATATTTGAAAATATTAAATATTGACCATTAGATTTTGATGCTTCAGTGATTTGAATGGGTGCTTCATGTTTTGTTGTATAGGTTATAAAATTCTCTTCGTTAAGTTTATTGACCCTGTCAGATATTGTGATATAATGTTTATTTTTTCTTTTATCTCAAAAAATTGATTTGATTTATGTTAAAGTCCATATCTTTGCAGCAGTTCAATGCAGAATATTATTAACAAATAGTTATTGATGCTTGGTGAGCAGCATGGGTTATTCAAATTTTCCTTTAAGACTTCTGAAATTACCTTCACTCCATAAGTTTGCTACAGAGAAGTCCCAAAAGGCATGCTTACAAAGGATCATCTCTCATTAAGCTGAAGTGTGATCCTATCGAAGTAATTAAGAAAGCTTTGTATAATCTTAACTTATATATCCCTTGCTTTCTTTTTTATTGACTTTCAAGTCAGTTGGTAAATTAATAGTGGAGCAGTTTTTTTTTTTTTCAAATTTAAATTATTATTATAAAATTGATGTTGTCATTAGTGAATGTAGTGTTGATCATGTCTACTTGTCTTACGAATGAGCTATCATTTCCACTTGCTTATTTCCATACCATCAATTAGATATTGTTGGGTGTTAGTGGAGTTGGACAACTTCTTAAATATGTGGAGGGAAAGGGCCAGTAGGAATTGATATGCTTTTATGTAATAGTATACCTCATATCTTTTCATATTATTGTATGAGCAAAACTTTCGAATTCCCATGGACCAGTTGGTAGATAGTTGCTATTTATTTGTTCAACTTGGTAACAAGCGCTTTTGTTCTCGGCTCATGTGGATTTTAATTTGCATCAACTAATTTGCTAATTAGCTCTTGTGCAGCCTATTCAAGAAGTTCCAAGCTTGATTGCTATTCAAAAATTTACATAATAATTTCTTTTATTATTTTCATTGGAGTTTGCCTATGAGCTGAACTATTTACAAATTCTACACACCAAAGTATATGTTAAGTTTGTCTCCCCTCCCCACAGCTTACCTTTCCCCTTTTTCTCTTCTGGCATTGGAAGCTCAGTGTTTTGCTCTCTTGCAACTTCTCTATGTTATATTTACTGTCTCTGTTTCCTTTTTTTTTTACGTTTTATGGGTATGTTTCCTTTCTTTTACGTTTCTATGTTATATTTACTGTCCCTGTTTCCTTTCTTTTTCTCTTCTCACACTTTCCAAATTTTTTTATTTTAGATATTTTGATATGGGTTTGGTAGAACTGTCTTCTATATTTTGTATGCTCAGCAAATTGCATCTTGTTTTTTTAATTTTTTTGTTTACTTACAATTTTTACTTGTTTTTATATTTCAAGTTCCTTGTGATTCCAACATATCTAAGGCGAATGAAGGGGGGTCCGTCTGCTATGTGGAATAAGGAAGTTACAAATATTTTTTGCGATCTCTATATTAAAGAAATAGAATTTGGAAATAGGCCAACAACGTATTTTAACAAGGAATATTGACAAAATATTGCGAAGAGATTCAAAGAATTGACAGAATGGATTACGGCATGCTAAAATTCAAAAACAAATGGGATCAATTGAAGAAGGAATGAAAAATTTGGAAGGAGCTGAAACGTGGATCTACCGGGTTGGGTTGAGATCTCATTAAGCAGACAATCGATGCTCCAGATGAATGGTGGGTTGAGAAATTATAGGTAATTTTTGCACTCAATTTTTTAATTCTAATAATGTTTTGGTTTAACAAATAATCTCTCTAAACACTCTCCTCAATACAACGTTACAAACAACGCCGACATCGAAGAAATACAGGCAGTTCGGAATTGAACCAGACTTTCGAGAAAAAACTTGACATAATGTTTAAGAGGATTGTCGCGACGGGAAAACATGCAGTCAACCCTAGTGAGATGGGTTTTGCAGGCATACCAGATGACTTCCCACCTGAGCAGTTGACAGCTGATGAAGAAGTGCGTAGTATTAACCAGAGGGAGATGGGGGAGTCCAGTTCACTGTCAAAGAGGCCCAGACTTGGTAGGAGAAAGAAAAAAAAAGACAATTCTGTGAAAAACTCCTTCGATCAACTCATTGATGTTTTTGGAACTTCACCACCTGCTCCACTCCCTAACAACACCATCTTAGAATGTGTTAGAGCTTTGGATTCTCTTCCTGAAGTAATTATCGACATGCGATTTCAAGCAACATGTGTTAAAAAAACTCAAGGATCCTAACCGTAGATAAATATTTATGGTGTCGCGGTTAGGTAGAATATTTGTGTGTTTCGGTGGATGAATGAGTTTTTTTTATGTGTTGTTATTTATAGCTTTTGTTGTGTTATGTACTTCTAAATAAGTCATTTTAATATCTTGATCTTTGTAGTTATGTTTTTTTTTAATGTACTTCTAAATAATTCATGCTTTCTTATAAGTTGATCTTTAGACATTTTTTATTTTGTGTAATTTATAGGCCTTGATATTTTCATTGCTTATTTTTTGCTCCTACTATGTCTTAACAATTTCTTTAACATTTACTTTTTTTTTCCTTTAGGATGTATCTGCAGCAGGAACGCCATAAAAGAATGGCATGGGCTGCAATTATTGTGATATTGTTGTTGGAGTATTACCGATCCAACAGTGTTCGCATACCGCGCATGACGTCCAGCTTTGTTGGGGATAAATGGGTGGGTGAGATGTTTTCTGGACATCCAATAAGATTCAACAACATATTTAGAATAACTGCACCTATTTTTATGGATCTCCTACAAGAGTCATCTCTGAAGCACGACGTCCAAGGTTATTCTAGAAATACAGATAGGGAGATGTTGGCTATAAGAATATACATTCTGTCACAGAATGAATCAATTAGAGGAGCTATAGAGAGATTTCAGCATTCATCAGAAACAATCAACTGTTACTTCTCCGAAGGCGTACATGCACTTGTTAGTTTAACAGCTCAAATTATTGAGCCAGATGATCCATCATTTTCTAGTACTCCATAACAAATTGCCAACGAGCCCCATTACATGCCTCATTTCAAGGTAATTGTAGGTTTCTTCACATTACTTTCAGAATATAATTAGTTTCTAACAGTGTAAAACAGAACTGCATTGGTGCAATTGACGTTACTCACGTTGATGTCCGACTACCCAGCCACGACAAGGTGGCGTACATTGGTCGGGGTGGTTCAACAACTCAAAATATCATGATCGTATGTGACTTCAACATGTATTTCACTTTTGTGATGACGGTCTGGGAAGGGAGTGCACATGTCAGTCAGATTTTCTCTTATGCAACTAGGAATAGAGCACAATGTTTCCCTCACCCGCCTTCACGTTTGTTTTATTTTGTAAACGTACTAGTTATATGTATTATTTGTCATTAACAATGTTTTTCGTAACAAAGAAATATTATTTGGTTGATGTTGGATATCCTATGCAGAGACACTGCCTGAAGCCCTATCGGACACTAGATACCATATTTCTGATTTTGAGAGAGCACCTGACACCATCTGTGGTAGAAAAGAAATGCTTAATAAACGTCACTCATCTTTAAGCAGGGTAATTGAAAGAACATTTGAGATTTGAAAGAAAAAATGGGTCATCCTACGTGATATGCCGTCGTTTCCATTTGAAAAGTAGGTGCATATTGCGGTGGCCATAATGACATTTCATAACTTCATCTGACGATATCCCTCTCAATCAGATACAGACTTCAGTATGACTGACAATGATGAACTGAATGTCTCCGAAGAAGGTTCAGGTATTGTGGTTGGGGATTCATTACCTGGGGATGAAATAAACTCTAATGAATTTGAAATTCATGACGGTGAAGGTGTGGCCGAGATGGCTGCTTTGAGGGAGTCTCTCGCAGATGCTATCTGTGGTTGCTGAACAGCCAAGTTTTATTTATTTATAAGATTATAGGTTTATTCTCGTATGCATTTCATTTTTTTTTTATTTTTTTGATTTCTTGATTTGTTTTTTTTTTTTTTTTTTTGGGGGGGGCAGGTATAACAATATGAGTTCTAGGATTTCGAGGACCACCAGAGTTGTTTTGTGTTACTGCGGACTACCGGCTCTGTTACTCACATCATTTGAACCTCACAGCAATGGGAGATAGTTCTACGGTTATCACAGGGGCGTTTCAACTCGTTGTGGTTTCTTCTGTTGGGTTGACAGTCCAACATATTGCACTGCCAACAGTGATCGGGGTACGATGATTTCCCATGGTGACAGTGCAGTTGAGGACA
>NEWO01000031.1:1266999-1279498 GCA_003013225.1 Phalaenopsis aphrodite
GTCATTCAATTAAGTTGTCCTACCCACCCCCTTCCCTTCTCTTCTCCCTCAACAACCATGTAAAACATGGCTAGACTAAAAGGCTCAACTAAATTTGGATAATGGCTTCACCATTATAAGAATTGTGATCTTATTTGATGCTAAGGTGACTCACCGTAGTTTTTTTATCAATTCCAAAGCAAGGATTAACATTATGCATTCCAGAATTGAGGTGTTTCTTTTTTGTGAGGAGAGATAAGCCTCAAGTCTTTTTTTTATGTAAGCCTCAAAATGAACCATTAAATAAATTAAAAATATGAAAAAATATTTTAGAGTAATAATTTTAAATTATAGCATAACATTAAGGAAAGCCAAAAAAACACCAATAATAAGAAAAAATTTAAGATAAACAAGAAGTCAGAAATAAACCTGTCTTAAAATAAAATAGTTATGGTTTAGAACTTCAAATTTAAAAATCAACCCTATTCCCATCACACTCATATAGACTACATTTAAATCATCATCGTATTTAATTGCTTTCAAGCCTCTCTCATCCTCACTTCCATCAACATCATGCCAATCTTCATCATTTTCAAGCTCAATCACCTTCTTCCTTTATGATTGATAAATGCTTATAAGAAAGAAGTGCTTTTCTATATTGAGCACCCTCCCTTTGTCGTAATCTCACTTTTTTTTTTTTCAAACCTTAGTTGATCCTCAATGGCCGATCTATATAGACTTGGTGGTGCTCAATTCATTGGAATTAAGACAATGGCCGATCTATATAGACTTGGTGGTGCTCAATTCATTGGAATTAAGACCTACTAGGCTGGCCTAGTTTTGAAGTATTTTGTGTGTTCATTTAAGCAAGAAAAAAGAGAATTTAAATTCTTCGATATAATTACGCAAAATCTTTTCTAGGCTAATAGGTCATGATATTGGTAACCTTAGGATATAGCAATTAATCGAGCAATCAATATGCTTTTAAATCAATAAACGAATTTCTTAATAGCCTTCTATCTTTAGCATTGATCAACAAACAACCCCTAAATCAATCAATTCTACTATTTAGGCTTATCCCAATTCAAAGCTAGCTTGCCCACTCATTTTACCTGATCTATCGCGCTATGCTTCTGAGTACAAGATCACTTAGCTAGAACTGCCATTGCCTCAAATAAGAAATGAACAATTTAGTAGCCCAACAATTAATACTCATTCCTCCTATTTGCATCTATATGTTGCAACTACAATAGATCAAGGTTATTTTCCAATCTCTTGAATTCTACTGGCGTCATTGATTTAATTGGATAGGGTCAGGCTTCATTACAATCAGGAATTAAGTTGATGGATGTAAGAATTTAATCAATGCCATTAAGCATAAAGTGTTTCTCTTGTCAATGTTGAAAAGTTAGCTCAACAAAATATGAACTAAAGTTGGAAGCTCTTTGACCAATAGCATACTAAACAATAGCATAAAATAGCAAATTCTATAGACTATAGAGTAGTGAGGTGAACTTGTTATATTGGTGTAGCAGATGCAGAAAGGATTCACATTATTTTGTTGGATCAACTTTTTTTTGTTATTTTTAAAAGTGTTTTGAATTTGTTCCTTTTTGTTTGCAGGCTTTAGTACGAATTTTTTTTTAGAATAAGGAATTATTCCATATATTTTATAAAGTGGGGAAAGGTCAATAAAATTTATATTCTTATTATATATATATATATATATATAGATTTAGTTATTTATATTTAATATATTTAATATACATATATCCAGATTTACATATAAATATGTCTTAATGTGTTCTATATCGAGTTTTAAATTTATAAATATTGATAATATAAATTTTCTATAAATTTTATTTATCTTTACCATATATTTATATTATTGCATAATTTAAATTATAATAGTTCCACCTCAAGTGGATACTAGTAAATGGTTGAATTTGAACGAGAAACTTTCTATTGCTTTTCTATTGCTCTTTTTGCAAAATTTTAAGACACTGGTACACAAGATGTTTCAAGGCTCACTCAAACTTAAGAAAACAACAGCTATTGCTCCTATAACTCAAGTTTTAAGAGAGCATTTGTAGAATCAAAATCTAGCTTTGAACATCATGGTTGAAGTTGGTACTACTTCTGATTTTGAATGTAGACATAACTTAGAACCAAATTTAGATCTCGACTTGGAATCAAAACCTTCTTTGATTGCACCTAGCCCAAAGGAGGACGTCATTACCACTTCCGTATGCAAGAACATTAATCCTGATTTATCTAAGGAATTAATTTGCCATCATCATCATATTGTGGAAGTGGATGGCAATCCAGGTCCAATATTATGCCCTTGTTGTTGGTATTCCTAATGCAGAAGCTCAAGTGAACGGAAAGCTTCAAATCCTAATTGCCATGAAAGGAAAAATTAAAAAGAAAAATTACCATCATTCTTCAACAATATGTTGGGTTCTCTTCCATTAAAAAGACTCTTTCTTCATTATTACCCAAGTATGTTTAATGTTGTATTTTGAATTCATCTTATTCATTAGAAAACTCTTTATAATTGCTTGATATTGTACTCAATTCATCAATTGTTTATAAAATTTTTACTTTAAAAAATGATGATGGTTGTAGTTGAAGCATCCTATACCATATCTCAAACGCTGATGTCCCTCCCTAGCTCTTCCTTCTGACCCCAACCGAATCGCAAATCAATCCTACAAGAATCTATGTCTTGCCAAAGCAACCAAACATTATGCACCTATAACTAAAGCTATACCGCTATGCAAATTTCACAAACGATCAAATTGTTATTACCATTTAATAAGATATAGGCACTCTCCATTCATTATTTCTTTGGTATTATAAAAATAATTTAATTTATAGTCACTGACCACTCCTTATTTAAATGGTATGTATAAAAATAGTTTATGGTTGCCTAATCAAGTACCCTTTTTTCACTGTGGCATCTTCTCCTTGAAATGAGTTCTTTATCATAGGCAAATATACCTTAAACATTAAATTCATCGCTTACTGCGTCCAATACCAATATTAAAGCATGTCACCATGCTAAGTGTTCTGTATTGTTGCGCATTAATCCATTTTGTACATCGTTACATCGCATAAAACCCAACGTTTTGTTTGAGAATATTTTGTTGTGTTTTTCATAAATCTTATTGTCACTGGTACTCACAACAAAATGGATGAGTTGCTATGTAATTATTCATGGTTTGATGAAGTCATAGAGAAGGTACACATGCAACAAAAAGCATTACATTACATGTTTTCCATGTAAATTAAAATCAAGATACATCAAGCGTTTGACAAAAAACTAATTAAAAGGCATTATCAAATGAAGCTTTAAATTCAAATTCAGCTTGACCAATCAAACTAAATAAATTGCTAGTTATGAAAGTCCTAGGAAAACAAAAAACCGCACCTAAGATCGTACAAAAGTTACAAATGAGTGCAAGTACGGTAGATTGAAATAAATGATAGGTATAAATCAATGATTTGTAGAAATATAAGTTGCCATAAGATATTACCAATAAGAAATGGAGTTTGACCAGAACTTGATGCATACCTACAATCCTCAAAATGGCCCCAAGTGTAAAGTAGCAAGGGCCCATTTTGAGATCCACAAACAACCTTTTTACCACCCTGATATTAAATAAAGGCTATATCAGAAACAAAAAATAAAGCCAAAAACTATAAAATACTAAATCGAATAAATCAAAATTGGATAGTAAAAGCATAGTTGCAATATATGAAGCACAAATATTTGATATGGATTTCTAACATGTTAAACGCTAGACATTATCGTTCAAGTGCCACATTAACATCTGTAGTCATACCATTCAAGTGCCACATTATCTTCTAGAAAGTTCTTTAATGAGTCTTAAACACCCCTTTGACACGGCTCAAATACATTTTGGACATAATTTAGGCTCAAGCTATGTTGCTCTAGGCCGATGGAATGTCAGATCAAACCTATTTTAAATTCAGTCTCTTGAATCTTTCTTTATTGATTTTAACTCTTAGCACCATTTATCACTTGACGTAGTTATAGATTTGGTGCTTCTCAATATGAACAAAAAAACAGTTTATATTTCACATATATTCTAAAACATATGGTTATTAATAAGTGTTATAATTATATGTCTAGCATATGCATATAAAAAACAATAATACATCCTCAGAATACTTGGTTAAAAAAAACTATGAATTTTCCAATGTCATATTATTTGAATTGTGTTGTTCACTTCATGTGTACATATTTATGCTTCATAAGTTACAATAATATCAGAAATAAGGTAAGAAGAAAATATCAATGATAATGTATTACAAAATCAAAACAGGAAAGTCATAAAAATAGTAAAATATTGCACTATATAGTTTGCTGCTTACCGAAACTCACAAGTAGAAAGGTGGGAAGGGAATTGGGCAACTGTAGGAGGTAGCCTCATTGTTATGTTGCATATTTTATTGCCCTAAATCTAATCTCCTGGAAGTGGAGGAGGGTATTTATAGAATTCTCATGGTTCCCTAATAACCTAATAAATATTATCTATCGCTGAACTATTAAGCCCAACACTAACCCACTGCACACCTAGTACATTTATATCTAACACTACTCACCCCTTCATAATGAACTTGCTCTCAAGATCATACAATACAAAAAAAAAAGGTAAAAATAACTAAAAGCGTGTTGTCAGTGGGCCAGGGCATGAATTCGGTGGTCATAATGTCAATTGGACGTGAAGGAACAAAGAATGAATATGAAGATGTGGAGTTACTTATTTTTATGAATGAAGACGAAGATCTGGATGTAAAGGAACGAAGAATGAAGAGGAGGATCTTGAGTTTATTTTTGTAAACGGCGAGCAAAATCAACAACGAAGTAGTCAAGGTAGGGGGGCTGGGATCAGGTAAATCTAACAAAGATGGTGTTGGTGGAGGAATTGAGCAATGAAGAACTAGGTGGTGGTAGGATTGATGGACTCGAGGGCAGACATGTTGAATCTAGGTTTTGGGGCAGATGAATCTTGGTTGACCTAGATGGAAATGGGGGGCCTGTGTAGAGAGGATGAATTAAGGGTGGATCACAGTGGAGACGAATGCATCAATCATACTGGTTTTGGCTGGACCTTGAAAACCTGGAGCAAGAAGCACATTGTGGGTATATCAATAATGACATGATGAAGCTCAAGGAATTTGGATGTGGAGATTTGGTGATTGCAAATTAGCTGGAGACAATGACGTGGTGACGACATGTCAGAGCACTTGTTGGTTTGGGCTCAATATTGATTGATGGGGTACTGATGACATTGACAATGAGGCGGAAAGTCTATGAGATTGGGATCCAATGACAAGCTTGCTCACGAAAAAAAGACAAAGATGTAGATTGGCACCTTCCCGATAGCAATGCTCAATGGTAAAAAATAAAGCAATAAAAAAATGGAAAAATGTAACGTTATTTTTTCTTTATTGCAAACCATGTGATCCAATGAGTTCCACGAAAGAAATGAGATAAAAATTTAGAAAAAAAAATGATATTTATACCTTCATTGTTACCAAAGAAAGTAGCTCATCTTCTGAAAACTCTGAGCGGGCTTGAACCTAATAGATTGACAAAATTCACATAAAAGCATTTGTTTCAAGTACAAAATCTCACAAACAAAAGACTAACATCAATCATGTAATAACAAAATGGAAACTTTAATGGAACCTTATTTTTTTTAAGACTGCAGACAGAGAGAGAGCCATCACCACTGCCAAAAGGTATAAAGCTAAACATCATGATCATATATAAAAAAACAAAGAAAAAATTGACACTATAAAGCTGTCAAACAAAGCAAAACAAAACATAAAAGGAGCATTGACTACTTAGATTTAAAAGCCTAAACAACTTCAAGAATGAAACTAATGTAATTACATATTGAAAATAATGAAAAATAATTGTAATACTTCTTTTTTCATTCTAGCACACAATAAAATTTATTCTTTTGCAAATATAAAATCATATATAATCATTTGATAATAGAAGTTGTCCAACAATAAGTTGTCAAAATATAAATGCACATGGTATTAAAAGTATAATTTACAAAAAACCATCATATTAAGACAATAAATAAATACAGACATAGAATAGGGAAAAATAAAAATTAACAGACATTGTAAGCCAAAAGTGAATGAAACAAACTAGGATTTATTGCTCACCCACAAAATAACAGACCACACAGTATAAATAATATACACTCCATCTCGCTAACCAACTAATCATATTATGTAACTAGTGATCCAAACACATTATGACTGAATGTCTCTCCACCGTATAAACCACATTGAAACATAAATCATTATTGTTTAATTTATTTTAACAAAAATAGTTTATTAATCATCTTCAACAACAAAGAAATAGGAAATGAACTCATATAACTGAGATATTAAAATTTAGGAGTACCATGATTTGCTGAATCTAAAGATACAAAAAGAACCTTGTTGCGAGCAGTTTCTTAGTACTAGACTCAAACGTCATATCAGAGACAAAATCCTCATGAGCATCAAATGAATTGCAACAAGAACGATTGCGAGTATCCCAAACCTGCAAAATGATGCAAGGAAAAATCAATGCAAAGGAAGTGGAGCATTTAGTCCCTCTCACAACCTTAAATTCCATAACGCTATATAAAGTCAATTATGCTGGTATGATACTACTTCAGATAACAATGAAACACTAGCAATATGCCGATCGATCCTTGAACAACAAGTAAATGTCTTTAGTTTCATTCCAAGCCGTCCCTCTAACCTTTCCTTCAAATATCAGTATAAAAATTAAAGTTCACGCAACCTAAGAGTTAACCATTTGAAAGAATTCTGAATCTGACATAAAAAAAACCCTCAAAAATCATTTCTTTTCCATTTTATTACATAACTGTTATAAGTAATAAAAATTCAGATTTGCACACAATCGGGCCAATAATAAGCATGTGAGTCATATAAGGTATTCAATGCAATCAAGACCCACTCAAAATAAATAGATCATATAACATATATCAAGTATCAATCCAGTCAAATATCACAAATTTGATTTCCACCCTTCAAAAACAGAAAAAATACTAAATAAGCAATAATTATATTCATGTCTATATTGCAAGTGATGTGAGAAAATGGTATAGTCAATTTTAAAAGTGGAAAGACGTGTGATGAGTTATTGCACCTTTATGCATCCTTCGTCATCTCCTGATGCTATTGTTGTATCAGTCAAGCTGACAAGACGATTTATTGAATTCCTTCGATCAAAAAAAAAAAAAGGCACACAAACTTAGGTCCTCAACACATTTGCAAAAGAATCTTCACTAAAAAGTATTTAGACACCCATATATTAAAGGTTAGTCAGCTCACTCGTGAGCTTCTTCCAAACGAGCAATGGCCCTTCCGGTCTCCACATCCGTGGCAAGAATTGAGCAGTCTGGAGAAGCGGTCAGAACCACTGAAAATAAACAAACACATACAATAAGCAGAATGTAAAATTAACGGCAATACAAGCATAAAAGAGTGAGACAAGCGCATACCGCGGCCTGAATCTACAAACCGAACAGCTCTACAGGACTCATCGTGTGCTTTAACCTGTAGGAGCCTAACTTAACAAAACAAAAATCATCATGAATAGCTTTAAGATTAATGATATTGTAAAAAAAAAAATTACAAAATTACAAAATTACAAAAAAGAATTAAAGCAATAGTGACAGAAGAAATCACTTAATGTCCCCAATACCTTTCCGGCAGGGAATCTGCGCCATAACGGTACCTATTAAGATGAATTGAAGAAAAAGTTTGACAAAACCATAAACGAGCAATTTAAATTCAGGATAGACGAGGGATTCCGACTCACAGTTGGAGATCGCCATTTATGAGTGCGGCTGCAACAAGCGAACTCGAAGGATGGAAATCGAGATCAAATGGCAGTTTCCCTAAATTGATCTCCATTAGCTAAAAGAGGGGTTTTGACGAAGTGAAAAGAGGACAAAAGTACTAGGGTTTCTCCTGGAGAGCTGATTCGGGGGAGATGGCTAGACGGCGTTGGAGGGAGGCGGGGAAGAAACTACTTGGAATTAATTAATTAATTAGCTTTGGTTTAAGTTAAAATGATGTTATTTTTTAGGAACAAATATTAGGAGACAGAAACAAATATTCTCTCAGTATTATTTCGTGTTATTCATGTATTATTGTGATGGTATTCATATATTAATGTGTTCTGAGAATATTTCTGACATTATAATAACACAATAACACATCAATACCATCACAATAACACATGAATAACGCGGAAAAACACGAAAAGAATATTCTCCTGTGCTACCGAGTCAGATCATAAGAAAATGAGGTTTTTTCTGTCAGCTCCACGAGGTTTTTTCTCCACATCCGCAGTCCGAACGTAATAATTTTTCATTTTTGAGTGGTATAAACGTAAAAAAAAAAGTTTATGTGTAAAAATAGTTTGTATGTAAATGCCCTGAAAATTTTTGTAAGAAATTTAAGAAATTATATTACATATGGACGTTAAATACTTTTATATTGCAAGATAAAATTTAATCTTATCATTTTTTACATTAGTTTTTGCATGTAGAGTTGTTCATTAAATCGAGAGGATTTATCATTTTAACTTTTCATAAAAAAATTTGCATGCACATAACTAAATAAGGGTCCATTTGCGACAGCGACACCGTACCTCAATTTTGTCTGTTTGGAAAAACTGAATTTTGGTAGCTTTTTCAAAAAATTGTCGCTGAGGAAAATTGTAATAACCACCACAACTTTTTAAACATCAGAATATTCTTCACCAGCTTCATAGCTGCTTTTTAATAAGTTTTAGCTGCCCCAAGCAGAACCTAATTTAATAGAAAAACAAAAAATAATAATAAATGTTCTTACATGAAAAACTAGGGTTGGGAAATGTCATGGCATCTAGTTAAATTGACATGTTTCTACTAGTCAATGTAATATATTACAAAGGAAGTCATTATTTGCAACAAAAAAAATTTATTTATATTAATGCATTTATTATGATGAATGAATGAGGAGACAAGTGCCATCATATTCATAATCAAGAAAATCATTAATGATTTGTATGGTTGTTCTTGTTATTTGAAAAAGAGAAAGGACCTATTTGAGAAAAATTTTTAACTATTATTTTTAGATCACCATCATAGTTATGTTTTGCTACTACTATTTTGTGATTGTTTTTTAATTTTTTTGTGGTGAGAATCAGTTTTTTTAGCAAAATTATAGTCAAACTTACTGGTTTGATGAGACGGAATCGATGATACCAAAATTGATCCAATCCGAGTTAAATCTAGCTCATATCAAGTTATTAAACCAATTTTAGAAGCTTTTTAAGAATATTGGGAAGGTCAAACGAATGTTGAATCAGGTAAGTTTATTGTCGAATCGAGTGTTTCGACAAAACGAATCCAACGAATTGAAGATCGCTCAATTCTAACATTGTTAAAGCTCTCAAATATTTTTCCAATGTCAACTAACCGATAGAATTTCCCCAGGCCGTCTAATCAAAGTGATTCATATTTCGTCATTAATTGCAACAAGGACTCTATAAATAAAGTCCCACCACTTTCTTGAAAATGAAGGGAGAGATAACTGGAAGCATGAAGAAGACTGAAGTTAGAGAAGGAGTTAAAATCCAACATTACCTCGTCGTAACAATCACTAGCTGCTAGTCGGCGACCATCGCTGGCCACCACTCGCTGACTGTCGTCGACTACCATCAACCGCCACCTGCTTCTTACGACTAGTTCATCTGCATACCGACATTGTAACTTAAGAGATTGTGTAACTCTTTCTTGCTTGTGGGACAAGATGTTGTAACTGTAAACACCAAGTTTTAGTGGATCTCTCAACTAGATTTGGCTCCATGGCTTTTCCCTGTACCGGTTTTCTACATTCAAACTTCTAGTGTCTCTATTAATTGTTTTATTTCATCTAAGTGTGTGTTGAATTCTCATATAATGTTAAGATGATAATTTGTTACTCTACCACCATGAATTTTTTAGCAGACAATAATTTAGCGTAGTTTGCGAGAAAAGAACATTCCCATCATCAAAATACTTGCAATACTTATTATATAGTCGTCATGCGCAACACTCATAACAACAGATCATCCTGCTTCAACACCCATAGTTTTAGAAGGTTGTAACGGAGCCAAGGGCGTCAGGCCTCCGCATCCTCCCACCCTGAAAGGTGTTACTTTGCTGGTGAAGGTGCTTCAGGTCCTTCTCTGGAAGACCGAGTATGCAGAATGGAGAAGCCCCAACACGAGATCCTTCAACTCTTATGACAGTCAATGGCCACACACCTTGATGGAGCTTACTTATTGCGAGTTCAATATCCAACAAGAATTACCCCACTCATTAAGGCAAAAGGAGAACCACCAGTCATGGTTGCCTCTCTGACGAGAAACCAAGGCCTAGAGGCAAAAAATTGCTAAACAGTTTCTAGTAGCATGGCCACGCAAGGCTCAAGCGTGGTCATGTCATTGTTCAAACTGCCACGGATTGGGGTACAGCGTGGCTACACCTGAGGCACGGTGTAATTACGTTGTGCGCTTTATTTGTTCGGCGTTGTAACACTGTCCTCAGATATGTTTACGACGGTCGAGGGACCTAAAGAGCTTCGGGGAGGCTTTTGGTGTGGTCACACCCAATGTAAGCATGGACACACCATCGATTGAGCATGGCCACGCCAGAATAAGGCTTGATCAAGCTAGACCCCATAAAATTTTGGCTTCCAGAAAAGTCCATCAGAAGGGTTTTGAGCCTCGGGGAACCTTCAGAGGCTCGGATATGAGCAGTTATGATTTTGAGAACTCATTAAGGGCCGTGAACACATCTTGAAAGAGCTCTAGAAGGTGAACCGTACACGTGTCTATGAGTACAACGATTATAATCGTGAAATTCTGCTGTCCGGATCTTAAGTTTAAGGCATGAACACGTAAGGAACAACCTTGTCAACGACCTATGTCATGGGAATATCTGTATTTTCTAGGTACAACATTGTCCCATAGGAACGAACATCATCGAGAAGGAAATTCGTGGTGATGCTGGTTAGACCACGATCGACTTATAATACAGTTATAATACTGTAAAACCCAACTATAGTGTCGTGTTACTTGACGAAGATGTTCTACATATATTGCATCAAAAATGGATGCTAACAGTTGCTTAATGTATACTAGCGTTAAAAACTTTTATATCCTATGCATTAAACCATAAGCACTTCATAGATGTTTCAAATATACATACATACATACATACATACATGTATATATATATATATATATAACATTCAACACAAATTTTGAGATATGACAGTGGTTTCGAGATATTCTTTTGAGCACGATATTTTTAAACATCAATTAAAAGTCATCCATAACTCCAATTTCACCAAAATTATAGTCAAACTGACCAGTCTGACGGGACAGACTCAATGATATCAAAATTGGTCAAATCCGAGTTAAATCAAACTCAGATCAACCCTATACCACTTTTAAAAGATTCTTGAGCACATTCGGAAGTTCAAATAAATGCCGAATCGGACAAGCTTATCATCGAATTGAGTGTCTCAGCAAGACAAATTCATAAAGCTATGATCGTTCAATTCTGACATCTTCAAGGCTATCAATGTTTATCAAATATCATTTGATGGAAGGAATCTCTTTAGGCTATCTGATCAGAGTGTTTCATATTCCGTTATTTATTGCAACAATGACTCTATAAATAGAGCCCAACCCCTCTCTTGAAAAGGGAGGGTGAAGGATCTCCTAAATAAGACTTAAGCTTAAAAAAGGAGCTAAAGTCCAATCTTACCTCGTCGCCAATCGTCGTCGACCACCAGTCGTTAACCACTGCTAACCACTACTCTTCGACTGCCATTGATTACCATCGGTCCCCAACCATTTCTTATGATAAATTCCTTCGTGTCCTGACATTATAACTCAAGTGATGTGTAATACATTTCCGTATGTGGGGCACGATGTTATAACTGTAGTCATCATGTTATAATGAATCTCTTCAACTGGATCATACCCCAATGTTTTTTGGTTGTAGGTTTTCCACATAAAAACTTCAAATGTCTCTACTGATTGTTTTCTTTCATCTGAGTATGTTGAATTCATATGCGAAGCTAAGACGGTGATCCGCTACTTACTCTACCCCCGGGAATCATATGCTTGATACCACATATTTCTTATATAATTGCATATCTAACAACTAAACATTCATATTTACATGCATATCATTCATTTCCTTAACATTACATTAAAAATACCAGCATCATTATTTTTCTTAATTGAAATACTCTTTTTCATGTATATGTTTATGGCACAAAGATGTTATAAGTGTAAATATCAATTTTCTAGGTGTTAATATCTAAATACATAAAAATCATGTATATAAATTTAAAGTATGTTGATGCAAGTGAGTGAGAGGGCTTGTCATTTATGCTCTTCATA
>NEWO01000031.1:1279518-1321366 GCA_003013225.1 Phalaenopsis aphrodite
TTTGTTAACAAATTTGAGTTTATTTACATTCAACCAGACACTAAACAAATTGATATATTACATTTGTGGACTTAATTTTTAGCAATAGCTTAGTAGAGCTAAAAAGATTTAATCTCATGACAAATAACACAATTTTAGTTTCTGAAAACCAGTGTAAAATTAAAGGAGAAAAATTTGCGTACGTAAGACATTTGCAGAGCTCCGTACATCGGAGGCTATTCAGAGGGTATTTATGGGTTATAAGTATGTTACAAAGACGTTACAGACGCGGATATAACCTCCCAATACACTCTGAATAACTGCCGATGTACGTAGCTCTGCAAACGTCTTACGTACGGAAAATATTTGCGTACCTAAGACGTACGCAGCGTTGCGTACATCAGTGGTTACTCAGGGGGTACAGGGGGGTTATATCCGGGTTATACCCCCCTGTAACCTCCGTGTAACTCCCCTGTAACCTCTGTGTAACTTATTTGTTCCCATGAAACTACAGAAGCGCGGAACTCATTTGTAGGTTACAGGGAGGTTACAGAGGGGTATAACCCTGATATAACGCTCCTATACCCTCTGAATAACCCCTGGATGTACGTATCGCTGCATACGTCTTATGTACGTAAATATTTTCCCTTACGTACGCAATTTTTTCTCAAATTAAAGAAGATGGTCTTCGATGTTTGTGCTTTAGCTAATGTTTGAAAATAAAAGCACTCACACATCCCACCCAATTCCTATGTATTGACATATCTGCAATCTAAACTTTATTTTTTTACATTTATAACAACCAATTCTTTCACGTAACATAAAAATATTATCATGTTAACTTTTGTAAGGTAAAATGACACAATATTACAGGTACAAATATTACAATTAAATGTGTTAGATATATAAATCTATAAAAGTTGAAGGGTATAGATATAATTTTTTTTTTACTAATTTTTATGTGCTCTAGCTGATCCAGTTAAGATGTTTGTTCTTCAAAATGCTACTTTTTGTGTGAGTTCATATGTTTTCAGTGTTTTAAATAGCAAAATTTACATAAGTAGCACANGAGTTCATATGTTTTCAGTGTTTTAAATAGCAAAATTTACATAAGTAGCACAACTACAATTCTTATGTATTTACACATTTCATACTTAAACTTCAATATTTACATACATACCTTAAACCTAATATGTATTTACATAATAATATGTGCTTCACTTTTTAAAAGTGGTAGCAGTGGTATTTTCTTATGTGAGTAAAATATAAAAGTTTGTGTTAGATATGTAAATACATAAAAATTGTATGCTATTTATATAAATGCCCCTTCAAAATTGCCATTATAGGTAGGGCTGTCAAAAAAGCTCGTTGTTCGCAAACAGTTCGTGTTCGATTCGTCAATGAGTTCGTGTTCGATTCGTTCGATAGGTAAACGAGATGAACGTGAACAAACTTTTTTCTTTCGGTTAGTTACACGAACCAAACACGAACAGTGATATGTTCATTCGTGTTCGAATCGTTATTGTTCGAAATATAAAATAATTTAAAATAATTATATATAAAAAATTTATGAAATTTTAAGAAAATAAATTTTATAAATTATAATATATAATAAAATAATAATAATAATAATAATATTAATATATTGTATTAGTAATATACTAATATAGATATTATATATTTATATAATGTAAGTTATATAATTAATATAATATTATATATATATATATATATTAATATTAGGGATGTCAAACTGGCTCGTCGTTCGCGAACTGCTCGTGTTCGGTTCGTTTGTTAAGAAACGAACACGAACAGTGACTTCACGAACAATTTCAAACATGAGTTTATTTCAAACAAACTAAATTTCAAACGAACCAAACACAAACACAAGCTCTATTCGTTCGTGTTCGATTCGTTTACACCCCTAATTATAGGTGCAACTGGAAATGCAATAAATAATTAAACTAACTATTAATGCAAGGAAATGGTGACGGGTGGAAAAATTATTCCATACAGATGCATGCGTTGTCTGATCTCGACAATCAATCATAGTGATATTATATTTCGATGGGTACCATTTAAAAAAAAAATTGTGATCGACGGCCGAGATCGGACAGCGGATGCATCTCTGCATGCGATGTCCGTATTAAATAGTTTCTCGAGTGGGTGACGTACTTAAAGCAAGTTTTAAATAACTTAATATTATTAGTATTTTTTATGTAATTTATAAGCTAAAATGCTGTTACAATTGAATAAAGAAAAAATTAAAAGTATTTAGATATGTAAATTTGTAGGAATTAAATAGGATGAAGTTAAATCAATATAATAACATAAGAGCAAGGTTTATATTAGCGGGTTAAAATTGAAATTATCAGCATTTAAATGACATCACATTTGTTAGCTACTAACAAGCCATCAACTCATTGCATGAAGAACTGCATTTAAAAGTTAAGTTGATGCATATTTGTTCAGATCACTTTTCAAAATGCCTTGGTCTTTACATTATACATTCTAACCAACAATATTGGAAAATTTACATACATACCACAAAATTCTTACAGATTTACATATCTAGCTAACAGCTAAACTTTGATATTTACATTTATGATGCAATAATAATAATAATAATAATAATAATAATAATAATAATAATAATAATAATGCATTTGACTTTTAAGAAGACAGTAAAAGTGTCATTTTTATAATGTTAGAGATTTGACTGTTGTGAATGTAAATATTAAAGTTTACAGGTTAGATATGTAAATACATAAGAATTTTGTGGTATATTGTAAATGACCCAATAATATTATATGACTAAATGATAGTACTACATATGGTCTATAATTAGAGAAAATATTGCGTCTGGTTGTTTGTACATGCAGACGGCCAACGGTGACAGTTAGGCATATGGTCGAGTACCAACTCAGCATGTATGACGTGCTGTCGCACGGCAGACGACGGACACAATATTTTCTCCTATAATCCACATCTCTATCTTAAGTTGGATGTAACTTTTGGAAATAATAAATTTCTGCAACTTTACTTCTCAATTCCACCTCATAATTTAGCTGCAAAGAATATGCTTATCAATCAATATGAATAGAAAAAGAAAAAGAAAGCTGAGAAACAACTTTACACAATAAAGACAAACCTGTGCAAAATAATAGAAGCTTCAACACATCTTTGCATGAGATATTTTATCAATGCAACATTTCCACAGCAAATAAATTATCAAAAAAAAAAACTAACTCGTACAAAGCTCGAGAGGGATAGACAAGAAGAAAGAAAACAAAAAGATCTAGAAGAGCGAACTTAAGGTAAGCGGATGGAGATGGAGTAAAGAATAACCATGATCGACACATTCATCTCAATGAGTCTTGCAAGGTCAAGAAAATAGAAAGGCGAAAAACTATAAAAAAAAAAGAAGAAAATAAGTAGAGAAAAGCTCAGGAAGGATAACACCAGCTAAAAAACTGACTTAGCGAAACTTTTTCGAAGAATACCACTGCCTCCAAGAACAAATAGCAGTGGAGTTATGGGACAAAAGGAGGAGATGAAGAAAAAGTACTGCTGCACATACTCTATTTCCATCTCCAATTCTCACTTGAAGTTTCACCAGTAAAGAAGGCTTAGCATTTTATGAACTTGCAGTGGTGAAGTATAATATAGACAAGGCTATGCAGACCATTTGTGTCAAGTGATTTTCAGGACTTATAATTTAATAACAATTTTGAATTATATATAAAATATCAGATTTTACACCACCTAAAAGTCTAAGCAGCATTATGATAGGCTAATTGTTCTTAAGCATGATGTGCATAATGCGCTGAACCAAGAAAAAAATCAGTTTATTATGCATTAATGTCGAATAGGAAATGCAATAAATGAATAAAATAAACTAATTGCAAAAAGAAATGGCGACTGTTGTGTCATGAGTGGGTGAAGTACTTAAAGCAGGGAGCAGACTGTGCAGTTCCTATGGGTTTCTGTTACTTCAACATCACCAAATATTCACCAAATCTCACAATTTCACAGCTAAGTAAATTATGAACCAATAGATGGTAGAATTCAGAAATAAGAAGGCTGTTTCTTCATTGTGTTGGCTCACATTTCTATGGTCAGAGGAAACAAGGCTATTAAATAAGTCATTATGATGGTTGTTTTTTCAGGAATAGGAATCAGGAAGCGAGTGCTGACATCCTTCTGCATTTATGTCTTCAATAACTACTCCTTATACTCCTGTCAAAACTTTGTTTATTGATCTTGAGTTAAAAACAAAATATAATAATATGAGTTCAGGGATGACTGGTCTTTTGGGTTCATTTTTATTTTTTTTTATTTTTACATGATGTATTTATCTAGTGTCTATTTATTTATATCTATTTTTCTTTTAAAATAAATTATGTTATTTTTAGTATACCTAACATAGCTTTGAAGTACTTTGGGTGCTCTTAAAAAAAATAATCACGATGACCATCGTCGCCATCATCATCAACTAACACATTACCATCACATCATAAGTTGTCGTTGCTATCTTTCATGACTCTGCCATCACCACCACCATAACAACAACAAAACATTTATCCCACTGAGTGGGCTACATGAATCCTTTTCTCCATTGCATCCCATTTAGTGTCATATTTTCATTTAAATCTAAGAAATTAAGATCATTTTTTATACAATATGCCCAAGTCATCCTAGGTCTACCTCTCTTTCTTAACATAAGTCGAATATAAAATATCAACTCTTTTAATCGGATAATTAGATGGTTGACAATTAATGTGACCAAACCATCTAAGACAACTCTCTCTAATTTTGTCTGTCACGGGAGCTATGCCAACCCTATCCCGGATAAATTCGTTTCGCATTTTGTCTGCCAGCAACGCATAAATTAGCTGATTTAACATTCGATAAAAATAGAAATAACATATTTTAAAGATATCAAATATAGTTTATTTCATGTCAAAATATTAAAAATATAAATATAAATAAAAAATAAAGACAATCCTAAACAGCTCACATTTCTAAGTATAAGATCAATTCAATCATTAAGAATGACATATATGGTTAAGCTGCAATATTTCTCCCTGTTTCTTAACACATCTGCACAAGGTATATATCTCTTGCCATAATTTTTTTTCTTTAATCAGATTACATGATAAACATTTTGTACTCTCATTGTGATATGGTGGGATGGGAAAGTAGACAATGTGACAATAACTGATATAGGAAACCTTCACTACAACATGAGAACTCTAAGCATTCTATTGCTGCTCATTGTAAGTAGCATTGGTGGCTCAAATCAAGATCAAGAAATGGTTTTAAAGCATTTCAACTAAAAATTTTGGTTTTGATTGAGGCATTCATTGCCAATAAATGCTGGTCTTTACCCCATTCTAAGGTGTTAAATTTTCTAATGAAGTTGGTTATGAAATAGAGTGCCTCAACCTAAGGATACGAATAAAGATAACATTGTCTGACTGAGAGAGAATACAATTGTTTGGTGTGAAGATGAGAGCTAGACATGGAGAAAGAGATATTATATTTGCTTACTCTTTTCCACTCAATTGCAGTTCAAGAGATGAATATTATTTGAAATGACCAGTAGCTTCTTTTCAAGCTAGAAAAAAGAATAGCTTCACGCATTTCTTCCTACAAAAGCCAAGGAATTCTTCTTACAAGCACCCAAAAAAAAATATTTTCTTTCTTGGATCACAGTCTCTTTTTTTTCTTCCTCTTCTCTCCCCTTCTTACTTGCTTCTTGCTAGGGAATGTCATATAAGTGAGAATTACATTGGTTTATATGCCGAAGAGTTTAACTTTTAACATTGATAACCAACCAAATTTTGTTTGTGACTACCACAATTTATGAGTTTATGATAGGCTCCAATTAAGACTTTATATTAGTCACTAATTTTAAAATTTATGATCAAATTTTATTCAAGATTGCTAATAAAATTAGATTTCAAACTAATTAAATAATCTCTCATGGTTTAATGACCACATTTGAATACTTCTCTGTTTATCACTTTCATGTTTTCAAGCTTAATGATCATATTTAAGTACTTCTTTCTGCGGCATCTTCACGTCAGCAGTCGTGAATGGTAACTGAAGCTTTGTAATGCCTTAATCTTTATCAATAAAAAAAATTATCAAATTTTATCTTATTATTGTGTTGCTCATTTATTCTAAATTTTTGCCATCAAACAATGTCCATCTGTCTTTCAAAAACTGCCAATTAATAGAAACATTATTTTGCAATACTATTTTAGAAAAACCAGCAATAGATTTTCTACTAACTCCCATTTTTTTATATTTGATGTCAAATAATTAGTACTATTATTAATAACAAATAATTAAATCTCTATATGCCTATTACATTAACGACAACAATGCAATGAACATAGAAAGAAAATATAAATGAAAAACAACACAAATGGGTGGAAAAAATGATGCAGATGATGCATGTCTGCTAACTTAACCTAAGATGCACGTGAGGTGGCACATTAAACCAATAGATAGTTCTGTGATACCCAACTGTCCATTTGGTATCAAAAATATTTCTTAAGTATGAAATCACAAAGAGGTTTATGCTTAACAAATCAAGAGTTGCCAATAAAAACAACATAAAAATAGGAGCAGATGATAAGAGGAAAAGACAGACGAACAAAGACTAGGATGAGTACTAAAACAACAAACTACCTGGAAAAGTCGATGAGCATGACCAGACAATACAACATACGTTATCTCGTATGTAATGAAGAGATGTTGTCATTTGATAGGTGATTGTGTGTAGCCTTGTAGGAGACAAGTTCACCCAACTCCATGATCTGAAAGCACAAGGATTGATAGGTGAGGGCAACGCAATTGCAATCACGTGATGATATGGATGCACAATACCTATTAGGTAAATATTTCTTAGCTTCCTAAAAAAAAAACTTAGGTATGTTTTCAACGGGTAGTATTTTGTGATACTTTTATAGGAACTTAAGGGTAAGGTATGGCCAAAACCTTAATGCTTTGGGGCGGTTAGTAAGAGTGGTGACTGAGTAGAGAAACCAACAATGACAAAAAGATAGCTTGGACAACGTAGTCCTAAGAGAAAATTAGGAAAGAGAAAGGAATAAACCTTCTATGAGACTATGACTGTAAAGACCAATAGCTTTATGGATATTTGCATATTAAAGAAGCTTATTGTTGGTGTTCAATCGTTTTGGCTCAATAATTAGCTTGAGTTTGACTGATTTCTATAAGCTTCTATATTTAACAAACCAAAATCGAAGAAAGCAATGTTTGGATCAACAGTGGCTTGTTAATACTTACATACACATAAAAATATGCACAAAATGCATTATTATGTGTTTATATATATACACACATATAGTAATATGCATATTCAATTAATATAAGACTCTCAAGTAAAATTGAAGTTTGTGAATGGCTAGTGTTTTGGTGACTCCACAAGTTAATGAGTCAAACATAACAAAAGATTTATTACTTGTTTGCTCAATGAGCAAAGCTAAACAACACTTGAGCTACTATTAACTCTGGCTGGACACCCTCTATGCTTGGGTGGAAAACCAATAGGTTCACCAGTGGCCAGTAAATGTGATTGGATATAATAACATTCCAATTAGCGACATACAAATATCTATATGTTGTTGCTTCTATTTCCTTTAATTTACCATTTGCTGCTGATTATTGTCACATCAATTACTTCTCATAGCAATCATACATTTCACCACTGACAACACTTGCTCTTTCAATGTCCACTCAGCTTGGTACGAAATTGGTGCATGTTGCAATTTCAATTACTAGGTAGTTAAAATTTGAGCATTTTTTACTTTTATTTTTTGAAGGAATTCCGTCAAGGCCTATTATCGTGTTAAACATCAGTTGCATGAAATGATGTCACTAAAGGATTCAAAAAGTTCGAATTCAGATAAGGTAAAAAAAAAACATTTTCTATAATAATATCTTGGGCAGTTCATGCTACTTGCTGCATTTATTCGTCATAACAGAGAAACTTCATTAAAAAAATAATTTTATCTCGCAGGTCGCTGAAGTTACAGAATCTGCGCCAGCAAAATAGAAGAATTTCAGAAGAGTAAATTTTGGGAATGACATGAAACCAATAAATATTTGCAGTAAGCACTAAGCAGGCCTTTTAATCTTACACATTTAATAGTACTTGCCATAATGATACTGATATGCTTTATAGAAAAAATTGCATTTTAGAAAAATTACTGATGTCCATTCAAGCACATAAATTACGCATACAGCTCTTCAAAACATGAGATGTTTCAACACATTTCAACATGATAATTCAGAAAGTGTACATACAACAGAATTGGTATAACAAACTTCACCTAAAAGAGAGAATCAAATTTTGAAATACATTTTGTCTTGCATATAGTAAGCTCTAGAGGGATAGACGGGAAGAAAGAAGAGAGACGGATTCAAAAGAGTGGAGTTCGGCTTTGCAAGGAGAAAATGAGTTAAGGAGTAGTCAGAATTACTCGTTTCCTCGTTACAAGTCTTGCAAGGTCAAGAAAATAGATAATGAAAACTGAGTTATAAAATAAGAAGTGAAAAAAAAAAAGTTCAGTAAGGATAGCACCAACTGCAGAACAGAGTCCAAGGATGTTAAAATTCTTTTCTTAGGCGATATGTTCAGATTGTTTGTTCTCTTCAAAGTACCACAGGAAACCAAAAGGATGAACAGAAGGAATCCCACTGCGCCCAAAACCAAAGAACAATGCTGATAGCGGATAAAGGGAGGAGGACAAGAAGGAAAGGTGCCGTTGCACATATCCTGTTTCCATCAGCATCCATTACTTAGATCTTCATTGGAAATGGGCAAAATGGCAAAGGAGGCGTAGAGAAGGCTTAAATAAGAAAAAAAACCTTCATTTTTGTATTAACCATAAGCTCCTTTGTAACCTTAATCTTCATTAAGAGCTAAATAAAGCTAAGAAAATAGAGTTATGACAGCTTAATGTTCTCAAACAAATAATTTTAGTTTTCTTAAAATGAATGGTTTGGAAGGAAGATTATAGCACTGACATTTCCACGCATTTCTAATGCTGCAACCGTGAAAAAGCTATGTCTATTCTGCACAATTGAAAAAATGGAAATGCAATAAATGAATTATTTAACTATTAGGTGGTGGGAAAAGTGCAACGAAATGATGACATTTAAGTCCTGGAGCGGACAAAATACTTAAAGCAGTGTGCAGTATGTGAAGTTGCTATGAGCTGCATTACTTTCACATTCACCAAATATGCAAATCATCTCAACAATATCACAGCAAATAAATTTTCAATCAATGGATGGCCAAATTCAGAAAAAGGAGGCCGGATTCTTCATATTGACTTGCACTTCTTTGACCACATAAAACAGGAATATTAAATAAATCATGATGATGGTTCCTTTTCCAGAAATCAGAATCAGGAGCAGCTACTTCTTTGCATTTATGTCTGTATTTACTTACTCTGTACACTGTATCAGAACTTCGTTAATACTTAATAAAAACAAAAATATAATAGGAGCATTTACTTACACACCACACAATTCTCATCAATTTACATATCTAACAACAAAACTTTCAAATTTACAAATTTAACACTCAAGTTTTAATCTAACATAAAAAAACACCACTTTTACTAACTTCTAAAAAGTGATACATATTTTCATACGTTAAGTTATGATACCAAAGTGCTATAAATGTAAATCTTAAATTTTAGGTGTTAGATATGTTAATACATAGGAATTGTATGGAATGTATGTAAAGTTTCCAATATAATAGCATGAGAACAAGGCTTATGTTAGAAGTTTACTGAATCATGGTTAATGTGAGAGTTATTTACTTGCTTATATGATCAGTTTTAATTGTGTGGAAAAATTAAGTGGGCTCACGTGGCATGGTGAAATTTATCATCTTGCCCTTCATTTTATATCTGCAGGCTACTAATATAAGATTAGTTAAATCAGTAAGAAATTGCATTTATAGCCATGTTGTAGTTTCTTTGTTCAGGTATTCAATTTTCAAATTTACTAAGTTCTATCTATTATATTATAATGGTCTAATGAATTACTAGCAAGGAAATAAAACCAAACAAAGAAGTCATTTTTGTAACACAAAGCATCTGTAAGATAATTTCTCAAAATATTCAAAATTTCTGATTGTAAAGTAGCGGGAACACCAATTGAGTGTGGCATCAAATTATCAATAATTGATGATGACAAGGTGGTGGATCCAACCTACTTCAAAAGTTTAATATTAAAACTAAAATATTTAACATGCATAAAATAAGTTGAACATTAATGATAAATTTGAAGACAACTAAAATGATCCTTGTCTGCAACAATGGTGCTTTGCTTCATGGTTTTCTTATATTCTTTTTTTAGCGATTTCCAGCATTTTTTCTGCTTAGATTGTGATTTGAGTGGAGACCATGATGATCAAAAAAGCCCAACAAGCTTCATTTTCGACAGTGATTCAACATTCACAGAGCTTTCAAATAGCCAATTAAATTATTTTTCATATGTGAAAGAATATACCGCTAATCTTCTGGTGTGCGCAAAGCAATGTAGATAAGAAAGCTACTAAAGAAGATCTGATGCCCTCAAAGGGTAGCCATATAAGGTTTTAAAGACAACAAATTGATAATATTTTTGGCAAAGAACTCAGCATGCATGGTTTATCTCTAGATAATCTTCTTGATTTTCAAGGAACTAAAGCATGCCTTTCTAGGCTTTACTTAACCCAAAAGGATTATACCTAAGCAACCAATAGCCTAAAAGAACACCAAGCTTTTCTTACCTTACAATGAAAACCCACGCATTGGCAAAGCTAAGAAGATATATGTTAGATCGACACATAAGGGCAAATTTGCTTTTTATTAGCCAATGGGCAATTTAGCCTTTGTTAGCTTAAGGGAAAATTAGTCATTTTTCATTTATTATTATTTAGTATAAATAAGGCTTAATAGTTTAGGGTTAGGGGAGGCAAGAGACTATCGTTGTGAGTCTTAGGTTTTGGGTTTGAAAGAGACTTTATACTTCTCGACTTATAGGATTTGGGAGAGATCGCTTACCTCTCAAATTGTAGGTGTTTATATTTGTATTCGTATTGAATGTTTGATGTTCTTGCAATAAAATATTATTTGGCATAATTTCTATGTGGAAAATCGATTTGGTTCCTATCAAATTGGCATTAGAGTGTCAACCTTCTTCATTGTCTCCGTTGCATCGCCTTGGTGACCTAGCCTAGCAAAACTGTCGTGATCCGAGCAAGCAGGGAGGCCAACGAAGGGATTGCGACATACAGGTGTTGGGAGTGCCGATGGGATTGCAACATAAAATCAATGTCTTCATCGATACAATCGTGATAAGTGTCACCTGGGTGCGAAGACGAGATTGCGCTTTAAGGTGGGAGATTCGGGTAGGAGATGATCAATTTGAAGGATTTTCATAGATGGCTGCATCCAACCGCACCAGTGACTTTGGTTGCAGCAACCTTTTGGGCAAAAGGCAATTCTGGAGCTTATGGGGGCGAACGAGCTAATTATGGGACACGCTAGACTTATAGAAGAAAAGAAACAATATGAGTAGAGGAAGGGAACCCAATCTCCGCTTTATGGGAGTAATGAAGTTTGGTTAAGGAGATAGCGGATGGGGCTCATGCATGAGGAAGCTGAAGATGCATATCTTTGAAGGAGAGGATGACTACAGTTAGGTCTATCCTGTGAAGAGATACTTTGATGTTAATGGGTTGACAAAGAAAGAAAAAATGGTCATGGCAGCTCTTTGCTTAGAAAGGAAGGTGCTAGTGTGGTACCAATGGAAAGAACAAAGTAAACAATCAGAACTTAGAAGAAATTCAAAGATTGTTTGTCGAAACGTTTCCTAGTCATTTATGAAGGAGACCTACATGAGCAATTCTTTGTATTGACTCAGGAATGATCTGTTATGAAAAATATTAATTGATTCAAGTTATTGTCAGGACGGTTGAGCAAAATTTCTGAAGTTGTATTAGAGGAAAACTTCATGAAGGATCTAAAACCTGCCACATCGTCCATTTAGACCGTGAGACTTGGGAGGAACTATGAATTAGTGTAATTGGTTGAAATTCATAATACAATGTAACGGGCAAATACAAGCAACACAGGTGAAGCGCAAAACCGAACTGCGACAATCACGATGACACCAAATACTCAAATAGTGGAATTCCAGAGTGAGGCTTCACATGACAAAAACTTTGGAGGGGTGACACTCAAGCATCTTAAAGAATAGATATCCGGGACAAGCGAACCAAGAGGTTCTGTTTTCAGTGTGATGAGAAGTTTATCCCAGGACATCATTGCAAAAATCAAACATTACATGTTCTCACAGTCTGTGACAAGGAGAAAAGTGATAAAGAATAGAGGAAGTTGTAGTGAAACAGGAATATATTCATTTTTTTTCCATCTTGCGGATAATGTGTCTTTTTTGGAGGAAAGTAATGTTAGATCGACACCTACGGGCAAATTTGTCTTTTATTTGTCTACGGGTAATTTAGTTTTTGCTAGTTTAAGGGTAATTTAGTCATTTATCATTTATTATTATTTAGTATAAATAGAGCTTAATAGTTTAGGGTTAGGGGGAACATGATATTATTGTTGTGAGTCTTTGGTTTAGAGATTATGAGAGATTTCCTACCCTTCAAATTATAGGATTTAGAAAAGATCGCCTAACTCTCAAATTGTAGGAATGTATCTTTGTATTCGTTATGAATGTTTGATGTTTTTGCAATAAAATATTATTTGTCATAATTTCTAGGTAAAAAATGGATTCAATTCTTATAAATTTATAAAGGGTTCGTTAAGAAACACAACAAGCCCTTTGATTAAATTCTCTTAGTGCTTAACCATAGATGCACTAGCCACCTAACTTTATACTTGGGACTTTTCGACTTCCATGAAAATCGAAGTTGTGAACCCAAAAAGATTTAACTGGGTTATCATAAACAACTTGAATCGGTAAACTTTAGGATCCTTTACCTGCCATCAAAATCACCCTCCTACTTGAAACTCATTTGTACGAAGATCCCTCACCAATCTTACACACCAAAGTTTCCTTCGATGATGGGTGGCTTGCTTAGAAAAAATTTCATCTCAGAACACATTAGTAAGGCACATTTCTAACCAAGTTAACATTAAGTTGCTCAACAACTAAAGCAAAGAGTGAAGGAAAAAGAAACAAAGATTGCAGGAGCCTCAACAAAATTGTTAGCTATTTTGGTATTTTTTCAACCTCTAAGGTTTTTCCAATTAAGAACATGATTCCAAAGCTTCTAGAAGGTGTTTAGGAGGAGAATTTCGATGAGAGGAAGTTGAGGAATGGTACAAGAAGGATAGGTGGCGATTGGCGGCACTTGGAAGAAAGTAAGCGGCAAAATCTGCCATTGGACAACAGATTGGCGGAGTTCAATAGCTATCTGGACTGAAAATAATGGTCGGGCGACAAAACGATGAGATGTTGATGGCGAGTGAGATCTACCACTTGTTCCTAAGCAAAATACAGATACACTAACTTGTAAAAGAAAGATGATACAACACTTCTTAAAGCATAAATCATAGAACACAGTCTATCAAAACAATCAAAACAAAACTGACAGTCTCAAAACAACAAAACACACATAAATAATATCCTAAAAATAAATAACCATAGTTAGAAATAACGAAATAGAGAAAAAATCTATGTATATATATATATATATATTTAAAAGAACATAAGGGCTAATATATTAAAGAGAAAAATATACGAATAGTTTGTATGAGTGGGCCCAAAAGTAGGCACCCAACCTACACAGTACAACACACACAAAATCCCTCATATAAGATCAAAAAACCAAAACGATCAAGGCGCGAAAAAAGTTAGAGATGACCTACTTTAGTCTTGTCTCTAGTTCTCGGAAGGGAGTCAGCTAACAAATTGGAAAGGTGCGTACCATTACCCAAAGTAATCAAAGCATCATCCATTAATTTTTTGAGCTCAAGTTGGTCTCCATTTTTCTTCTTCCTCCTGGATGTGTAAACTTGTCATTCCTCATCCAAAGATTGATCATTCATATGAGGTGGTAGAACTATAGTAGAAGGATTGTCAACCGTTGTAACCACAATAGGTTCTAGTGTATGTGAAGAATGAGTTGTCGCCTCTGCACCGGATACTTCCTGAAGATGGGAAGCTACAAGATTTTTCTGGTTTTTGTTTTCGAACACTATCCTTTGTAGGTAAGAATTATTCAGTATTGTTTTCAATAAGGTTTGAAGGTATAGGCTGCTCAGCAGAGCCATTCGACATCACATCAATCACAGAAACAGAAAAAATATTGGCAGGAAGGGGATCCACAGAGGCAATTAAATCAAACCCCAACTCCTGTTTTGTGGTACTTTCCTCCACAGGTTGAGCAGATGTGTCCAGAGCAGTAGGGTTAGACTCATCGTTATTCACTTGAGCTTTAGATTTCAAATTAGGATTGAGCCTAAGACATTTATCAAGAGTATGCCCAAACATCTTACAGTGGGTACAATAAAACAGTCGATGTTCCATGACAATTGTCAATATCCATTATGAGTTGTGTTCAGTCAGACTTCAGTATGATCAGGTAAAGTAATATTTCATTCCACAAGTATTCTGGCCACGAAAGGCCTGATTAGATTGAATGTGGGTAGATTTAGCTTCATATGGTCACCAAGTATGACCCCCAAAGAGTAAAGAACTTGATGATTAAAAAAGTGCAGTTTTAGACCACATAGACTAAACCATACCGGTACAGTGGAAGATTTATGATTTGGGTAAAAATCAAGAGACCAATTGAGTAACTTTATTGACTTGCCTGCAATATTAAGATTTTTTTGGAGAATATTCGAGCGTAGTTTTCAACCACGGTTAACTAAATCAACACATGTCTCCCATCAAAGAGTCTCATTTTTCACTTGTCTGCTAGTTTGAGATCATCAAAACTCTTTTTTGATAACTTTCATAGGTGGGTGCCCCCACTGAAATTTTCCAATAAGAGTGAACTTGCATTTTTTAATCAGGGTTACAATTTCTAAATCAGAAAAAAATAGTGATGATTTCCCACCTTTCTGACTTGACTCCTTGTGGGGAAGAAAACCGCGAACTCCACAAGAAGATTATACATCACGTGAGAAAAGGAGACTTTGTCAGGTTCAACCGAATGAGGGAGAGGGAGAGGGAGAGGGAGAGAGAGCCACATCAGAGAAGGGAGAGGGAGATCCACCTGCTACGATGTCCTGATATAATTGCGAAAACAGGGAGAGGCAAAGATGCGGAGATCTGAAATTGTCGGCATTGCCTGTTACAACGTCTCAATAGATCTCGAAAGCTCCGAAGACTGTCAGCGTTGAAACAGACGAAAATGCAGTAAAAAATGACGCAGATACGAGCCAACGAAGCAGAATATGCGAGGATACGGAAGCGGCTCCTTCGAGCACGACTGAATCATAGACGACAAAAATCACCATTTGAAACCCTAACAAAGCTTTCGACCGCCGACATCGATAAATATGATATATCAAAGAAAACTCTCATTGATGTAAAAGGAAAGATACAAAGGTTTTAGTGAGTGGGTACAAAAAGCCCACTCACAGAGAATATAACTCACTCAAAAAGAGATTTTAAAATACTCATATACCCAAAAAAAAACCGAAAAACTCTTATTCATGATGGGTGGATTTACCACTACCCCTCCCCCTGGTTTTAGCGAGAGAGTCCAACACCAAATTGAGATGAGGGCTTCCGCCCAAAAGTATCAAACAATCATCCTGAAATTTCCTGAGTTCTAGCATTCCTTTTTCCTTCTTCCTACATTTGTAAACTTGTCATTCATCTGCAGTGTTTGTCCCATCTAAACTATTTGTGAATCTTCGATGGATAAATCACCCGGGGGTATGTTGATCCGTAAATTGCTGAACAGTCTTAGCCTACAGCATACTAATACACCTAAAATATATAATATTTATGTACATATTTTTGAGATATTGTGCTTTAATGAAAGGTATTTGTGTGTTTTTCTTTAAGATACAATAAAAAAAATGAAAAATGGTGAAAGGGGTGAAAAAAATCAAATTTGGAGCAAAAATGATGAAAAAATGCAAAAGAACTGTGACGCCTAAGCGCCCAGAGCTGGTGCATGCAATACAGAGAAGGTCGCTCCTAAGCGTCAGAGACTTCACGTTTAAGTGTCAGTGACAGTTACTTGACGGTTTAATGAATTTTGAAGAGGTTTTTGAGGCACATAGTGGCAAAAAACGGTTGTTATAACCACTAGGGACGAAAATATATTAAAAAGACTTTTGAAAAGAGGCATCTCCTAGAGAAATTCATCTAATATGGACACATTTTGAAGAAATATTGAAGAAATACCAAGACACCTCTTGGAAAACTATAAAAAGAGGGAGTTGGAGTGGATTAAGGGCTCTTCTAGTCTTTTAGTTGCTGCTCAAGGGAGACTCTTCTCTGCGTTTTAGGAGAAACTTTTAGACGTCATTTGCATTTACCTTTTCCTTTTCTTTTTAGTTTTTTGAGAGTTAAGAGTGTTGTAAGAGAAGAAGAGATTCAAAGGAACTTCAAGAGTTTGTTGGAGGATTTGAGATAAGTTTCTATCTTTTGTTACTACGTTTGGTTTTAATTTAGACTTCTTGTTGGTTTGACAATGATCTCTACTTTTAAACTAGATTGTGGTTGTATTTTCTCCATGAATTTTAAGTAGTTTTCTTTTTTTTTCTTTAAAATGATAAGTAATTAAAGTTTTGGATGAAAGTTGTGGAAAATATTGATCTTTAATGCCGGAATAAGTTGTGATGATTTAAATCAATGTACTTCATTTACTTCTTGATTTGACCCAGTAAGTTATTAAAATTTGTTGTGAGAACATCTAATATTCGTGATGATATTGTCTCAGTCAATAATTGATAAGAATCACATGAGATTGTATGAATGAGAATGTAATTCATATGATTGAGTGCAAAAAAATAGGGAAATAAACTTTAAATGGTGTAGAGTTAGAGAACTTTAGAGTGAACCCAACTTAGCTTATTATTTTAGGTTTTGATACGAGATGTTAACCCCCAAGTGGAGGGAGAAGAGGTAACTCTAGAGTGAGAGTTGGTATCTTCCCTACCTAACTGGTCTTCAAAACTATTCAAATTTTAAATTAGTCAATGTTTTTTATAGCATCTCTACTAAGGGTAAAAAATAATAGTATTCATATTTAGCACAACATAATTTGAATATTTCCACAACATAATTCGCATACTTATTACTGATTCATTATAAGAAAAAAAATATTTTATATTTAGTGCTTTTATCTTACAAAAACTCAAATTGTATTTAGTTAGTTGTTATTTTATTTTTAATTATCAAAAATATAAAAAAAAATTGAACTTTCATTCATTTGATAATATCTATAGTTTAAGTGTCTTTTTAAAATAGAGGTTTGCTATCTAATTCCAGTGTTAAGAGTTAAATCAGTCCCTGTGGGTTCGATATTCGGGCTTAATCAAAAAAAATTATATTACTTGATAACGATACGTATACTTGCGTAGTATCTCAATATATAAATATAAAAGTTGAACTCTTACTTTCCTTGAAGTCAACTTTTTTTAGGCACGTTGCAAAGTACAAAATATAAATTAAAAATATAATAGCATACATTGTAATACTATTGCATATAGACAGTCAGAATCACACAGCTTGATCATGGCGCTTCTTCAGGGCTTGATTACCCATTTTTCTCGTAATAGGTGGTTCCAAAACATATCGGCTAACATTTGCTACAACCAAATTCGTAGTATTTATGATCTGAGGAAGAACTGTCTCAACAGCAGTGGGAAGTAGCAGCAAAATTGGTTGGTGAGGAATAGTCCGATGAGACAAATTTTCATTCAACATTTCTCAAAGATCTTCAGTTTCTGTTATATTTTCCTCCACATGGGTGATGTTATGAGGAATTGCATAATCCAAATGCACAGGAAGGTTGCATCTCAAATGTGGATGAAGCCTAAAACACTTGTCAGGTGTGTGCCCAATCAGTTTATAGTGATTAGGCACACACCTGACAAGTATGTTTGACTATGCCAAAATATTTTCCAAGAAGTATATATGACAATTGATAGGAAATTTATGAAATTCCTCAAGTGGTCTCCTGAATTCCATCCTAGCCAAGAACTGGTGTGTGCCCAATCACTGTAAACTGTGCATTTGGAATATGTCCAATTTCATAGGTTTCCCCAATGCAGCTCCAACAGAATAGAGGACTTGGTGATTAAAGTAGTGCAAGTTTATGCCAGTTCTTGGCTAGGATGGAATTCAGGAGACTACTTGAGAAATATACTTCTTGGAAAATATTTTGGCATAATCCTCTATTTTGGATAATTGTATCATCACATGTCTTCCATAAAAAAGACCAACCTTCCAATGTCCAAATAATTTGAGATCTTCAAAACTCTTTCGAACAATTTTCATTTTAGGATGTCCTAAATGGAACTTCCCAATGAGGGTAAATTTGCACTTATCAACCAGGTTGAACACTTCGACATCATAAAAAATTAGAGCTAGTTTACCACTCTTTCTACTAGCCTTCTTGATGAGGTTACAGTCCCCATGGCCTTCTAATGATTCATGATAAGCCTGAGGGAAAATCCGATCCATTGATCCCACTGAGCCAACCGTAACAACATAAGAAGTCTCCCAAGGTTTAATACTGAAGCAGTCGGTGGTTGAGGAGGAATAAAAGCCAAAGAGCTGAGAGTCGAACAGTGGGTAGCTACTGGGTTTGAGTCGTGACTTCTACCGGAGTTCTCCTGTTCTCTTGAATCTATGGAGTAAGACATCGACTTCTCAAAAAGATTAATTATGGTCATTGCATAATGAGCTCCTTTGAAAACATTGGCACACGTGTAAACGAGGTGCTCTACCAAACTAAGCTATAGCCCTTGTAGGAACTATTTGAATATAGAGACAATTTCTTGTCAAGAATGGTATCCCATAATCTCACATGAGAACTCTCTGATCTGTTTATATTGACCGGTAAAAGATTAATATTGCTTATAAAATATATTTAAACTATAATCCATCGAAGTGTTAGAGGCCCTTTTGTGATGATAAATGTCATACACAACCCAGCGGTTAGAGTATTGCTTTCATACGGCGGGAGTCATTGGTTCAAATCCAATAGTAGGTAGAACTTCTTAGATATCATAGAATATGGTATCTAAGAAGTTTTTCTACTCATCCTCTTTTTTTTGTTTTGTACTATCATCAGATTAATCAAATTAGACTTCATTGTGGTCAATTTGAGGAGTCAAGATATAGTGTGTAGTATAGAATAAAATTTTTTTTTGATTTTTATTGAATGTATTGACTACTAAGCCCTATATATATATATATATATATAAGAAAGGAAAACAGAAGAACAAAAAAATAGTAAAAAACATAAATTGGACATTCCGTTTCTACGATCACAGCCTTTTCTGTGATCCCGCGATAATTCAGGATTCTGAAATCTCGCAAAATGTGAAACTTGAAATCCATGCTTCGCGTCACAAGAGAAAGCATTAAAATTGGAGAAGGGGAATGAAATAATCAAGCAAAAACACTACAAACTTCCGATACAATGAGGGTTAATTCTCTATTTCAAGTAAAATGAACACTACATAAAAAGCTAATGCAATCTTGAAGCGGGCGTCTGACGCACACGCGACAAAATGTCACGTGTTTGGTCCACCTAAGGGAGGGATCAACTAGAAGTTTGGAGGGATCAAAAGCTTAAATCTAAAAAAAATATGTTAAAGCAACATAATAAGTTATCTAAAGATGACCCAGAAGCAATCACACTTCTAAACTATAGTAACCTAAATGAAAGAAATCAAAATGTATTTGAGTCTTTCATATATCTATAAGAAATCTTAAAATATGTTGATCTTCATATTTTTCATAAGAAATGTAATATACATTAATCCATATATCAAAAATCTTTTATAAATGAAAATTTTCAAATATTCTATATGCATTTACTTTAATTTTACTTTTACATTATATTCTTTATATACAAATATGTCTGCTTTGAGGAACGACGTCAAAACAACCTAACCCATCTTAGGCTAATATTGTCTGCCAGCTCCCGTCAGCACAGAGGTTAGTAATGTAAACATCATAATTGTCTAATGGAAAGGCCCTTACCTAACCCTGACCGATATTATCACATTAGCACAGTGGTTACAGATCTACACATCATAATTTTCTGATGTGATAAGCTTTGTCTACTCACCCCTGACTAATATTATCTTGTCGGTACAACGGTTAGTGAACTAACTATCACAATTGTTTGCAATGGTAGAAAAACACGACACGCGTGGGTAGAGTAGCGTTCTCTGTCTGTATCATTAAGAGATGAACTTCTCATCTGAAAATGCACATACAAGTCATCTATAAGTTATTTTATTATTCATAACATACATTATTCTGAGACATAAATATACATCTACTAACATGCATACTTGCTCTTACTCTGATGTGCAATTATCATCATGTATCTCTCATATCATTCATATATCTATCTCATACATAGCTCCTACTCATATGATGCATATTACTTTATAATTGTGTTTATCATGTGTATCCTTCCTATTATATCTATCTTACACATAAAACATATCATACATAACATGTATTTCATACATATCATTCGTGCATATCTATTATGTTTAAATAAATATGAAGAATCTAACTAAACTAGTATATATATGGATGTATATGAAAAATTTGTCAACCCAAATTTCAAGACAAACGAACAACTCAAAAGGAAGATAAAACCAATCGAACATAGCAATTGACGATCGTTTGGGATGGAAATCGGCGAAGAAGGCATCTAATTTGAGCGATCGGAAGAACGTGCTAGAGGATTTCTCACAGGGCACCGATTGACCTACTCAGCCGATCGATAAGAAGCACACATTTGGATCAAAGGCCGACAAAGTGAAGGCTTAGCAGACGGCCAACGAACTTCCCACCGATCGAATTGGTCTTCTGGTCTTATTGTATATGAATACCTTTGTAATTACCAAAAAAACCCTCTCGAAAGTTAATAATGTGGGGATTAATATGTAATTTTATAAATTTGAGATCTATTCCTATAAATAGGGGGCTCATGCCATGAATAAAGGATACACTCTCATTCATTGTTCTCTATTGTGCTCTCTCTATCGCATCCTTCCCTGTAGAACGTTCTATACCTTGAGCGTGTTTCCCAGACATTTTTGGATTCAACAATGGAGTCAAACATACATTTTGAAATAAAGAGAATAATTAAAATTTAGAAATAAGATTACTCACCTCAACCTAGTTTGCTCGTATTACAGATTTCATTTCTCCAATCTTAGGTTTAAATGTTCTACAATTTTAATTGTTCTTATAAAATAATATTTTTGTTACTTATAAATTTTAAAATAAATCAAACTGACATTAATTAACATATGCCTTTTTTTTTCGAAGTGATTCACTCCTGGAACTCAAACTAAATATTCCTTTCTTCAATTATCTTCCCTTTTCAAAAAAACCTACTATTAATACTTAATAAATAAATAAACATAATATATATATATGTATGTTTTTGGGCATTTTTCTTCATGTTTTATGGCAGGATAGCAGTCAACATCCAAATTTTTCCTTCTAGAGATGTATTCGATGATGGGTAGTGCTTCAGTTGTATCTTGTCCGAGGTGGTTATTATTCTCGGCCATCCCACGTGCTCCGCAACCTTCTCTCTGTTGTCATCGTCATCATACTCGTTGCAACCACCCGGACAACAACCACCTTGTTTTTCTACAACTGCCTACCACTTAGACCCTCCCAACTTGCTTCCATCCATCAACACCTCAACCTCCCCACCACTTTTCACAGCCACCAAACTTCTCCCTGCCGCAAATCAACACTCTCCTTCCCCTTTCGTGTCGCACCCACGATCAACTCACAACCTCCTTCACTAGTCACCATCCTTATGGTACACTTTAGTTGAGTTTGGTTGTGTCTATTGTTATTTTTCACTTTCTCGTGTGATTGTTGTAATCGCTTATTGACTTTTTCATTAATAATATTTGCATACTGTTGTTGTTTGGGTTAAGTCTGATATCAAATCTAAAAAATATAAAGACATTTATGATTGTTGGAGTTAGGTGGATCATTTGCTGACATCCAATGAAAATAAAAATGTTGGTGGACCATGCATTAAGTGTCAAGAGATTAAACAGGATGACCAGCTTGATGAAGATTATAATTGGGTTAAATGACTCATATTTGGGTTAATTGGTCATGTTAATATAGAAATTGTGTTCCATTGCACGGGCCTTTTTTTATTATTATTTAGACAGTTCAAGTCAAATATTTGAACACATGTAAATGGGTCAGATTCAAGTCAATCTTACTTGAGCAGGGCCAATTTCAAAACAAGAAAAAACACGATCATGGATCAAAATTGGCATCCCTTGAGACAAACGGAATATGAACATCGGGCAAAAATAAAGTGAGGGCATCAATCCATTCCGCCCTTTGAAAACCAAGACACAAAGTCAGCTTTAAAAGTGGCGACTACATTTTTTGGGTGTACTCATTATGTTTTTAGCATTAAAGATGTTTAAAATCTTTAGATCATTCTGTAGATTAATCAAATATGCAGTATCATCGAGTTTCTTCTTCACCAAAAATGGGTCAAAACTTGTAAGTCATTATACATCCTAGAAGGATATCTATGCTTGTTGACATATATCATAATGAGATCACCGACTTCAAATAATTTCTTATGCTGATAAAGATTATCAAGTATTTTGTATTTCTGAAATGATTCCTTTAGCTTCAGTTTCACCATGTGATGAACTATTAGTAAAGGGGTGCATAAAAAAATATATATTCATTCATTTGAAATGCAAAAATAAAATTATAACTTTTGATAGCTCTGCAAAAATTTAAGAGGTTAAAATTACTCACAATGCATAACTATATCCAATCAAATGAGAAAATTAATAAACTTCAATATTTTTAAAAGCATGATTTCTAATGAGAACTATACGAAATAATTTCACAAACAACCATAAATGTTATAGTTACCAGCAAAGAATAACAGTCTATTTCACAACTTTCCAGTACTTTTTAACAAACTAAAAAGTCTGTCACGGCAGTGCTTATTTATGATCAGTCTGGTAACAAGAAGGATGTTTTCATTATACGTGCTCACTATGAGAGTTTAAAACTAGACCAATGCACACATCAAACCAAAACAATGTACACCAAATTTTATGACATATCAAACTAGTAATAAATACTTCGGAAGGTTTAGAAATTTCACAGTTACAAATGACATTATTAAAATGAGGCATTTACATGCACAGCACATTATTCTTATGAATTTACATATCTCATACTCAAACCTTCATATTTACACACATAGGACTAAAATCTTTAATATTGCATAAAAAATAGCTCTATTATCACTTTTTAAAAGTGAAATACACATTTTCATGCATAGGTTTAAAACATCAACAATTCTAAGCATGTAAATATGGAACCTTAGACGAGAGATATGTAAATATATAAGAATTGATTGCTATGTATGTAAATTTCCCTATTAAAATTGAACAGTCAGACTCACTTCATTGCTGGGTTGGCTCCCGAGGAGCGTAGAGAGAAGATTTTCATTTTTTAGGTTCATCACAATTGTGGCATTCCAGAATTAGCACTATTCATGATCTTCAGCAAAAAAATCAGGCTCATCAGGCTTCCTCAACTTGGATACATCAACGCCTCCGCTTCTCTGGGCTCCCCTCCTGGTGCTTGTAGAAAACTTCAAAGACAGAATCATGGCTCCAATATTTTGCTTGAGTTGAGAGGCATTTGATGAGTTTTGACCAGCCACATCCTCATATTCGTCCTCAGATTCATGAGTAGCTATGCTTTCAGCTGCAGAGAAGAATGACTCACCCAAGCTATGAGTCTTAGACATCCTTCTCTTATACCTGCGCCACCATGCTTGAATGAAGCAAGCAGCCCACGTTCTCCAATGTTGGGAATAGAACCTAAAGGTATGTTGAAGTTTCTTGCTATGGAGCCTCCTGAATTGGCTAGCCACAAAATTTAGATCATCTGCCCTTAAAGCAAAGGCCTCTACTTCAACAAGAGCCCGAATGGTTCGAGTAGAGGAGGGAAGGTTTGTGGTTGGAAGTAAGGCCCATGCAAGAAGCTCTTCTCCACAAAAGTCACCCGCCCTTAGAGTTATGGAGTTGAAGAAACCTGTTTGACCACCATTGGTGGTTGAGCTCTCAAGCTTTCCACGGATCACAAATAACATCTCAGTTACAGGATCACCTTCGCGAACAATGTAAGAACCTTCAGTGTATAGGGATGAAACTAAGCGCTCACATATTGCATCGAGGAGTGGATCATCCATCTGGGAGAAAAAAGGTACCTGCACATGGCAAATCATCAGATTTTTCTTTTTTTTTCTTTTTTTGTAGATTTACTTACACAAAGCTCATTTCTTATGTATTTAAAGATCTAACAGCCAAAGATTGATATTTACACTTATAACACCTTAGTGTAATAAAGCTATGCATTAAAAGGTGTATTCTATTCTTAAAAAGATAGTGACGGTGGTTTTTTTTTAATGTGATGTTGAAGATTTGAGTGGTAGGCATGTAAATATGATTGTTTGGGTGTTAGATATGTAAATAAATAAGAATTATTTGGTATGTATGTTAAATGGCCCCATTTTTTCTATTGTTGTACGTATATGTAAATCATTCCCCGAGGGAGAAATTAGAAGCTTAACATGTAGAATCGAATCCAACATATAAACCACAATAAATGGGAAAAATTAGAAATGCAAAGGATAGCAGCCCTATAGACCACTTAAGGCAATATATTGATGATAAATTCTTGATATCCATAATCAAGAAAAATCAGTGAATTAAACATGTGGATTTCAGCATCAAGTAATAAGAACATTTCCAAGGGAGAAGGCCTCGAATTCTCCAAATGCTTTACCAACAATAAAGTTCTGAAGTTATTTCTAGTTAGCAATGAATCATAGCCAACGCTTTATAACTCAACCTCCTCTCTTAGAATCATAAATAGCTGGATAACATAACAGCCTTAAGATGATTTAATTGTCATTATTGTGTCAAATTTTATCTTAACTGAAAGTAGACTCTATTTATCACTAGCTTTCTTCAGCCTCTAATAGGAAAACCTGTAGATGCATGCTCAAGGAACTCATGTTATAGCAAAACCAGATTCAAGTAGCCAACACCATTTCTCAGAATTTGATTTTTTACTATGCACTTTGCCTGCATTTCCGATTGAAATAAAGATAAGAAATAGCTGGAAGCTGAAGTAAAGAAGCATGCTGTGAGACTACTGGAACTTTTGCAGATTGCTGATGTGCTTAAATTATAAATATTTCCTATAATTGTTTGATTTGATGGTTTAAACTTCATTTTCTAAAGATACAGAAATTCTTAGTGTTTGTCAGCAGACTTCCTGCGTTGCAGATTTTCTACTTGCAGGTTTGGATTTTGAAGGAAAACAGGGAAAAACAAAAGGAACAGAGATGTACAAGGAAAGAAAATAAAAACAGAAAACTTCAATAGTTGTCATCGTAGGCAGAAAAGAGAAAATGACCATTACCCTGTTTTGCTATTTCCAGTAAAATCAAATACAGAGAAATCATTCCAGATGAATTAAAAATAATGTCTCTGACGCAAGGCTCGGGGGAGGACTAGCCTGGGCTCGGCCCAGCCTGGTTGGACCGGCTGGTCCTCAAGGGAGGAGGGCTGCCGCCCCCTCCTTCCTCTTCCCTCCCTTCTTGTTTCCATCCTTTCCTTCTTTTCTTACTTTCCCTCCCAGGCTCTTTCTAATTTAAATCCTTTCCTAAATTTTGAGATCTAATTTTATTTTCCCCCCTTCTTATTTTAAAAGTTTTTCCTAAAATAAAAAATCTGATTTTACTCTCCTTACTTATTTTACAAAGCCTTTCCTAAAATCTGAAATCTGATTTTATTCTCCTTATTTTAAGTTTTTTTCTTAAAAGAGTTCAAATCTCTTATAAATAGGAGATGATGTGTTTGGAGTTAGGGGTCTTATTTTTTATATATGAATTCAGGTTGGCCTTGGTATTTTTCCTTCGAGGGTTGTATCTGACGTCAAGGTAGTGCTTCTGTTGTCCCTCGTCCGAGGTGGTGATCGTTTCCACTGCTCCGGTTGTAGCTCGACCCCGCCGAGATCTTTATCTATCGGTCCACCCTCTCGGCTTTTGTCAACCGCTTCTCATCACTACAGCAGGCCCCACTGATCTCCCTGCACGCCTGCAAATTGCCGCCGCCCCCTGTTCTTCCAGCAGGCTGCAACAACCCTTCAACCACCTGTAGCCCCTGCTCTTCTCTTCTGGCAGGCCACAACCACCGCTGCCCTTGATAGCGTCGCTCCAATAGCAGACCAACGAACTCTCCCTACAACTTCCTTGCAGGCCAAGACCACCGCTGCCCCTTCCAAGCTTCCTCCAACTGCGGTTTAACGCCCCTACCCTCATTGATTTGTTGTCATCCCTTCCATAGCAGCGAGCCACCTCTCCGGACTTAACCGCAACCGCTTGTCTTGCACCACCACCCAGACTCCCTCATCAAGCTTGTCATGTCTCCTTTTGTCGAGTTTTTATTTGTAATCTTTTTGTTTACGCTTTGTTCTGTACGTTGTAATTTTTTTTTTTGTCTTCATTGTAACCTTGTTTAGGTCGTTAATACATTGTGTCAAGCATCGTGATTTGGGTTTACTCCGAAATCAGTCTCTTTAATAGGTATGAAATAAGCATCAATCCCCAAATAGCTTTCCATATTTGTTAAAAGTATGTGCCATTGATCGGTCCACTTTTCTAAGGCACATCCTCGTCATTTGATCTCATTCATGTGCCAGCTACATATTCAAATAATCAAATCAGGTGCAAGTCTTAGGCTACGCACATGGCCATTCCAGATCAAGAGTTAAGGAAGACAATTGGTGGCACTCAAGGAATGATGACCTCAACCAAGAGCTTACTACCCCCAATCCAAATGATAGAAGGAACTCGGATCATGCCAACAACCCTCCTCAAGAACCATGCAAGAGCCTCCATGGGTACAGTAATTGTGGGCTTTTCTTGCTCTTCATGATCATTTTAAGCTTCGTCCCCTAAATTATTCTCTTAACGAAGATGATTATACAAAATTAACTCATGTAGGCTTATGGTCGCACTCCAACAACTTTTTAATGTTTACAGTAACACTATCTCCTTGTGGTCATTTGCAATGACTCACTCCGTGTAGGCAGAACTATGGCATTGATGCCCGTTAGCACTGGCATCCCAATCCCGTCCACCCTATGTGAATAATATAGATATCTTTGCTGACACTATGTCTCTTGTATCAGTCACTCGTGCATCAAATTCAATGCCCTCGCAACTATAGGCCACCTCCAATTTGAATCTCTCTATTGCTCATTATCTTTTGTTCAACCTTTTAGTCCACTTTCTGTTAAGCATCCATCGAACCCACCATATTATGTCCAACATTGATTACTCTCACATATCTATTTTATAATTGTTATACGGAAGCCCTATTAAATATGGCTTTTAATTTGGAACCTAATCCTCCTCTACTTCCAGTTATCTTGTTGACCCTATTAAATTCGTGCAAGTCTCTTGCATCTAGGATATCTATTTTTGTTGAGATTTTTGCTCATGCACTCCTCATTCTTTCGCTAAGGCTGTAGTGTAAGGAATTACCAAGATTTCAACTTTGCTTCCTCCACTTTTTCCTCAATTTTTTCAACAAAGCTCATAACCACCTCAAATTAATTTGCCATCCACCTGCATGATAAACTTGTTCTTTTTTTTCTTTTAAGATGATATCTCTGAGTTGATATCTCCATTTACTTTTACTATAATTGGCTTGTTGACTCTTGGCATGTTCTTATCAAACAATCCTTAGAAGCATATTATTCAAGACTTTTATTGCAGAGATCATGGTATATGGATAGTTTTTGAATTTGGATGTTTAAGTGGCCATACTTCGATTATTCGAAGGCAAAACCTCTAAATCTAAATTGGATTGCTTTTTCTTGACTTTGAGTTACACTATTCCAACCAATCCACTCTATACTCTGTTGATTATAATTCTGGCAAGCATTTATAAATGAATGTTAGCTCTCTAGGTTGTTTGTAGTTAAGGTTATAAATTATAATGGATGCTACTATGCCTTTGAAAAAAAGATTTGGATCAGTTCCATAGCAAGTGATTATTAGCAAAATGTTCAAGTGCATGCCTTCCTATTGTTCTTTTTGTAAAATTCTTAGTTACTAGATATTTCAAGGCTCAAAGGAACATAGAGAATAATTTTTTATTGAACCTAACACTCTGGATATGGGGGAACATACCAAAAATCAAAATCTACCATTAAACATTGTGGTTCTAGCTCTTACTGTTTTACATATGGCTTGTACACAAAGTTTGGAACCAACTTTATATCTTTTCATCGAATTAGAGGCTTTCCTTAGCTATTCTAAACCCTAGTGAGGAGGTCAACACCCCATTTGCATACATGAACATTTGAATGAGATCCACCTGATGGTCAGCTACTCGTGATCATCGTGCTGTCGAGAGTGTTGATGACCCAAATCCTAAGCAATCTTATTATTCTGGTGACAGCATTCCTAGAAACAAAGCACAAGTGGATAAAATGCTTCAAATTCTGCTTACTAGGATGGGAAAAAATAGAAAGAGAATGTATTGCCACTCATCAAGGTTCACAAAAGTACAAGCAAGATGCAATAAATGAAAACCCTTGGGGATCTCTTAGTCCTTCAGAAGGGCACTTCTTTGTTTTCAAGTCAAATTAATGGTGTATTTCGGTTTCCTCTTTATTATTTAATAATTACTTGTAATTACTTCATATTGTACTAATTTCATTGATTAGTTGCAACAAAAACAAATTGCTTTAAACAAGTACATTGTAAAACATAAGCATAAACCAACCACTGCTGTGGCTACGATGCAAGAAAGGAAAGTACATTAAGGCTTTAGTTAAAATGCACATCAGTTGGAAGTAAAAAAAGAAGAAGAAATAATATTCACAATTAACAACCGTTAATTACACAATCTATAAATGTCTCGAAAGAATGATTTACTGAAAGTTACATTTTCTGCATTAACTTGTTTTATAGCTGAAAATGATTAATATAAAGAGAGACAAGAAAGTTGTCAATTTAATTTGCTTGCAGCGCTCTCCAGAGGAAGTTCCAGCAATAAAAGGAAACAGTCTTACCTTTTATTATTCTAAGCAACAAAAGCTAATATATGAACATAAAGCCAATTGATTTCAAGATTCATTCCTCCACAGTGTCGCTATTTAAATTGATAAATTAGTATTCTAAATCAAAATGACAAATTCATCCAAAATAAAAATAAATAAATAATCACTTAAATAAATTGCAGTTAAAAACAGCTGCATACCCTGCGGACAAGATCCAAGCATAAATGGCGTTGAATATCTCGCCGAAGATCGCCCGGCAGATCTTGTAATACAGCCTCTTCATCCACACCTCGGGTTGCAAACCACTTATACTGTACAAAACGTTTGACCCGTTCCCGCAATTCCTGAGGTAGCTGGCGGTGCCTCATCCATTGTTCAGTATCCCGTTTCTTTAACCTCCATTCCTCAAGCTTTATGGTAACAGATTGCAAATAGGTCTACAAATTTGAAGGTTTTCTATCAAATATTACAAAAAAAGCATAAACCTAAATCGATTATATAATAGTGCAGATTGATATTTGCATATGTACAGTTAAATTTTGATGCTGGAGAGGAAAAGACCCAAATCATAAAATGAACTTTTATCAATAGGAAAAGAGGGTTACAACACACAAATTGGAAATAATAACACCAAAATACAAACGACACAAACAAACACCTCGAGAGTGTATCCCAAGGGCAGTGGAGGTTGGTTGGAAGGTAGGATAGCGAGCCAGGAAGGTGAAATGGCAGCTGGGAGTAACATGACAGCAGTTGGGAGGGCGGGCAGTTAGGAAAAGTTGAGGGGAAAGAGCTGGACAACAAGTTGCTGCAGTAGAAATGGGGTCGGCAGCGATGGGGGAAGCGGTTGGGGATGGTCGGCAGCTAAGGTAGTAGAGGAAACTAAGTAGGGAAGATAAAAAGGGAGATGCAATCACCACCTAGGAGTAGGATACAGTCGGAGCCCCACCACCTTCTCAAATACAACCCACAAAGGGGAAATAGGATTCCACAAAAGAATTTGAAATCAACACTGCAAAAACTGCCCTAAAAATCTGAAAACAGCAATATATAGACTCCTATTAAAGAGGAAAATAAAAGAAGAAAATGAAACTCCTACACACAAGGAAGGGGTGGAAATACTCCACAATAGCCATTAAAAGTTTCCCCAAGGAGAAGAAGCAGAAACGGCAAGGGACGAAGTGTGGGAGACCGCTCGCCCCGTCAGGATTCTCGCCCGGGCCACTTGGCTCGGGATTCCCCTAGACAGGTATAGACTGGTTGGTTCGTTGCGGGAGACTTTGCTCCCACACTCCTGCTGCAGGGAACGCCACTCCCGCGTGCCGCATCCATGCAGGAAAGCTCCGCATCAAACTTAATAGTAATTCAAAAGAAAATAACACTTTTAAAATTTTGAGAAGATGAGAGGATTTCCCCGAAATTGAATTTTAAAGGAAATAATAAAATATAAGAGCACTTAATCATTAATAAATTACAAAAGGGAGGGTTCGTAAGGTATTATAAGGACATCCCATGAAGAATAAGTCACATTCCTACCAAAGTATAAGTTTCAAGGCCTTATGATATAAAAAAGAAGACTTCCAAGTATATAAGCTTATGTCTATTAAGTTGAAGAAGCACAAGTTCCCTATAATCTAATCCTAGGACTCAAAAAGATCATGTAGGTCGGACTTAACAAGCTCAAATATGATTGATTCGCTAGGAGTTCTCTTCACTCAACAAACCATAAAAATGGCCACAATAAGAAGCTTTTGTTTTGCTAGTTTGATACAAAAACTATCAAGTTTCAAGACTATTTGACTTGATAAATCAAAGCAAATTAGATCAAAAAGATTTTTTTATTGGTTAAAAGGTCAAGAAAAATCAAAAGAAATGATTATTGCTCAAGAAAACATCAAGCTAAACTCACTGTTTAGAAAACCCAAACTACTTTCAAAAAGATCTGATCATGCGTAAAGTAAAGAATCGAAGGCGTTCCCATAGTTCGTTCAAAGCTCGATGTTAAATTAAGGAGAATCAATAGCCAATAAGTCTAATAAAGGGCAAAGCATGGGAGCAACTATCTCTAGCCACTGACTCAACATAACTCCAAAAGCTAGGTCACTGGTATACATCCTTCAACAAGTCTGTTAAAGCACAAAGCAAGAAATAAATATATGTTCATTCACCTGACCAGTCCATAGAGACAACTCAGTTCAATTCCTTCAACAAGTCCACCAATGCATAAAGCTACGACCCGAAATGTCGATAGAGATAATTTAGGTTAAGTCATTCATGAAGTCTGTTAATATACCAAATTAAGACATAAAATTAAGAGAAAATGGGGTCTAAAATTTCAAAGGGACTGAAACTAAAAATTTCAACAAGTCTGTTAAGATAAAAAGCATAAGAAAAAAAGTATTTATCACGAAGTTCATATAAAGCTCAAAGCTGAACTAAGAGAGTTTAGTCGTCAATGAGTCCATTGAAGCATCAAGTGCTAGGCCTTTAAAGCATAAAGCATAGGACATAAATATATAGAGTTGAAGAAAAACTCAATTTCCTTGCAAAATTAATGATAATTAATTAGAGGTGACGTGAACTAAGGTTGGACTATGATGATATAAGCTTGTATCTCCAATGTGAAATTCATATTGTGTCGACATCCGTGACTTTTCCTCAAAGATCCACAAAGTTAAACTCTAAACTTGACAACTAAATGGCTTGGGAGATCCGTATGGTCAATTAATTTACAACAAACATGATCTACTTCAAGCACACATCATATTTTTTGGGAGGCAGTTGTCGACCATAAAAAAAAATAAAGTTACAGCCCTACCTACTCCTGCCTCTGAATGTCGTCAACGATTGCGCACTTCATTATTAGAAAAATCATGGGAAAAACTTGCAAGAGAGTCGTAAGAAATCCTCCAACCCCTGTTCAAAACCATTAAAGACACTATTCTCTTCTCATCCTCACTATTTCGCACAAAGCCCCTTCCATGTCCCCTTTTCTCCGCTACAGATCGAGAATCCTATGTTGGCTTCGCCTTCCTCCTCTTTGTAATTGTGATCTTCACAATACGGTTGTGATTAGAGCTAGCTGAGGAAGCAATGGCGGAACCGCAACTGACATAGATCTTTGAAATTCCCTTATTTATCTCCTTCAATCGCTTGCACTCAAAATCTACACCAAGCCTCCCTTTCTCCATCGTGACCAACAACCTCATGATACATTCATGGCATGAGGTCGCAATGAAGCCAACCACGAGATCGTAGCATATAAAGACCTTCAGTATCCCCTTCCAGTTCGAACCAAAGTTGACCCCTTCTCTGTTTTCCCGCCATGGCGCAATACGGTCACATCAAAGTCACGGAGAAAGCAAACATGGGACTGCACAACACAAAGACTTTTGAAACTCTTTCCTAGACTTTCCTAGAAAAGGATGATAGAATCATATGGCTAGGGCTAGTCATGAAGACAGCGATGGGATCACTACACATAAAAGCCTCTGAAACTCCTGTTCTTCCCTATGATACATGATTAACAAGCCTGGTTGCTCGATCCTCCTACACGCAAGTCGTGATCTCCTCTTTGGTTTGCATGCGGCAGAGCCGAAGCCCCTTGCATTTGATCTTTAGTTCATTGAGCACCTAGTTTGCTCTTTCTTCAAGTTTATCTGATCATATCAATTGCTGGTTCTCCAAGCTAAGCAACGAGCATCTTAGCTACCGAAGAAGCGTTGGGAGAAAACAAAGGTATAATAGTAGATGACTATATTTTTGTTGAAGCCAAAAAAAAATCACAATTAAGTTAGTGACGCTCTTGCCTTGCACGGGAAGAACTTTAAATCATCTTTATTAAAGTTTCTTGAATGACCTTGCCTCAATAGGCTTAGTGTGCGTTTGGCGCAGCTTATCGCCTCGTGTGGCGTTCTGAAAACGTGGAGCTGGTGTTTGGTTCAAGTGTTTGGGGGGCAGGCCGAAAATGCAAATATTACTTTCTTAAAAGAAGCGGGACACGGGATCGACCTTGTGTCCCGCTTTCCATAACTATGTTTCTGATGAAAATCCCTCGCGTGCCCTTGTCCCCCGCGCGATCAGGCTTGCTCTAGCTGCTTCTCTATCAGTCCTCTCCCTCTCGTCTCCCTCAATTCTTCTTCGTGTTCCTTTGATATATGTTTTTTTGTTGTGGTTTTCCTTTTGTTGCACTGGTTTGCCCTTTCTGGCTTTGGATTTGTGGGAAATTAGTTTTTTGGTGCGGCTTCCATATCATATGTGGTTTTGTGTTGTGTGCTTGAAGCCCTGTTTTTGGTATAAATGAGATTTTGGTTATATGAGGTGCAGCTTCCATACATTTTGTGGGAATTATTTGAAGCCCTGTTAGGTGAATGTCATTCATGTTTGGGCCCTGATCTGTGCTAAATTTTCCTTTCGTTGCATTGGATTGCCCTCTGCGGCTTCAAATTTGTGGGAATCTTTTCTGATTCGGCTTTTATACCATCTGTGGTTTTGGTGGTGTGCTCAAAACCCTATTTTTGGTATAAATGAGATTTTGGTTATATGAGGTGCGGCTTCCATAAATTTTGTGGGAATTATTTAAAGCGCTGTTAGGTGAATTTCATTCATCTTTGGGCCTTGATCTGTGTAAAATTTTCCTTTCGTTCCACTAGATTGCCCTCTGCGGCTTCGAATATGTGGGAATTTGGTTTTCTGATTTGGCTTTCATATCATCTGTGGTTTTGTATAGGTGATGTTTGGATGCTATTTTTCTTGTTCGTCTAATATAAATGAAAAAAATAGCATTGTGAACAACCTTTTTCTTAAGGTTGAGAGATGAACATGACAACAAATATAACAAATGTAGGGAAATTTCCAATGCTTTCTCCTTGGAATTGTTGCAGCCTTTAGCAATAGTGTCTTTCTCCTCACTTGGCTTTCTGTATGGAAGCAGTCATGCCCCTTGAGAGGACTTAAAACTTATCAGAATGTGGGAAACGGAGCTTGCTCTAATTTTTAGAATGCTATTTCTTTTGCACCATTGGGCATAAGCTGATCACCCTTGGAAATGGTTTAACTTGAATGTTATTTCTCAAATGGAATGGACATAGATATGGAACTGGTTTTATTTGAGTGCTCAAAGTTGGTTTTCTTAATTTTGAAGAGGTTCAAGGAAGTGACTGGAAGGGAGTATGATATGCTAAAATTCAAGAACAAGTGAGATCAATTGAAGAATGACTGAAAGTTATGAAAGGAGCTGAAACGGAGTTCCACTAGGTTGGGTTGGGATCCCGTTAAGTGTACCATTGATGCTTCAGAAGAGTGGTGGACAGAGAAATTATTGGTAATAATGCTACACTAACATGTATTTTTGCTCATTATGATTTCTGCTTTGTTTTGACTAATAAGACCTTCCCCCCTACCTACCACGTTGCAGGCAGTACCGACTGCAAAAAAATTCAGGGTGTGCGGTATTGACCCGGACATGGAAGATAAATTTGATGTCATGTTTAGGGGGGCAGTCGCTACAGGTCAACATGTGTTCAACCCAAGTGAGTAGAGATTTTCTGACATCTCAGCAGGCTTGCCACCCAAGCAGGTTATGAGTTCTAGTGAGGGTCCTAGCATAAACCCGAGGGAGCTTGAGTCAACCTGCCGCTCAAAGAGGCCCAGGCTGGAGAATAGAAGGAAAGACAGAGGTATTCGTAAAGAGCTCAATAGATAAACTGATAGAAGTGTTTGCAGCTCCGTCCCCTCCTGCAGATGACACCACAATCGATGACTTTATGATTTTATTAGATGGGATTCTAGAAATTGTGGATGATCCGGATTTTTATTTAGAATGTATTAAATTGCTTGAACACCCGACCCGCAAGCAGATATTCAAGAGGCTGCGACCCGAGTTACATGCCGAATATTTACGTGTCCCGATAGTGTCTTATGTGTTGGCTTTACTACTTTCAGTTTTATATTCTAGTTTGTTTATCATTTATATTAAGACTTTGATTTCTGATAAATGTTGTGGCTGTAGTATTTGTTGTATTTTAGCAGTTTATTTGCATGGTTTATCGTTTATAAGTTTTTACATTTTGCAAGGGATTTTTTTTTAATTTTATGTTACGAAGCAGTTTATCCATTACATGTAACTCTAACTAATAAGTTGTCCAGGATGGATCGGTAGCTAGAACGCCGCAGAAAAATGGCTATGGCTACAGTGATTGCTATAGTACTATTAAATACTACCGCTCCATTCGTATTCATACACTGTGCATGATGTCATTATTTATTGGGGATAAATGGGTGGGTGAGATGCTCGTTGGACACCCAATAATGTTTGTTGGACACCCAATAAGTTTCAACAACGTATTTCGCATGACTGTGCCCATTTTTTTGGATCTCCTTCATGAGCTACGAATAAACAACGACCTCTGAGGTTCTTCCCAAACTACTACAAGAGAGGTATTGGCAATTACGCTGTACTTTCTATCTCAAAACAAATCAAACAGAGGTTCTTCCCGATCTCCTTCATGAGCTACGTATCAACCACGACCTCCGAGGTTCTTCCCAAACTACTACAAGAGAGGTGTTGGCAAATACGTTGTACATTATATCTCTGAACAAATGAATCAGATGAGCGATGAAGCTATTTCAACATTTCACAGAGACAACAAAAAAATACTTCTCTGAATGTCTGAGAGCACTAGTTAGCTTAGCATTAAACATAATTAAGCCAGAGGATTCAACATTCGACACAACTTCTAAAAAAATTGCTAACGACCCTCGCTATATGCCATTTCAAGGTGAGTTTTGTTATTGCATTATGTTTACTACATAATGTTTTTACTATGTTGGGATTAACATATCGAATACCTCTAAACATAATTGCATTGAGCAATTGACGGTACACACGTGAATACCCGACTACCTAGCCATGAGAAAGTGATGTACATTGGTCGATGTGGGTCACCTATCCAAAATGTGATGGTGGTATGTGACTTCAACATGTGATTCACATTTGTGATGGTCGGATGAGGAAGGAGTGCCTATGACAACCGTCTTTTTGTCTATGCATTAAGGAATAGCCGACAACGTTTCCCTCACCCGCCTTCAGGTTGGTTTGCTTTTTTTAACCAAATAGTTTTTGTTATCAAAACTCATAATAATGTCTTTTGTGATAGGTAAATATTATTTGGTGGATGTCGGATATTACTTATAGAGGGCATTTACAGTAATTTCCGGACACCAAATACCACATCCTTAATTTTGAGAGATCAAGTGGCGTTGTCTGTGGTAGAAAAGAAATGTTCAACAAATGTTACTCTTCCTTACGAGGGGTGATCGAAAGAATATTTTGGGTTTAGAAGAAGAAATGAGTTATCCTACGCGATATGTCGATGTACCAATTTCCTAAACAGGTTCATATTGTGGTGGTTACGAGGCAATCCACAATTTCATTAGACGACATCTCTCCCTGTCTGATAACGACTTCAATATAGCTGGCGATGACGGCATGCATATCCCACCTGAAGCATTTGAATTCCAAGTTGGGCAGTCTATTCCAGAGGACATTATAGAGTCCAATGAATCTGACACCCAGGATAGCGAAGGTGCAGTGGAGATGGTTGCTTCGAGAGAGTGTCACAGATGTTATATGCGGTTGCTGATTGACCACATCTTTATTTTTCATACTTTATATACTCTTATTAATTCAATAGATCTATTGTAACTTTCAATTTTATGATTAATATGCTTTGTATTCAGATGAGCTGCAGATATTCGAGGAAGCCTGGGCGAGTGATATGACGTTGTAGACTGTCGTCCTTATTATTCACCTCACGACAGCAACATAGCTACAAACGACAGTTTTAAAGGTGTCCGCGATGGGCAAACAAACCAGACGACTGTAGGTTCTTCAGCTGGGCAGACAGTTCAGCCGACTCTAGGGTATCTCAAACGGAAAATGTTGGTCGGGGTTCGACGGTATCCTAACCAGAGAACTTCGCTCAGGGTACGATATCCCAACTGTATAATGTTGCTCAAGGTTCGACGATGTCCCAACCAGACGTCCCTCGTGACATGCATCTACATTTTAAAATGAATATTATCATTATTTTGCTTGTACTCTTAACATGTTATTTCTACTTTTTTTTTTTCTATTAATCATTATTAACTGAGGTGTATATCCTCTTTTGTACTGTTATGAAGGGGTTTTATTGGTTTTGAAATATCTAATGTGTAGCCAGTGCAGTTTTGTTATAAACAACACAACTGTTGCGTGTCAGATTAGTCATTTATCTTGAAAAAGCTGCAAATCAGTTGTTTTCCAGACGCATAAATCAAACATCTTATCTGAAACATGGGCAGAATGAGCATTTATCCAGAATTAGCTATTTTCCAAATGCACAAATCAAACAGTCAGCCAGCTTATCTGGATAAGCTGTTGATCAACATATAATCAGAATAAGTTGTTTATCTGAATAAGTTGGATATGTTGCAGCTGCCTCAAACAGACCCTTAATAATGATAAGCTCCTAGTGTCACAACCCGGAACAAGAACTTAAAATTAACTTAAGGCGAGAACTAATGATTGAACGATGGAAACATTTTCTAAACTTAATCTACAATAACATTTAATATAGAAAAGAGTCGCTAATCCAGTTCTCATATAAACAAAACCTCTAACATAGTCATAAAATCATCCAATCTAAAGCAGAACACAAGTAAAAACAATAAAGTAGAAAATATAACACTAAAGAAACAACTACCTATCATCAACAGTGTAAACATATCCTCTACTATCAGCCATATTAATCTTTCAAATCTATTCCTGAAAAATGGCACTTAAACATGTCAAATTTAAGCAACTTATAAAATAATTACTACTCTATCATGCATTAAATCCTTATGCATTAAATGCTTACGCAATTGCCTAGCATGATGATTCAAATGAATATGTTGATCAAAATTAAAATAATCTTTACATTTTTTGTTTTATAAAATTATTTATTAAATACGTAAATCAATTATATTTTAATTCTTTTTTTATCATTTACAATTTTCCTTAGAAAATTTTTTTCTTTTTTTTTAAGGAGGCCATCTCAGAAGCATTGTCAAGAACTTTACCATTTTATACTATGAAGGCACACATGTATTATTCGTATAAAAAAGATACACCATTATCATTTCATTTATTATTTAACGAGCACAAGTACAATAATCCCCTGATAATTTTGTAGGGTTGAATCTTGATAAACTTAAGCTTTTATCTTTCATTTAAATTATATTTAATTTCTTCCCATCATTAAAAGTATTTATCTTTATGTGCATTGCAAAAGATGAAGCAACATAAATAATAAAGCAATCGGTTCATTTTCCGGTTAATTTCTTTCAATTATAAAATCTCTTTAGTGAGTCCAAATAAATGAAACATATATAAAGAAAAAAATTAAATTTAAGTCACATAAAACATAAATTACTCACTTTGATTTCACCATATAAAGCGATCCTTCAACTTTTGCAATCCTAATTGGATTCCTGAAATTGATTTATTAGGATAGTAATTAATAATTATGTCTTCAACTTCGTTTTAACATTACCTTAGTTTGAATGGGGGAATTCTCACATGAAAATTCACACCTGATTAATATGACAAACTCTCCTTGATTTTAATCCAAAATTCTTCCACTACCGCTTTCTAATCTTAAGCAGCAATAAAACATGTTTTAATGCCTAATAGTTTATAATTTAGTTGACAAAATAAAATATTAAATAAACACTAACATTGTTAATGTCTCATTTTCTTCCTCTTCCCTCAATATGAAATGTTCTTTTTCCTTCCTAAAGCCTTCATTTCAACTTTGGTCTTGCCACTTGGCTGCATAAGTTTCTTCTGCACATGCACACGACCCGCTTCCCTTCTAATTTGTTTGATTCGCTCATGCTTTTTCTCTTCTCTTCCTTGAGCTGCTACAACCTACAACCCTCCGTCGGCTTCAGCACAAAGAGCAACTCCCTCCCTTATTCCTTTGCACAAAGCCTCGCCTCCTTTTTCTTCTTCCTTCGCATAGGAGTCACTTGACTCCTCTTCTCCTCCTCATGTGACAGGCTAAATTGCGAGACTTCGTCTATTTCCCTGTTCAAACCTGTAAGATAGAGCTGGAAAATATCTCGCCTTTCTTCCTCCTCCTCTGCGGCTCCCGATCTTCTTCCATCTGCTCTGCGGCTCTCGTTCTTCTTCCTTCTGCTCCGCGGCATCGTCTCCTTCTTCTATATACCACAATCTAGGGCTTTGTTGGGACCAACTCTTTGCTTCACGCACGAAGCCGCTCGCCTCACCTTCTCTTTCTCTTCTTCTTTTTTCTCCTTGACTATTGTTTCTTCCTTCCTCTCAATCTCCTTCTCTCGCTCTCTCGGTCTGTTAAAAACTAAGAGATCCTTTCTTCAACTCCTAAAGGCAAAACGAGACTATCATGATGACTCGATGAATCATTTCTGCCAATTCAAAATATATTTATTCATTTTATTACAAGAAGATGATTACGAACAAAAAAAAAATCAAAAAGATAATTGTCTTAGAGAGTGGGGGAGGGGAGAGGAAAACGGGGCACCCTTACAAAATTAGTTGAAAACATTTGCATGAGGTCTCCAAGAAGTTAAAGGAGATCCAACTAGAGTCAACCATTCTTGCAAAAATGCTGTACTGTAAACACTAAATGACCGAGCAAAAGTATTAGATAAACTATTAAACAAGGGGGAAAATGTATCAATATTAATGCTGCATAACTCTAGCAAAGTAAAATCAAGAAATGAACAATATGAAAAAGCATATGCAGATATCATATTACACAATTAAGAAATAAATACACAGAGAACTGTTAAGTACCTCCATGTTGCCAATCAAATGTGCAAGCAAAACAAGTCCAAGAAGGGCTATGAGTGAACAAAATGACGTCTCCCAGATGAAAGTGCTTGAAGTCAAGCCCTGGCCAAATGTGCTACAAAGAAGCAACATGTGAACCTATCATGAGTTTGGGGAAGAACAAACATACTTAAGATTCAGAACTTTAAAATAGTGAGGGAAAAAGAAAAGTGAATAAGAACTCAGATATGGTAGTCAGCCAGCTATACAGGGTACAAAATTAAAGGCTAGTTGTGAAAAAGCTAGCACTTCATACAGTTGATGCTAAACAAATTCTCAGTAATTCGCTTTATTCTGGTTTTCCATTTACAATTCAGAAAAAACTAAAATGGTTTTTAACACCCCCCTTGATGCAAGACATGAAAAAGTAAGGCATCATGTTTCATGAAAGCCTTAACTTTGAACTCAATCAACAAGCCAACCGTTAATCACTCAGATACAAGGATCACATAACTTCCACCATTTCTTGTTAAATGACTTTAAATTTTATAAAAGTGTCAAAATAATCCCCCGACTCTTTGCAGGGAGCCCTTTTAGTCCGAGAGTGTATAAAAGTGTCAAATGTAGTCCTCAACCTCCTTTAATTTCGGTTGGAATAGTCCACCGTGAGAACTATTATAGCCCCCATTAAAACAGTCCAGGGACTAATTTAGCAGTTTTATCTACTGGGAGACTCATATGACCCAATGCAAATAGTTAGGGGACTATTTTGGCCCTTACTTAAAATTTATTTTACATGGTGAGCCACTATTGGTTCCAGAGTGCACAAGTCAGCTGTAGCAACGTCAGCTTTCTAATGGAATGTTGTGCAACGATGCAATGTGATGATAATCAGCATCAGCCGTTTTCTCCAGTTTTCAAAGGGATTTAAACAGTTGGCTTGTTCATTAGAGGATGAAGACAATGGCAACCAATCACATAGCCAGTGATATCATAATTAACCTCATTCTAAGTTCTAACCACTAGATGACAGATTTATAAATACATACTGCTTCTCCATTCACATCAATAATATGAAATCTTCAAAATAAATATGCAGGAATCTTGATTTTTCAACAACATTGTGAAGCAAATAGTGTGAAAATGAACTCTCATGGCATCATAAAAGCACGTATTATTGGTAGCAGCAGATCATTCAACCGTTAATTTTGAGATGTTCATAGTGTTGTACTGTGTTAAACTAAAAAAGTTTAAAGATAGGCAAGTTGCTATGCAAAACAAAAGGATGATGCGTCATTTCAAGGCTGAAAAAACCTTCACAAATCATAATAACTTCTAATGGCAGAATTATGATAATTTTGATAAAACAATGTGTTTTACAGTAAAATTAGTGCATGTATAGTTAATCGAACTGCAATTAAATGGTCAGCTGTTTAGTTATAAGGAAGATAATTGACTCAGGATATCCTATATTAATTTTATATATTAATTTATTTATTTTTTTATATTTGTGATTAATTCAATATTTTTTACTAAGTTTTTAATGCCTTTGGAAAAAGCAAGATAATTGTTTAAGCGGCAATGTTTCGATCATAATAAAACAGATGCTATAAAATAATTATCTTCAATCATAAA
>NEWO01000031.1:1331774-1364593 GCA_003013225.1 Phalaenopsis aphrodite
ATATATATATGTATGTACACATATATATGTATGTACATGTGTATATGTATACATATATACATATGTGTACATGTAGACATATATACATATGTGTATATGTAGACATATATACATATGTGTATATGTAGACATATATAAATATGTGTATATCCTGCTTTGATTAATTGGCGATTGGGTAATTCCACGATGTGAAAAAGATTGTTTCATATTAGAGACGGGGCGAAGAATTTCATTTACTGAGAGGTGAGTACTGGAAATATTTCTTTCTGGCATGATTGAGGGTCTCATGTTTTGTTTGATATGAGGGATACGAGGTATTCTAGTCTCAAGGTGTCGAATACTTGGGTAGACGACCTTTGCAATTTTTCACTTTTCACTAGCATTTTGGGGATGAAGGGAGCTACGTTCATTTCCACTATTCCTTTTAACCCTCCTTTGCAATATACTCCTACTTTGAAATTTCTCATGACTAACTCCATTACTAAATCTGTCTTTTTACATACTTTTCAAAAACTCCCTTGGGGTGAAGGGGTGTGAAGTTGGGCATTAACTCTCTCTATGTCTTTCCTAGCGTGGCACATTTTCTATTCTATAATACCTTGTGATGATATATTAAAGTTGAAAGTTTTGAAAATAGCCTCTCATTGTTGTTTGTGTAATTCGACGAATGAGACTATAGAGCATATTTTCTTCTCTCGTCCATTTTCACTATTTCTATGGAGTAAGGTTGGTTTGTGGCTTGGTACTATCGTCACTCCTGAGAGGAATATTTTGCTCACTACCATGATTTGCAATCCGGACCGCAAGCAAAAACATTTTTTTGCAAATTTACCCTTACATCATATATTGATTTATCTGGATGGCTCGAAATGACATTATTCATGAAGGTAAGGTCATTCAGAGTATGATGGTCTTTACTAATATTATTGCGTACATTAATAAGTTGTGGATAATGGGAAGCTTTAAAAAAAGTTTCTTTTCGGGCATCAATTATTTTTTTCTATGGGGCATACAGATTTGGATGAGAGGAGGCTCCCTCATCCACCGATTTTAGTTAGATGGCGGCCACCTCCTAATAGGTGGATTAAATTTAACACGGATGGGAGTTGGAAGGCCAACAGTGCTGATTGTGGGGGTATTGCTAGAAACCATGCAGAGAACTGTATTCTTTTCTTCTTATCTTCTTGACATGTTGATACTCCCATAGAGTTGGAAGGTCAACAGTGTTGTATGGTTTGTTTCGGCCCAAGCTCTTTTTTGGGTTGTTTTTTTTCCTTTTTATTTATCTCTGGGTGCTTTGGTTGTCTGCTTTTCTGTAGAGCAGGCGACATCTATTTATGCTTCATATGGTGGATGGTTTTATAATACTAGCATGGAGGCCCAGGGCTCCTTACTTTGGCTAGGGTTGGGCAGGTTGACTCTAATACACTTTGGTGGCCTTGCAGATGGGTCTTGCGTCGGGTTTTGGCTTGGGGTGTTTTTGTGAAGATATGGCTTAAGGGATTTATTGCAGTAATCTTTCTGGGAATACTGGTGAGATTGGATATTGGAGGTTAACCTCACTTCTCCAGCTCTACCTTTTTTTCTGTGAATGGGCTTGTTATTTTCGACATGGAGGCTCATGGCTCCAAATTTATACGAGGCTTTCATTCTTTCTTTTGGACTGGACCGTGGCTCCTTATTTGTTATATGCATTTCTGGAAGGGGGGTTGGAAGATCGTGGAGCATTATCTATCTTTATTGCTCACTTGTTTTCTTACTTGTTTGGTGTTTTCATAGTTTTTGAGCTACAGGTTTTTGAATTTTGGGACTTGTTTGTTGGTGTTCTTTTTAGCTTTCAAGACGTCTGTTTTTGGCTTGCAACTTGCGCTACCTTTGTTTCATTTTTTATACATGTTCATATGGGGGTATACTTCACTTTTTGGATATACGTTTTGGTTGGATACATGTACTTTTGGTTTACATTTACCTTTGTTTCATCTTTTCTTTCTTTTTTTCTCTTTTGGGTGGAGTTGTAATGCGGAAGGAGGAACCCCTAGGACTATATGTATTTTCTTTATTTTTAGTGGGATCATCTTTCCCTCTAATATTTTGTAACTGCCTTTAGATATTAACGTGTACGGAGCCATGAGTAACTCTTTTCCTTAATATATATATATATATATACACATGTATGTATGTATGTATGTATATTATTTTGACCACAAGAAATTTGAAATAACCTCATGGAAAGCCTCATTTTTCCTATTTTTGTCCAAAAGCAGATGATAAATGCCGACAAAAAGAATAAATCAGTTCATATTTTGTAAGTTGAGGGCTTAAATCAAACACCAATAAAAACCTTATATTAAAATTGGCGCACCAACAAATCAAAGCACTAAACTGATCATTTATTGAAATTGTCATATCATACCTTAAATTTTGCAAACCCCACCAAAGGCTATAAAAATACTTCCTAAAAAAGTTTGTGGACACTGCACCGGTTGTCAACGCATTTTGATATATGCCGTAGTTGAAATTTATAGAATCATCACTAGCATTGCAAGCAGAAAACACACTGGTGTTGCGGGCCCATGTTGGATCAACAGAACTCGTAAAATCGCAGTCCAGATACTTCATATAGCATGTAGATCCTGAAACGCCGTTCTCTAGCTTGCATTCTGATTTCCAGCAAGTTGTTTGTCGGTCGATAGTTAACAGATAATACACAGCCCCAATAACCTGCATGGATGGCAATTAACTGATGAAACTACGCCAGTTGTTCAGGTGCGAGAAAAATTAGATTATTTTAACTGCCATGTCTTTCCAATATAAGTGAAGTCAAAATAGAACCTAACTATTTATATGGAATAATTTTAGTGCCAGAGTCTATAAAGTGTTAAATAAGTCCCCATAGTGTTTTAATACGGGTAGGCGTAAGCTTCACAGGGGACTAATTCAACTCAAACTAAAAGAGTCATGAGACTATGACACATCTATAAACTCTGGAACTAAAATGACACCTTACAAAGAATTAGAGGATCATTTCAACACTTCTCAATATCACATTTTTCTCAAAATCTGTAATGCTTTGATGTTACATACATTGCTAGCAATCATATAAAGGAGAAGATTATATGCAGCCCCTGCCCAAGCAGTCTTTGCAACGACACCGGTGGTTTTTATGATCTGATGGCTCATAGGAAAGATGAGGTAAAGCCTTGGAATGTACTGGATCAAAACAATAAGAGCCAGTGTGTTATTGTTCTCCTGAGGATTCAAGTGTCTCGCACCTGGTATCACTAACCAGACAACTACCTGAAATGAAAACAATAAATTGAATTCATGAGACGATAGTTTAGGGCCCCCAAGTGAAAAAGCTAAAACATGATAAAAAACATTCCAACATGCCATGCAGCGTGGATTGTTAAAAAAATGCATAGAAAAAGGAGTAAGGTGTCAAAACAATCCCCTGACAATTTAGATGGGGCATTTTAGTCCCAAAGTTTATGCAAGTGCTAGATTAGTCCCCAAACTGTTTCAAAATAGGCTAAAATGTACTTCATTATGGACTATTTCAACTCATATTAAAAGAGCCTGAGAATTAAATTGTCACTTTATAAACTCTGGCCCTAAAAATGACCCCCTACGAAGAGGGTCAAGGACCATTTTGACACTTTTCACAAGAAGGGAGATATAAAATTTATAACTATCCAGCAAGGATTATATTACCATTTCTACTAATTTCCTTTTCAATTTTGCTGACCTCAAAAATACATCCAAAAGTTATCATTGCATCGGGAAACTTAAAATTATAAGAAGCAGAATACTTCTGATGAATCAAACGGCACTGAGGTAAAAAAAATAAGCTGCAGCGTTTTTAAAAACTCCTAAAAACTAGGTGCTAAACAAACAAGCCACTGTTTCCAGTAATGTCATTAATTCACAGTTACTTCCACCCACAGAATATCTCTGACCCAGGAAAAGGAATACTTATATGCCCGTGAAACCGTCAACCCCTTTAAGTAGAATGAAACTAAACTTAGAAAAATCCAAGCACGTTTGGGTGTAATGGTTAGAGTTTCATCAGAAACTCCAAAGTTAAGTGTGTGAAGCACTATTTGGACGGATGAGCTCCTAGGATGATACACCAAAGGGACAAAATCGTGAGGTCATTTGGCCAAAGTGGACAATATCTCGATGGATAAGTCTTCGCGTTATTACAAATTATATTAGAGTATTACACCAATGTGAAGATGGGAGCTAAGTGCCACATAGAACAAAGTGTTACGTCATGGGAGCTAGCTCTTGAACCCTATATGGGATAGAATTAACATGATGGGAGCCACCTCTTAAATCAGTAGGGGCTACCACTAGCATCTTATCCGTTTGGTGAATGAATTTGATTTCGTTCTAGGGCTCCAAAAAGGTGATTGGGAAGTTGTTTTGATGGTGAGGTGGGTGGAGGAATAGCAAGGAAATGAAAATATGGATGATCAATGATATTTGGAGGATAATAGACAAGGTATAGCGGCTGACCTAGTTGAAAACAGTAAGGAGAACCATGAAACAACATGAAACAGATATCGAGGAGATTCAACATCTGCTTCTGCACAAGCTACAGACACGCCAATTGTAAAAGAAAAATGATACAACACTCCTTATGACAAAACTCAAAGATATAATCTCCAAAATACACAAACAAAGCCAGAAGTCTGAAAAATAGAAAATAAAGAGATATAAATAGTTCCCCCAAAGAAAATAACCTAATTAAAAATAGAAAAATATGAAAAAAAAATCATAAAGGAATAAAAAAATGTGAATAATTGAAAGTCAGCGACACCCTATTTTGAACTGCGCTTACGAGGCAGTCTGAGATCCCGGGGAACCCGTAGATTGTGGAAACCCATAGAAATGGGATCGAGGAATCCTAAGAATAACACCCCCACGTTATTAACGCTCCCACAATATTCTCCACGGCTATAAGAGTATTATTTTTCTTCTCTGGAATGACCTGAATCCCAATGTTGGTTGTTCTTTCCCACAAAACACCTAAAGAGATTTCAAAAAAGAGGTTCACCCCCGCTATTTTATCATCTATCTATGATGTGATGCTAAGCTAAAGAAGAACTTGGTACTAAATTATCAATCATGTCAAAAATCACTCCAAAATTTCTCATATGAAATAATGACATGCTAGATTTCCCTAAGTAGTAGCAATCTACTGGGTAAATTGTAGGTCTGACAATCATGAAATCCACTTAACTAAGGTTGTCATGTGTCCAATATCAGCTCCTTGGAGTCACTCTCGTCCAGTATGACCAATGTTGATCATAGCGGTGCTTTTATCATAAGCTCAGTCTAAAGGACTCGTTGAAGTTTCAACTCCGGCTGTGCAAAAAAATATTATTTATTCTATCAGGCAAAATTTAGAATGATGTATATGTTTCAGAGCTACATGGGATGAGCGTGAGATTAAATTTTGTGGTTAAGTAGCCTTGAACATAGCACGATCATGACTTTGTTATGATGGTAGTAGATCGATTCCATAAGCCAATAAATAAGAAAAAAATCAATTCATACCTGAGGAGAATGATGTTGGAGCGCCCACAGAATTGCAGATTGGGCATACTGTGATAGCAATAGTGGAATTTCCGCAATTTCGAGTTCCACATGATGAGGTTCTCGCGATCACGGGAGTAATGGTTAGCAAGTTTCGCGCGGTTTTGAATCTTAAGACCGTGGCATTGGAACCGAGGGTCGTATAATTCCAGTTCTTGCATTTTTTCCTTTTTTTTTTTTTTATCTACCTTTCTTCTATTTCTAATAATATTTTTTTCTATGAGGAAACTATTTATATCATGTTATTTATAATTTTTAGATTGTGTTTGGAAATTTTATTCTCTATTTTATACTATCTAGAGTGTTGTATTATCTTTCTATTGCAAAACATGTATATATATCTTGCTCAAGAACAAGTGGTGGATCCCACTTGCCACCCATACCCCATCATTTCATTGTTTGCTCGCTGCTACAGTTGTTTGATAGAGAAAAATGGCAGCTTTTCACTTCAGGTTCGTTCTCCCTCTACCATTCACGCCGAAATTTATTTGTTGTCATTCCTATCGCTTTCCTTACCCCTCCTACAACTTATCTATCCCTTTCTTGCATTCCCTCCCTACCGTCAAGGAGCTCTAGATTTGTGTTGAATTCTAGGTTAACAAAAGTGACAAGGACATCAATTACTTATGTAGCAGAGACTGTAAAATCCTTTAGGTTGAACATAGTTGAACTCTTAAACATTGAGGCACCATTTGATATAACTGTTGAAATTTCATCAAAAACTCCTAATTTAAGTGTGACATGTGAGAGCACTCCTGGGATGGGTAACCTCTCGGGAAGTTACATCAAAGGAATAAAATTGTGAGGCCACTAGGCCAAAGCGGACAATATCTCAATGGATGAAAGTTCGGACTGTTACACAAACCTAGCTCATAGCTTAGCACAAATAGAAGAATGGCAAGTCAAACTACTTGCACCACATTATGAAAACTCAAAAGAACACACACACACTAACATCAATCTAGCATTCCAAGATGGTATGGGAGGCTCAAACGATGCGTCAAATATTAGTAGGAAAACAAATGGAGAAAAAAATGACAATGACGACTGAAAACAAGCACAGCTCGCAGTTGGATAGGAAGTTAAATGACGAATACAACAAATAGGGAGCAAATACGAAGCATGGGTAAGTACTTGGGCGACTTGGAGAAATCACCACTTCAATTCAATCAGGCTAGAGGCACACACCACTTGAGAAAAATCAATGATACATCACTCTGACAAAAGAAAACTAGAAAACAGCCTGCATTGCATAAATCAAGCCAAAAGTCCCCCAAATCAGTCTATAGCAAACATATAAATAGTTCTCAAATAAATTGTAAATGGAAACAACTCTTTCTTTCTTTTTTATTCCTCAATTGAAAACATATTTTACATATTTATAAACACTCTAATCTCTATAAATTAGTAATAACTATAATAGATGAATGATAATGCAATTAGATCTCCTCTAATTAAGTTACCTAATACAGCAAATACATTTTCTACAAACTTCTTAATACACGGCCATTAGATTTATTACTTTCCATAATACTCCCCCTTCAACTGGAGCATAGATATCTATCATGCCCAGCTTGTTACAAATATAAGTGGTCCTAGCTCCATTAAGGGCCTTCGTGGAGATGTCCTGACACTGGAGCTTCCCCAAAAACATTTCCACGATACTATAGCTGCTACTAAGGGCCCGTTTGGGGCAGCTTATACGTGCGGCGGCGTTTTCAAAAACGCTGCCTAACCGTCTAGTTTGCGCGTTTTTAAAAATGTTGTCTATCGCGGTCACGTTTCAGGATAAGCTGTTTATCCTGAAACGCATAAACTGTCACAAACAGACCCTAAATTGCGGGATTCACTATTGCGGTTGAAGGGTCGAAGTAGACTTGTTTTCCTTTCTTATGTTTTCTTTTCTATTATCCTTCACTCATTTTTAATATTTTCCTATATACATGTTGTATTAGGGTTTGAAATCACATTTTATCGTGTTTCTATTAAAGTTAACTGTCGGTGTAAGTTTCCCCCTTCGAGGGTTGTATCAAAGAGATGAAATGGTGCTCCGGCTATCTCTTTCCCAATGTGGTGATTATCTTCTATATCCCCTTTCACATCCCTCCCATGTTGTTCCCTGCTACAGCCACCCAGGACAGCAGCTATTATTATTATTTTTCCTGCAGTTTCCCCATTTCTAGCAGCCCCCTCCCTTCCACGACTCGTTGACATCCCAAACAACTGCCTCCACCCTTCCCCAACTTTCCCGCATCACGCCCAGTCACCAATAGTCGTTGTCGCCAATCGGAAAACAACAGATTTGTTGTTTTCCTACAGCCAACCATCATTCTGACTTGTTGTCACTTGGACTGCAGTTTATGATGTTGTCCATATAGTTCCCGTTTGCTATCTCCGCACCGAACAACACTCCTCTTGTTGTCCTGCACTTCACAACTTTTCCCCTTCGCTACTCCTCATTTTTCCAGCCCTCCACATCGCAGCCAGTATAATTCCAATCTCTCCTTTTGTTGGCCGCAATCACCCCCAACCCATTTCATCCATTACCTCTGCTCCCTGACCACCTAGCCGACCTACGACAACCATGGATCGAACCGTAGTGTAAGTTTATGTCGTGTTTGCTGCAATTTCTCTTTTAAGTGTGTTTGATTGTAACCATCTATTTTCTTTCAGTAATAATATTTATTTTTCTTATTTTGATTTGAGTTAGCTCTGATATCTTTTGGTATCAGAGCTAGTCTAAACCTATTCTTATCATAGGATTTATAGCATCACCAAGACCCAACCCTATCTCCACCCAAAAATTTCTTTCCCACCCTATATCCCCTCTCCGACCCTAAAACCCTAGCCATGCCGCTCATGAGAAACTCGCAAAGGGATGTTCAGGAACATACCAAGGAAAAGTGCAGCGGAATTTCTTCCAAGTGCAACGGAAACTTGTCGCCATCAAGATGAGACAATTTGGGTCACCCGTTGCCACAACAATGAATCGCTAGATCGAAGGAATGTGGTGAATGTCTTCCACCATGCAAATTCCATAAATAAAAAACCTCTTCCCCAAATATTTGACATGAAATATTTGAAAAACCTAACTTAGGAAGTAATGGTGGATTAGCCAGCGATCAATCAGATATGCACGAATTCATTGAGTGATTCAAAATGTGGAATTTTTCTTTGAATGTCAGGAAATCTCGCAGAACATAATTATAAAACTAACAACCAACAAGTTAATAAAAAAGTGCATTATTTTAGTGAGAAATTTTGATGCAATTACGCTAACATGCGGGAATAAATAAATGCACTGTTTGGTCCAAGAAGAAAAGGACAATGCAATGTCAGACCTACCAACTCACCACAAACCACTGTTCACACTCCAGCTTCAAAAGCGGAGCCAACATTACCAAATGACTTTCACACCTTACAAGCAAAGTTCAACCTCAGGATCGAGTCACAAGAGTTCACCAAGGGGAACATCCAAGCCCTTGCCTGAGATGAAATTGATTAAAAGTGAAGAGTAGGTGAAGCCTACCCGCATTGTCAAATCCACTCAGCCAAGAATGTTTCAAGTGACGGATTTGGGCATATCAAATCAGATTGCACAACCAGAAAAATGATATCTTTCACTAATCATGGAGTAGTTGAAGAAATAAAAAGTGGTTCAAGAGAATATGAAGATTTCAGAGTGGATTTTCAACTTCCAACTGATGAGGAAGAGACATTAACAACTCCAGCTAAAGTAACAGTAGTTGTTCGAGAAAGGAATGAGCTCGAGGTAATGGACGTTCATGCAGAGTATGAGATTGTTATGCCTCAACCTATCGTTTTGCAGAAGTTAAGAAGAGCATCAACAAGACGGGTACTAAAAATTCAAAGTTTAAAAGACCCATGAGTTTAGAAAAACTACACCAGCAGCATAGCAACCCCAGATGAGAGAAATTCACATTTTCCAGATATATAGGCTAGATCTTGAGTTGCCCTTGCTAATAGAGGTCCAACATATCGGATGTAAGAAGCTTTTGAGCTATTAATGAAAGACTATATGATGTCTTTTAGACATTGAAATCAATACAACAAATGTATCCGCTGACAGATAATGAGACATGATGGATGAACAACACCGTGAGAAATCGTCTTAAGATTTTCGAGAAAAAAAAATTCCTAAAATGGGATTCATGTCCTTTCATAGAGGAATAAGAGACATCTTCTGAGTGGTTGTACTTCAGTGTGGTCTAGTTTGCCATAGATTTCGTCCCAAAGTTGATCTCTCCTTACATACTCATTTATCAAATACACTCGGGTGAGTACGATGAGTTGAAGAAGCCAATTACATATTTAATAGTTAGAGACTTTGTTCATGAGCATACCCATCCAAAAGCAGTTCCAGTTATGATTGTGTCAAAACAGGATGGGTAGATATTCTATCAAGATGTGTTTTGGAATGTCAACACCAATATAATTGACTTATCGGGAGATTGCAACGTTTATGTCACCTTCAATGTGGCTGCATCATACCATGAGGAGATATAAGCTTCGACGGATAAGGTTGAAGTTACCCCAACCTCGAGAGATTGAAGTTGGAGCTTCCCACACAAACATTTCCACATAACTGTAGCTACTACAATACAGTGGGATTTGCTATCGCGGGAGACGGGTCGAAACAGCCCCTTTTTTCCTTTCTTATGCTCTCTTTCCTATTATCTTTAATTCATTTGTAGGTTTTTCCTATATATGTGTTGTGTTAGGGTTTTGAAGTCAAGTTTTGTCAAGAAAATCGTCAACATCTGCTTCTACCTTTGAGGATTATATCTAAGGGATTGAGTGGTGCTCTAGCTGTATCTCTTTTCAAATGTGGGGATTATCTTCTATATCCCCATCTGCATCCCTTCCACATCCCTCCCGGCCTCTTTGTCTTTGTCGCAACCACTCACAACATCAACTATTGTTGTTTTTGTTCTAGCAATTTTCCCATTTCCAGCCTCCTCCCTCCCTTCCCGGCCTCACTGACATCCCGCGTTGCCATCTCCACCTTTTCCTAGCCTTCCTGCATCACTCCCAGTCACTAATCCTCGTCGCCGCCATCCAGAAAACAGCAAATATGTTATTTTCCTGCAGTCCAACCATCATTCCGACTTAATGTCGCCTGGACTGCACCCTATCTTGTTGACCTTGCAGTCCCCACTTGTTTCCCCCGTACCGAACGACACACCTTTTGTTGTCTTGCAATCCAAAACCCTCCCCTTCGCTGCTACTCGTTGTCCCCGCCCTCTGCTCTGCTGTCAATGCAATTCCAACCCCTTCTTTTGCTGTCCCAACCACCCACAACCAATTTCAGCAATTACCACTGCTCCCCCAACTACCAAGCCAACTTCCACCACCCATGGATCGATCTCTAGTATGAGCTTGTGTCATCTTTGTGTTAAATTTCTCTTTCAAGTGTGTCTAACTGTAACTAACTATTTACTTTCAACAATAATATTTATTTTTCTATTATATTTTGGGTTAACTCTAGTATCATGTCCCCTAGTTGTTCCTCGGAACTTACAAGAGTTGTAGAAATCAAATTTTGTTGAATCTTTTTGCGAAAAAAATGACAATCTATCTCGATTTGCTTAGTTTGTTCATGGAAGACAGTGTTTGAAACAAATATGAATTACAGCTTGGTCATCACACCACAGCTTCGTTGGAACTGTCAACTTAAAACTCATTTCGATCAAGAATTGGGAGACCCACATTAATTCATTCAAATCTTGTGTCCTGATACTCAGATTTTACAATGGATCGTGACACTACATTCTATTTCTTACTCTTCCAAGAGACCAAACTACCACCAACAAAACCACAATATCCTGCAATGGATCTCCAATCAATCTTGTAACTTACCCAGATTACATCAAAGAAATATTCAATATTTCTATGCCCATGATTCTGATATAGAATATCTTATTTGAGAGCTCCTTTGACGTAACATAGTATATACTTCAAAACTGACCAATAATGGATTGTGAGGGAGGATATGAGTTGACTCATAGTGATAACTAAACAAGTAATGTCAAGGCGAGTCACTGTGAGGTAATAATTTTTCCACTAACTTCCTATGTCATTCAGGATCATTAAAAGGCTCTCCATCCTTGATAAGTTCTTGATTAGGAATAATCAAATACCTAATTTCCTTATTTTAATAGAAAATCCAAAAGATACTTCCGTTAAGATAAAAAGATACCATTTTTGCTCCTTGCTACTTTCATCCCCAAGAATGCTTCAAAGAATTGAGATCTTTAGTGTTAAATTGATTTTGAAGAAAAAATTTCAATGATAAAATTTCTCGCACATTGCTTTCGGTAATAATAATGTTATCAACAAAAATCACCAATAAAATGATCCCAGGAGCAGATTGTTTGTAGAATATAGTGTGATAACTTTTACTTTTCTGCATCCAAACTCTTTTAGTACTTGGCCAAATCTTCTAAACCATGCACATGAGCTTTGCTTCAATTCATATAATGATTTTTGAAGACGATATACTTTCCCAAACTCCCCCTGAGCAACAAAAATAGGAGGATGCTCCATGTATAACTTTTTTAAACCATGTAGAAAGGCATTTTTCACATCAAGCTGGTACACAGGCTAATTATAAATTACAGTCAAGGACAAAAAAGGTGAACTGAAATCAACTTAGCTACCAGAGAGAACATGTCCAAGCAGTCAATCTCATAAGTTTGGCATAGCCCTTAACAACCAACTAAGCTTTGAGATATGCTACAGCTCCATCAGAATGAACTTAACTGCAAAAACTCATTTAAAGTCATCAGCCTTCTTGCCATAAGGTAGTTCAAATAGTTCTAAAGTTTCATTTTCAGTTAAGGCATTCATTTCATAAAGCATCACTGCTCACACCCATAATGTGATAGAGCTTGCTAAACAAATCTCAAGACCTCAACAGAGTCAAAAGAAGCAATAAATGAGCATGAAGTAGAAGATAACAGGATATAGTTAACATAAAGAAATTGGGATAGGCATATTGACGTTTACGACTTCGAAGAGTAATAAGTAAATCAATATCACTAAGAGGATTCATTGAAGAAGATGATACCAGTGTCGGACTAGGATCAAGGAGACAAGATCGTCTAGAGTAAAATTAGTGATGGGTGGTCTAAACTGTGGCAGTGGTGGTGCAGCTGGAGCTGGGGCCGGAGCCAGAGCATGATATGGACTGATGATGTGAAATTTTAACTCATCAAAATTTTGTAAGGATTCAAACAATTAAAACTCACCGAAGAATCGAATACGTTCATGAAATGTAACATCATCAAAAACCATGTAACTGTTTAAGAGAGCAAAAAAACAATGATACCTTTTTTTGCAAGCAAGGGTGTCTTTGAAAGACACCAAGTATCACGAACAAAACAATTTTACCCACATATACATGGTTCAATAGGAAAGGGAGAAAGTTAGTTAGAAATGAAATTTGGTAAGATTTTTGGTTCTGTAAAATAGTAAAAGACATCCAATTGATAAAAAAATATGCAGTAAAAATTGTATCAACCTAGAACAATTTGGGCACATTCGTTTGAAACAAAAGAGCATAAGAGGTCTGAAGAAGATGTTTATTTTTCCTTTCAGATAATCCATTTTGGAATGGGGTACCAGCACAAGATGACTAGTGAAGCAACCCATTTTATATTATGTATGACTAAAAAGATGCAGAAAAATATTCTTTGACATTATCACTTCTCAAAATTTTAACCAAAATTTTGTATGTCTAAGAAGATGCAGAAATATATTCTTTGAGATTATCAAATCTCAAAATTTTAACCAAAATATTGAATAGAGTTTTAATTTCAACACAAAAAGAATAAAAATGTGACAACAACTCAATACAAAATTTCTTAAAGAAAAGTCAAATAATACAAGAAAAATCATCCACAGAGGTAAAAATATTGAATTTTATTAGATACAACTGAACAAGGTCCCATACCTCAAAATGAACCAAATCAAAACGATGAATAAATCGTTTATTATTTCTAAGGACAAAAGACAAGCGATAGTGCTTAAGAAATTGATATGACTTATAATCTAAAGATGATAATTGTAGAAATTAAGGGTATAATTTTTTTAGCATTGATGATGATGGATGTCCTAATCAACAATGAATCTTAAAAGAAGATCAGGTGCTGGAGCAGGTTATGGATCAAAGAAAATGATTATCCAGAATATATAGTCCTCCCGACTCTCGTCCTTTACCTATAAACTTTCTCATCATAAAATCCTGAAAAATATAATGGCCATGGAAGAATAAAAAAAAACAATTAGGAGCATGAGTAATTTTGCTAACAAAGATAAGATTAAAAGAGAATAAAGGTAAAATAAAGACAGATGTTAAAGGTAATGCAGATGCAATATTGACAGTACCAAAACTAAGAAAATTAGAGGTAAATTTATCTACTAAGGTGATGGAAGAAAAATATTTATGAAAAGTTAAAAAGAGTTGTGAATAATCTAGCATGTGATATATAGCAGTCGAATCAATGACCATTATGTGAGAGGAGATAAGACAAATATTATTGATATCTGACTCGATAAGATTAGTGATAGAGGGAGATTTCTTGGATGCATGTTGAAATTGGATGAATTTAGCATATTTGTTAGCATAAATCGAGAGTTTGACAATGAGATGTCTCATTAGTAGTGATCATGCGAGCTACATGTGATCTACAACCCCTTTGATTCTTTTTGAGCACCTTCTGACATGTTCTCTTCGAACGACCAAGTTCTTGGCAATAGTATGAGCTACCCTTGAGCCATGATTTCCAAAATTTGAAATTTCCCTTCCACAATTACCCGAGACTGAGGTTCACTGATATCTCTTTGTTTTGACTAACAAGAGCACTAGATTGTACGGATGAAACTTGAGAACTCAAAATATTACGCAATACTCTAATAAAGGCTTTCCTCAGAATAATAACTACCGGGTCAGATAAAATTTGTGATTTGACGCCTTTATGCTAAGAGTTGAATCCAGCTAGAAAACTCATTATGGAAATTTATTCTCTTTGAGTCTGCTAAATTCGGACATCAATACTAAATGAAAATAGTGCATTCAATATTTCATAAACGCATTTAAGGTGCATTGATAAGTGCTAAGTGATCGATCATGTTGTTCAACACAATAAAACTCCTTACATACATTAAAGATTCTATAAATATTTTCTTCTAAAAGAAATATTAATCCTTTCATTGCATCTTTATCACAGTCACAACGAGAATATGGCAAGAATGATCAAGTTTGATAGAGTTCCGTATTTGTATCAAAAGTTGGGCATCAACTCTCATCCACTCGGAATAATTTAGATAAAGTTTAAGTTGATGGATTATCAATGAGGTGACTTCTCTTAACAAATGCTTCTTAAATAGAGTCTCACAGCTTTAATCCAATTATGTCATTTAACTTTTCAACAGCAAATTTAGTCACTAATAAAATCAAACTGATCACAATATATTTTTGTTCAATGTCCATGATTATCACCAAATATTCAAGGAGATTGAATCAACTAATCTCAATGATGGATTCCTTAACGTGACGACACGAACGAGCTTAAGGACGAGATGAAAGTGAGAGAAGACTAATATCGAGTCGTAGGAGACAAACGAATCGATGAATAGTTCAACGATCGCCGAAGACAAACAAACGCAACAAACGACGCCATGAGAGATGGCTACTAGTGTTGGGCAATGGCCCTTGAGTGACGGATGTCGCGGTAAGAAGACAAAATAAACAAAGATTCAAACGATACCGAGGATGAAGATGAAGCTTCGATCAGTGCCTCAATCTTGCGTCTTCAACGAGCGATTTAGATGAAGTCGTGCGAGGGAACGAAGATACGAAGACGACACTGACAAAGCAAATGAGCGATTCAAACAAAAAACTCGAACAACAGTATAGGAACGGCGCCGAACAAAGAAGCAAAAGCGATGAGCCGTGCATTGCGCTAATACTATTTGAAGGAAAATGACTCTTCTTTCTTGTTCCTCAAACGAAAACATGTCAAATATTTATATAAACCCCAATCTCAATATATTAGGAATCTCTAAGAAAGAAAGAATCATGTAATTAGATCTCCCCTAATTAGTTACCTAAAAAAGAAAATATATTAATTGATTTCTCATAACCAAGCTTCCTAATATACAACCATTAGATTTATTACTTTCCATAACATAAAATAGCCCTAATTCTACTGCAAATAATATAAAATTAGGGCCCACAAGGGCTGGAGCAGCAAAAGGTGAGAATTCTCCCACTGTAAATATATCAGAACAGGTAAACCCCGTCCACTCGCACATTCACACACAAGCACTGAGAAGAGAGTATGTCAGGATGTGTGCCATTTTATAAGCATAAAAGGCATGGCCAATGAACAAGTCTGCTAACAATTGTAGGGCTTTTGGAGCTTCAATGATGCACTTATCTACATGGTGATGGAAGACAGGTAATTTCTGAATTCAAACACATGGCATCTATTAAGTGTGACTATTTACAAATATTATTAGCAAAGAAAAGAAATCGTTGAGAGCTCCTAAGGCAACAACATTCCTTGTATAGTACAAAAATATTAAGGGCAAGCTACATAACAACACAAGAAGCTATCTATAGCACTAAATATATAAATGGAGCCACCAAATATCCATAATTGAGACTCCCCTAGTGATCGGGAGACATAATTAAATATTGTGGTTTATGCCGATTAGAAATCTTAAACAAAGAGTGTGTAAAGCTTAATATGGGTGAAATAGTTGGAGGATACTTATTCACCCCTCATCAATTGGTTAATTTGTTGATTTCTCAATTAGGCCTAATTTTCCTTAATTATGTGGTTATCTAGGGAGAAAAAGCATTGATCATTGATTATGATAATTAAAACGCTCTCAAAATTAAAATGCTAAACTTCAATTCAATATCAACCTGATATTAAATTTGATATTAAAACACTGCCTCTCATAATTTTGATATCGTAACATGTTCTAGCTTATGTTGGCCTTTAAAAGAGAAGCAAAAAGCTAAGTGTTGCTAAGATGAGAATGCTTAGGTGGATGAGTGGCTTGACAATTAGAAACAAAATGCGAAACGAATGTATACGTGAAAGGGTTGGTGTAGCTCTAGTAACAAACAACATTAGAGAGAATCATCTTAGATGGTTTGGTCCAATTAACGTCGCTCATCTGATGATCTACTTAGGAGAGTAGATGTTTTAGATTGGACTTATGTTAAGAAAGTTAGAGGTATACCTAAAAAGACTAGAGCATATTGTATAAAAAATAATCTTTATTTATTAGAATCAAATGAAGATATAACACTAAATAGGACACAATGGAGAAAAAGGATTCATGTAGCCGACCACACTTAGTGGGATAAAGGCTTGTTGTTGTTGTTGTTGTTGTTGTTGTGTTGAACATGTTCTAGCTTATAAAGTTCTTCAATAGCATTGCTCCTATCAAAATTAAAATTAGTATTTGGTGTGTTTCTCTTATTCATTTCTTCATCTTAATCCATCAAGTATCATATAAGTGGTTTTGGTGCACTTGTGGCATAAATTACTCATTTGTACGTTACCATATAAAGTAGATCTAATTTGATTTTGCTTGCTTGCTCTCCTGCTTCGATGAGTCCATGAAAGCTGTCAAAACATGTTTCATTGGTTTTTTCCAATCTCTTAATTGGAGGTAAAGTGCAAATAGATGTGTGAATAGTTTTATTTTTTTAACTTGTCTGGTGATGGAGCAGAGTGCGGGACCATTATTCTTACAAAGTAATTAGACATTTATAGTAAAATAAAGCAACTAAGGACGGAGTAATAATATTTCAAAATTTAACTTAGGCAGAGAGTGATGTGCACCTGTGGCAAAGGTAGCGCCGCCAAAAAATCAATAAGGAAATCTGTTTTCAAATACCTTTCTGCTATCTGTTTAGGGTCCATGACAAGTTCTCCCCTTCCAAAAACCCTAGAATTTGGTGCAATAAATGCTGTTCGAAACTTGAAAAAAATATGCAATAAATAAAATGTGTCAGCAATAGACCGGCAAATAGTAACTGCAACTTTCAAACCCCGGTCTATCTTTCTCACACATGAGATTTTATCCCCATTCTCAATTGAAGACAAGTAGAGAAACAGGGGATCTATAAATAGAGCAATCAAGCCTGTGGTGAGAAAAACATGGTTCCATTTGATCATGACATCACTTCCGGGATCAAAGATTCGTTTCTTCCAAGGCTCGTGTTCATCGAGGGTCACGACAGGAATGACTTTGGTTGGTAAAGCTTCTCCAGGTTTTAAAGACAGGAAGGTTGATTTGTCTGAGCTTTTTTTCTCATCATTGTATAACCTAAGCAATAAAAATAAATAAATAAATTACTCAAACGAATGCTGGAACACCCGTACAAATCGTTTTACAAAGAAATTTAGGCTTTTGAATTTAAAATGAGATGGAATTCTCCAAGTCTTGTTCAGTGGCAAACTTAATGAACAGAATGACCAAGCCCATTGAAATATTTTACAATAATCAATGCCATTAGAACTAACCACAAAATATATCTATGCAAAAGAATTATACAATTTATTTTTTATGAAATTTTATACATTCATGCATCATTTGTCATAAAAATTCATTATTGCTTCCAGAATGCCGGTCCAATAGAATTTTAGGCCATCAAGTGCTAAGATGTGTTGAACTCAATTTCCGCATGATTCTACAAAGGGGTTTAAACGAGTCAAGTCGAGCTCGAGCCACACTCGGATCAAGCTTGAGCTTGATTAATTTTTAATTTGAGCTCAAACTCGAGCATAAGTTTACGAGTTTGAGCTTGCTCGTGAACTAATTTCTTTATTATAAAATCTGGCTTGTTTATTATAAAATAGAGAGCAAAATATTAATTTAAAATAGTATTATAATAAAATCACAAATATAATGAGCAATTAAGAGAGAAAAAAATCATTTAATATAAAATACAAAAAAATTATTTTTAAAATATTTTAACACTTTAAAGACAAAGACTTCATATTATATTTTGAGTATATTTTATAATAATATTTTTTAAAATGAGCCAACTCACCAGCTAACAAGTGTCGGTCGTTATTTTGAAAAATATGAAAATAGTTTTGATGTAAATATGATTTTTTTATTTTTTGAAGTAATATTTTAATTCTTGAAATAGATGAGACCAAACGAGTCTAACATTTTAGATAGTTTTGATGACTAAGCACGATAACACAAGTAATATACTTATCCCGAAGAATAAATATATCACTTGTAGTAGGTTTGTGACATCTATTTGATCTGCGAAATATTTTATATGAGGCCAACAAGCTCCCCTACCTAATATGAGGATTAAATAGGGTTTATTTTACCTGGGTTCCAAGTTCCCTATAGAGGCAAACCCCTATAATTCATTACCTCTTAAATAACCGGAGTCACTTAAGAAAACTCTCAATTAATATCAGCGGTTTTACCTTTCAGATTTCAAAGTTTAGGTTTCCAAGATTTTACATGGGAAAATCAAATGAGAATTGCCTAAATAAGAATAGTTATTTTTAAGGAATCCAAATGAATGAAGAGTAGGGGATATCACAGATCTAGGGAGAACCTCAATGACCTCCCAACTATCATATTGTTTGGCTTTATATCTTTGAATTTATGTTATTCGATGTTTAATCCTACAATTTATTTAGAATTTAGGACTTATGTTCGCACGATATCTAATCGTGGAAATAGTCTTAAAGATAGGAGGATTTACATTGTTCCGTACGGTAACCTCGGAATCCTAAAGTGTTAGGACTTATAATTGCACAACAGGGTTATGCCAAAACCTAAAATTGATATGTGAGGGTTTACGTTGCGCTGGGCTAACCACCTCGAAATCCTATGGGTTGTTATTTAAACTAAGGAAAGTGATTAGTGATATGAATTTGTTTTGATGTTGCTCTTCTGAGTGTCCTCGTCGTGTTGCCCACCGTGTTCGCTCTAAACTCCTCATCTTAGCACCTTCGGGTTTGATATTAGTTTTAAAGGGAACATCTAATTATTAGATTTTCCTACACTAAGGTATAATGTGTAACACAACAATAAAGCATGCAGTATGACAAGAAAAGAACAGTAGAATGTGCGGCATAGAAAAGAAAAAACAATACAGTATGTTGTTAAGTAAAATATTGTAATGTAAATCAAACTTGTATATTTGGGAGGTTTGATGTTCCTTTAAGCAAGCTAGTATACACTGTGTAAACATAAAAAAACATTACATGAAAAACTCGATAAAATCGACAAATGACCCACGATAGAAAACTCGGAAAAAATCGACAAAAAACTCACGAAGGAAAACTCGGGAAAAACGAAAAATGACAATTCCAAGAAAATTATCAAAATCTCGGGAAGATCCTGGAAAAAAGATCACGAGTGTTTTGCCCAAAAATTCAAATAAAACATACAAAAATCTGAAAAGAGGAGACCGCAAGCACTCGGGTCGGGACTAGGCTCAAATAATATATATTTGTACTCGAGGGACGTCGAAGGCTACTATCGGTCACCCGGATGTATAGAGTATGTCACTCAACTAGAAGGGTGTCCTACTAAACATAACTTAAGAGGGTAATCCTTAGCCCGGTATCGGTAATCAACAAGTTGACAACCAAGTTGTAACACAAAATTTATATTTTAACATGCACATGGATTTCAGGCATACAAAAAAGAAGTTGTATCAATTTTGTAATGAAAATATTTTTATAAATATTGTATCTGTTCTTATCAGATTTGAAAAGTATAGTTGTCCACGAGTCGATTACGCCATCGGACGTAGGATCGCCAACAACTTATGAATGTACGGGTTCACTGCTAGTCTTGCGTCAGTAAATGATACTATCATCCTACAATTTATCAGATCTCAGGGTTGGGTCCTGATATTGTAGGATGGGATGTCATTACGCTCTACCACCAGCGTTGTCATCATCGCTCTAAGCCCCAAAACAAAACTGACCTACTTGCGACCTTACTTGATGGTTTTATATATAGCAAAAGGCTATATATGGGCACTTGTGTGTCAGACATAAGCACTGAAAATCGAACCAAGAAACAAGAAAAAAAAGAATAAAAATGGGGATGAGAGAGGAGAAATTGATTCATCCAAAAGATCGAGAGAATGAAGGGTGGAGCAACGCTCACAACTGTGACAAAAAGGCCTGAAAAAGAGAGCCCAGGATCCTTGAATCAATCCAAGAAGGATATCATTTTCTCAACTTTTATAAATGGATCAACCCAAAAAGGGTATCCTTTCTAAACATTTAACAGGATGTTCCTTGCAAAAAAACATTTTGAATTTTTTTAAATATTAAGAATTAACAAATTTTTATTTCACCAACATCAAAATATTCAATTTCGCATTAAATTAAAAAGAGTTCCTATGCCACATAACCCCATTTCTTCCAAAGGATCGCACATAAACACTCATGGTTGGGGCAGCAAGGAGAACCATCCAAAATAGACTCACGGGTAGGGGTAACAGGAGAAGCCCGTCCAGGTTCAGCTCACGGGTCAAGGCACCAAGGAGGGACCAAGATCATAGAGAGGAAATCAACCATCAAGCTCACAAGCAAAGGCACCAAGGAGGGCCAGCCGAGCCCGAATTAAAATTATAATAGGATCACAGGTCAACATAACATAAAGACTCAATTCTGCCCCAAAATAGTACATTCAGTCAAATATTCATCACCCAGGCAACAGGAAACATTTAAACATAACAGAAGGACACTACAAGAAATGCTCACATCCAGGAACATCTAGAGAAGTTATTAACTACTACTCAAGCAGGGGTAGCAACCAAAAGGGCAAATCGAGCCCAATATAAGAGAAATCACAATTAGATGCTCTCGGGTAGGAACAAGTGACAGAGAATCAAAGAATCTGAGACATGGAGGTTCACGGCCAGGAACAGCCAAGGGGAGCAACACAAATCCCCAAAAATCAAATAAAATCACCTTCATATGTTTCAAACAGAGACATCCATAATAGGGAGCCAAAACTGAACCACAAAATAGACTTCTTAAAGTATTAAAACGAGCTCCAACATATATTTGAATAGATGAAATATCAGGAGATAAAACCAAGCATCTGAAATTAAATTCTTTAAGATCTAAATAGATTCCAACACTCTTTGAATAGGGACAGCAGAGAACAGTCAAACGGGACAAAAGAGAAACCAACTAGGATGCTCACGGGTAAGGGCAGCAAGGGAAAACCACCACAGCATTGTTATTATGCCCCTTTGATATACATAAGAGAGTGAATGGACAAACTCCCATAAACTATCTAGATTTAAGCCATTTAATTTAACAAGACATGATAGTGAATTGATTCATTTATATCAAATATTCCCATATAAAAGTAGATATTGAAATCATAAATTTTGGGATGACAAACTTGATTACCAATAAAAATCTCAGGAGGAACGTTATCCAGAGAACCTTCGGTCCAACTGATCCCAGTGAAAGGGCTAAATCGAGCCCAACAAGGGGGCTAAAACAGAAAAAAATTCCTTCCAAACTTAACCCCCAAAGGGGGCCAACCGGGGCCCACCCCGGGGGGCAACCCAGGCCCACCCCGGGGGGAAACCGAGCCCAACACAGGGGGAAACCAAAAACACAATTTTAGCTCAACTAAACCCATCAAAAGAGAGCCAACAACAGATAAGTTTTTGAGCCAAAACGAAACCAATACATAAAAAAGACGCTTCCAACTAAAATCCATCCAAAACAGAGCCCACCAAATGGGAAAACATACAAAGAATGTCCAGCTGATATTCAAAAGAATCCAAAGAAAACCGAGCCCAACAAATTGGTCAAAATAGGGCTATCAAATTCAAATCTCCTACAGCCTTATATTTCAAAGTTTTGTACCCAACATATGCTTCAAATAATAACAGGTAACAGGGAACAAATAAGCATAAATGAATTCCAGCATATATTTGAACAGGGGTACAATAATAGAGAGCTTAAGAATCAAGTCTCAAACCAACATTTCATTTAGCATGTATTTCAAATAGCATTATAGAGCAAAACTGAGACCTCCAAATAGGCGCCTAATAAATTTTAAAAAATAAATTTTCATCCAACATGCATTTCAAGCAGAAAAAGGCAGCCACATGGATTATGTTCCAGCTCATAATCCTATAGTGATTCTAATTCTTAATGCTAAGCTCAAATAAATCTTAAAGTAGTCTTAATTTCTTAATTCCAGGTGCATTAGCCAGAACATACATTGAGGAGTAATTCCAAATGACAGATATTAGAAATATTACTCATGTCGCTAGGTAAGAAACCATCAGCATTAAATTGCCAACATATACTCTTATATATCAAAACCAAGGAATGAGAGTAGGGTAATCAGATGTCTTCTTTGAATGATTGCAGAAAGGAGCAAGAAGAATACATTTTTAATGCAGGCTTAAAGCAAAAAAAACTTTAGAATAAATTTAAGAAAATTGCTTCTTGTAGAAACTCTTCTCCCAAAACCTTCGAGAAAGCAACGACCCACGAACACCCCAACACACAAGAACCTAGCCGAGAAGGAATTTCGGCAGAGCCTTCTCCTAAAAGGCTTGAACAGCAACTAGCAAAAAAAACTAAACCTTTTTTTCCCTCATAAAATTTTCAACAATCCAAAACGGTACTTTAGGAAGTTTTTTTATAGACAGAGATGAAGGGGGGAACCGCCACCTACCACCATAAGGTGGTAGAATCAAATAACAGGAGTGAATCGTCACCATAAAAGAGGAGAAAGTAAAGCCTTGAGAAGAAGAATGGTCGGCCAGCCGAGCTCCCACGATTGGAGAGTCGAGAGGTCAAGTGGCCACACAAGGAACGAGAAGAGTCGAGAGCGAGGGAAAGATCGCCGCGTGGATCGCTCGCGAGATCTAGGGCTCACACGAGAGGGACGCTGTTGAGACTGATAGAGCTGCGAGATAGGTCGAACGAAGATCTAAGTGTGCAAGTAGGGTGTAGATAAGGTTTATGATTAAAAATTTTATAATAAATAATGATATAAATATAAAAGTGTATAAAATATAAAATATTTCCCAAAAAAAAAATTTGATTCGTACATTTTATTTGTGCGTCAAATCATAACCAAAATAAATGTCCTTTTTAGATAATTCTGACATTCTGGACGCGTTGGTGTGGTCTGTTTTGTCGTCGAATGTCGTTTTGACGAATTTATCGATTTACGTGCAATTTGCTCGTGTGCAAAATTATGGCAATATGGGTGTCTATCCTAGCTAAAATTGGTGTCTCGTACGCGTTAGCGCAGTCCATTTCGTCATTAGAGGTCTTCCGGAGAAGTTCTCATTTTTACTCATCCTTTAAGCTCAATTTTAGTCAGACATTGCGCAACTCAGTGAATTTTGTGTATTTTGTGTGTGTGTGATGATGATGAAGTCCTGAAAAGGTTTTCCTATGGCTTAAGATCCTATTAGGAACTTCTCCTTGAGTCTCCACATGATAGTCTTTACATGATAGTCTTTAACCACTCGACCATACGACGATGGTTTTGAGATCATCAATGCGAGACATCACAAGAAAAATAGGAAGTGACTGAAATTTCTAAGAGAATGAATTCTAATACTAGTTTTTTAAGATAGTGAATAGCAACCCCTATAGCTAGATCCTAGGATCCTAAGGAAAAGAGTAATGACCTCAAAATGAGATTAACAACAAGTCGAGTCTGAGTCGAGGCTAGCATGAGCTTGGCTTGTTAGCTCATCGAGCTCAGTTCACAAGCCACTTATTGAGTAGGCTCAAGAGTCACTTCTACAGCACAAATTTGATTTTAAAGTTATTTTAAATTCATGAAAGTATTCGATAAATTTTCGATCAAACATGTTTTTGTTGGTGGCTACCAAATTTTATGTCAAATTCACACTTCTAACTTAATGCCTCCACTACATGATACTCTTTAAGAGAGAATAAAATCAATGGATGGGATGCAACTCTCAACTTCTCTGTGGACGTCATCAAGGACAGCAAAATGACCCAAAGTTTTAGAGGAAGAGGTTGATGGTTAATGAGCTTCTCAGTCAAGGATCAAAGGTCAAGCACTAACAACAATGCATCTCACCTAATTCAATTGGAAATAGTTGACATTTGAGGATATCGTTAATGAGATCGACTAGAAAAGCATTGAGTTCTTATAACTGATGGTCTTGATCAGCGAAGGGGAGTAATTGTTGGTCAAGTCATATTGTTTGGCAATGAGAGTCGACAAATAAGATAATAGGCGAAGCAAGAGAAGGCCACTGGTTGTTAGAGAGTTGGCGACATCCAGTGTGAGGGCTTGAAATTGAAACACCGGAGGAAAACAAAGGAGCTCTGGTATTATGTAGGTTTAAGAAAGTAAAAGAAGGATAGCTATATAAGGTTTATGGAAAATTATTAAATATTATATTTTATTTTATTTTATGATACATACATAAATACATGTATAGATTTTATTTTAATTTATTATGGAAGCCCAAGGGCTTATTATATTAAAATAAAAAAGGATACAAAAAGTTATATGAGAGTGCCAATAGATTATGCCCTACTAATATGATACATGGTACAAAGATGTTCCAACAAAAAGATACAAAAAACTCAAAAAAAGAAAACATGCAAAAATAAGTGTCTATGGACGAGACAGTTTAAACATGCCTCTTCCTCTGGTTCTTGGAGCGGATCCAGATAGCAAATTCTAAAGTGTTGTTTCATTGTCCGGAGTGACCAAGCTATCATCCATTAAGTTTCCAAGTTGAACAGTGTCCCTAGCCTTCTTCCTCCACCAAGAAGTGTAAACTTGGCATTCTTCTTATGAAGACTATTCAGTCTGATCCGTAGAAGGAAAAACAGTTGCAGCGATGAGTTCCTGAGTTTGTGTAGAACAGTCTTGCAATACTTGGGAAATAACTGCCCTCTCAACAGGTAGTTTTACCAATTGATTAATAGTAGTAAGATGGTTTGTGTTTGGCTCTAAATCTTCCTCATTAGTATTAGGAGACACATTTTCCGTCATCTGAATGTGAATGTTCGCTTCATCCCTATCTTCAATCACCTCATAGAGGGGAGCCTGAGCACTCTCCACGGTAGGTAGAGTCTAAAAGGATAGTATGTCCACTCCAGTAGAGGAAGGGACAGTAACCCATTCCTGTTTTCCAGGGGCAACCACCTGACTCTCCTCCAACAAACGACCCTTATCAACATTTTCCGAAACAATATCAGTAGACAAACCATTTTGCACTGTATTTGCCATGGGCATAGCGGTAAGTATCACATGCAGTGAGAAAGAGGGTATAACATCCGCAGAAATGTGCTGAAAAACAGGAGGTACGGCTACAGCCGACCGTAGATGGAGATGCAACCGATAACAGGATGAAGAACTATGACCAACATTCCACAGTGAGAGCAGTATTGGGGATGAGGTCTCATCACAATCTTCTGTCAATAACCCTGATGAAGGGAGTCAATCCAAATCTCCCCTGGAAAGGGTTGAGTGATGTCGCGCTCTACAAGCACACAAGCTTCAAATGGTCTGGTTGTATCAAGCGTAGGAGTGTCGACCTTCAGTGTTTTCCCAAAAGTAGTTGTCAATATATAAAGGGTTTCATAATTGAAGAGATGTACCTTGAGCCATGGAAAATTAACCCAAACGGGGATAATCAAGGATTCCCATTTAGAATCAAAATTCACTGTCCATTTCAGAATTTTCATAAAGCAATTATCGATTTTGAGAACTTTTTTAGCAAAGAGTTGGGTATAATCTACAGCATTTGAGAGTTGAATGAGAACGTGACGGTCATCTAGTGAACCAACTTTCCAGCTCTCTATGAGCTTAAGAGAATCGAAATGCTTTCTAATAGTCTCAAGCTTGGGATTTTCATACGGAAATTTCCTAACAATAGTATATCTACATGCTGAAGCCAATAAACTCGCTTCCTCGTCGGTAAGAAACAAAGCGGGTTTGTCTTTCTTTCTTCCAAGTTTTTTAATAAATGTATAACCGCTTCATGATTCATGTGCAACATGAAATTCTTGAGGGAAGCAACTGGAACGGTCCCTGCTCCTGGAGTAGAATCCCCGGAGACAGCTGCAGCATAACTCGAGGCCATTCCCCCAAACCGGAACAAAAGTAAACCCCAATGCAAAAACCCCACACGCCAACACTGGAGCAGTAGTCGGGCAAGATGTCGTGCGAAATCGTCATCTGGCTAGCTAGAAGACGGCGCATTAAAAAAAACAGGAGTGAAGCCCTTCGTCGTGGGGAACAAAGGAGAGATTGAAGGACGCGAGCAAGCTCATCGTCTGGCAGGAAAAAGACGGCTCGCGAGCAGAATGAAGTAGAGAAGCCCTTCGTTGTTGGGTACAACAAAACTGAATGACGTGAATCTTCATCGTCCGAGACGACGATGCCCGTGGAGCAAGCCGATAATTACAATGTATGGAATCGCCATCAGCGAATCCCTAGAGCAGCCCGACACCGACACTGATGCCATATATATATATATATATATATATATATATATATATATATATATATTATGATTGATAAAATTACTTAAGATTTTTTGGAGTTTGGTTTTATTTAGCCTAATCAAGAGAAAAGTAAGGATAAAAAGAAAAATAAAGAGAGTGATAATGGAGTTAACCGAATCATTAATTAGAAAACCAAATATTATTGTTGAATTCAGAATTAGAGAAGTAAAATCACACAAAAAGAAAGAAAAATAGCAACAAACACAACACAAATGCGATTAGAATTGTATCCCAAGGGGGGTGGTCAGTAAAGGTCTGGAAGATGGTAGGTGATGGAAAAGGGTGGTTGGCAAACAGAAACAGCAAGGAGACAATTTCTCATGTTCTGGACAGCAAAAAAGCTATCAGAATAAATGCAGGAGGGTTGTTCAGCTCAGCAACAGGCAATGAGTGGGTGATGTGGGGTTAGTGGCAGCAAGGGGGAAGGGGAGGAACGGCTGGATGGGAAGGTAGGAACAGCATTGGGCGGTTGTCTCGGCGCATTGGGGTGAAGTATAACACCAGTTGAAGCGGGTTTCGGGGAATAGCGGGGAGTAGGGGCAGCAGTATAGCTAGAAAACAACAGGTGTGTCGTTTTCCAGACGGCTGCAGTAATACAGACGGCTAGACAGTGGCGAAACAGCAAAGAAAGTGGGGGAACAATGGTGACGGTGACTGTGGAGGGTTGGATCTGTGATGGAAACAAAGAGGGGGAAGGGGAAGGGGAAGTGAAAGGGGATGGTGGTGGTTGGAAAAGTAGAAAACAACAATCGGAATAATGTTGCAGGCGACTGCGGCGAGATATGGCAGCCGAGAGCGACGTGGGTAGAATGTAGAAGGGGATAGGAAAAAAAATCACCACCTTGGGAGAAATTACAGCTGAAGCACCATCTAAATCCTCGGATACAGCCCTCGAACGGGGAAAGCAGGCATCGGCGAGTGTCCTAAACAAACTCAAGCCAAAAACTGCAATATAAACCCTAATACAACACATATATAAGAAAGGACCAGAAAGATGTGAAAGGAAAATAAAAAGCCACCCATCGCCCCTATTCGGTGAAAGACACAACTTGGCTCATCATGTAATTAGAAGCGATGTGTCCAAAATCATGGCATCTGAAACATTTTTTGGTTGGGATTATAGAGGGTGTGCTACTCCTCTCAGACTTCATTTATTCGGAGTGGCTCTGTCCTATTCCAGACCAGTCTGCTCCACTCCTTGAGGTGTGTTCCTCCTGAAGTCTTTCACTGTGGGTGATTGCCTGGTTGGCGGTGGTTATCTGCTCTGCTTCTGTTGTCTCTCCACTTTCAATGCTAAGGTTTGCATGTCCCTCATTGTCCAATAAATTTGCAGTTTGACTACATTATTGATAGCAGGCTTCAAACCTCTTAAGTATCGTGCTATAGTGTGCTCCTCTGGCTTCTTCAACTCGCGCTTCAATTTAAGTTGTAGAAGTTCTACCATGTACTCCTCCACTGATAGCTCTTTTAGCTGCAGCTAGTGGAGCTTCAAGAAAATATCTTGGAGATAGTGCAGATGTAAGTACTATTGTTGCATCGCCTTCTCAATTTTTCTCCCAAGAAAAAGTTTTGTCTCGTTCTTCTCTCTGTATCCCTCTCAACTTGTCTCGCCATAAAAAGATATTCTTCTTCAGTTTGATGGCAGTAAGATTCACTCTTCTATCATTGGATACCTACTTGTATTCAAATATTCACTCAACAGTTTGCATTCACTTGAGGAAATCAACTGAATTCATTCTCCTCTCGAAATCTGGTAGGACCACTTTTAATTCTGAGTCTCAATATCCTCTAATGGGTGCTTCATCTTTATAATCGTCAAATCTCATCTATGTACCTTTCAACATGCACTTGATCTTTATATTTTCCTCCGGGTACCTTATCCCTAGGGCTCCTCTAATGATGTATGTTGAAGCGACTGGTTGATTCTCCTATCCATTGAAATCACCCTTATGAAAAAGATACAGATACTCTTCTAGCTATCCTCCATGGATTTAACTATTACAGTCAATGGTGATCCCACCCTGAGCCCTTTCCTCAATTGCATCGAGTAGTTGCAGCAGTTGGCGGAGTAGTTATTGTATATCATCCATAAAAATTCATGATCAGGTTACGATAATAACCTTCGACAAGAAGAAGTCAAAAGAGGCACGAACCGCTACCACAACAAGCATGCATGAGATAAGCCCTTTGCCCCCGGGGACCTAGTGCTGAGAAGGTCGACCCAACTACACGTGAACAGTCGGTCGACAAGTTGGATCATATGTAGACAGATCCATTCATCGTCGACCAAAGGGTCATCCCTGGAGCCTGCAAACTAAAGACTTGCACTAGGAAAGGGGCCCCTGGACATGGAGCGGAGGCAGTCTTAAAATATTTTTCTCTTAATCAAACCTTAAATTAACACCCATAAAAAATAAAGGAGTCTTCGTTTCAAACTTGTAAATTTTTACACAGAATATTAAAAGCAATTCGGTCGATTAAATGCATGATCTCATGTTCACATAACACTCAAGAAACTCAAGGAGTTCATGTGCTTCAACGTCTGGCCAACACTCGCAGAACTTGAAAACAAGTAGCAAAAGCCGACAAGTGTGGTGTCGGACTTGGAAAAAATAAATTTCACACATTTGATGTACTCCCCGGCAGGAACAATCCCAGACTCAGAAATCCTGGACTTTATCGAGCGAGCAGCACAACAGCAGCAACAACCTTGGGGTGGGCCACCTTCACCTAAGGTTATTTCTTGACAGCTTTGATGGCAGCCGCCCTTTCTCATTCAGTCTCTCGAGCGTCAAAAGCCTCTTAAAGCTAATTAGTTATGCTCCCAAATTTCTTCGACCACAACACTTTATTCAACACCTCCGACTCAATGCACTGATGAGTGGACAGTTGTCGCCCCTCAATCATTTCCCCATAGACCCTGAGGTTGCTCGGCAATGTCTTTATTTTCTTCACACTGCTGGTCATGGGGAGAGCGTGGATTCCCTAAGCTCTGTAGATCAAGCTGACCGAGAAGCGTGATTTCCAATCCATGATTTTATTCTCCAATCCCAGCAAGCGGATTCGAGAGCCAGCTAAAAACACAAAGTAACCATCCTTGTCGACCTTGAAGGAGAAGTAGGAGAAAAGATTGGTCAACCAGAAGATTGCCAGCTGACGAAAGAAGATCACAAATATCAGTATAGCCGCAATAGAATTGGGCATGTCTTGGGCGGGGATCACTCCATAACGACTAAGAATTGTCTGAAGCTCTTAGCATAATGGCAGTCCAAGACAACACTTGAGCTTAAGTCTGTAGAGCATGAGATCATTACCATATTGGCTCATTGCCCGATCATCGAGTGTAAACTACCCAAAGTTTCACGGAAAGATCAAAGATGTAAGTGCCTTCGACAAGCACTGCTTGGCTCATTGACAGAGTGGTCGCCTCGGTAGCCAAAGTCAAAGGGTTCTTGGGAAAATTTGGGCGTCATTAGGATATATGACGAAAAAGAAATTGAAGAGAAGAAAAAAAGAAACCATCGCACGTGACATTCCAAAACACTCATCCCTACTTATAGAGAGGGGTGAGATGATAAACCATTGTTGACCTCAATTTTGAGGTCTTTATTTATTTCTCTCTTCCCAGAGCCTAAAATCTAGCCTTAGGGTTTCCTATTTGACTCTACTCGAGGACTAGACCAAAACCTACAGTATTTAGAAATTCGAGTCACTTCTTCGCTCTTCGAAGTTTTATGTGGACGATTTCTAATTCACGACGTCCAGTTGAGTCGATTAAAGCCAACATATTGAAGCTCTTGTTGAGTTCTTATTGGAACTTGAAAGACATAGGTGGACCCCACGGCGTTTGACGTTTGACTTTCTGCCGAGAGCAATATGTTTGACTATGGTTGTCATTTAGGCGAGTACCGCTCATCGATTCACTCGTTAAACAGCTCTGATTGGACCAAAATAACTTCTTTTACCACAACACGATCGAATTAAAGTTAAATTGGTACGATGTTCGACAGACTTGTCCGGGTTACCCCGGATGAGTAAACAGACCACGCCGTCACGTCCAGAACGTCGATTTTAGTTATGAATGACACTCATTTTGTTGGGGCGTCGCGCTTGCACAGAATTTGATATTTTCTTTTAATAAAATAATAATAATAATCTTTTTTTTTAATTAAAAGGGTTTTAAAATCCTAAATCTAAACCCCCCCTCACACACGTTCCTCCCCTCCTCTCAGAATCGTTATTGCCCTAACCGAACATTTTCCGCCTTTTTCTCTTGACCGGATTTCGAAGCTTTTTCCGGTTCTCCGGTAATCTCTTTCCTCGCCAGTCTTAACCGACTTTCGTCGTCGTTCGCCTTGTCGGTAACCCTTTTTCTAACAAATTTTCCCGCTCACATGCGTAAGCCTCGTCAGCAAGCACCTCTCCTTACCCTCTCGTTAGCTATAAATACCCCCCTCTATAGAAGGATTAGAGGTTAGCTTTTTTTTTATCTGAACTATTTGAGGATTTTTGCTTGAGATTGGCTTTGTGTTCTCTTAAAATTGTTCGGGGAGAGCTTTTTTGGGTTGGATTTTCTTTCTGATTTGTATATTGAGGAAGAAGATCGATTGGCTGGCAATTTCCTTTGGGATTAGCTTCTTTCATTAGTGGGATCTGGAGAATATTTTTGCTTATTGCTTCTAAATTCTTTTAAATCTTCTGGAAACATTTAGAGGTAAGGATTTCCTCATTATTTTACAAATAATCGAGTAAGGATTCTTTTATCGTTATATATATAGTCATGAGGATTTGGTTGAAACGATCTTCCTTTCTTTTGTTTCTTGAGAGCTTTTTTATGCATAATACCACCTGAATTGGAAGATTTTTTAAGTTTCTAATCTCGAATTGGTGAAAGTATTGGTTCGGCTATGCGGGTTTAGCTTTACTATTTTGGATTTATGGAGTGTTTTTTATTCCCTTTTACTGTTGAAATACATTATCGTTGTAATATAATGAAGTTAGGCATGAATTTTCTTGGTAAAAGAAATGCTGCTTGCGATTCATTTTGCGATTTGGAAGTCTTCGTTTGTTGTTGCTGCTAGAAGTGAGTTCTTCTTCCTTTCCTCTCCTTTGGCCATCTAATGTGAGGCTCGTTTTCATGCTGAAATTCTTTTACACCTTTACTTGGATGAATAAGAATTAAAGATGAAATTCCTGATCATGAATTAATAGATGTACGATTCTTTGCGATATATTCTTTTGAAAAGTACTGTACATGTATTGGTGTTTTGATTCTCTTATCGAATTAGTTAGATTTTTTTTTTCTTTTCACAAATCAGTAAGGGATTTCCCTCCCTTGGCCCTTGCTTTCATGTTCAATAAACGCGAACAAATTTCTTGATTATTTGATAGGTTTGTAATCCCTTATTAGTTTTTTTTTTTTTATATACGTGTTTATATGTGCAGATTTTGGGTAAATAATTGATGTAGCTTTTGTATGTTCACATATTTAACACCTCAAAATGGCAATCTCTTTATGCATTCCATATTATTCTTAAACCTGGACGGCTGTGAAACTGTTTTACGGCAGAGATGTACTTTTATTCGTTAAATACAATATCAATTCATGTGGTTTACTAACAG
>NEWO01000031.1:1374429-1412066 GCA_003013225.1 Phalaenopsis aphrodite
ACTATTAGATAAGCAAATGGAATATTAGCGTGGCCTATAAGTTCAAGGTGCAGGATAACAGGCAATCATGCAAAGAACTATTAATCAGCTATTCTTATAGCTGAAAACATGAAATCGATATTCAATTAGTGAGATACCCTTTTACTCCCTTAAGTCGTTGGTAGCCCTGACCCTTCCTCAAAAGGCTTGAGAATTGGTAGTTGGAAAAGAACGGATACACAATAAACACTACACGGATATTACACTTGCAAAAAGAAAATACTATATCCACAAAATGATAAATACCACGATACACAACAGACATTACATAATAGATACTACACATGACACCCTACACAACAGATACTACATTTGTAACACATCACATATTACATATCACACCCTACATGACAGATACTACAATAATAGATATTACATTTCTTTGAAAGTTCAGATACTACATAATAAATACCACCCATTAGACATTAACGCACTATATATTGTTGATTAATAAATTCAGATACTATACGTCACTTATCCTAACATCATATATAGGTGCACCACATCCTGATAAGTTATGATACTATCTCACATGGGTACATTGTATCTTTAACAAGATAAGTCCATATACTATTTAGATTCAGGGATGCCCGATTATAGGAATAATTCGTTGGTGACCTCTAGTTGATATTGATAGGTTGACTTCGATATATCAGTGGCCTGGGGGATAAAAAAAAGTGAAGTCTAGTCTGAGCCTAACCCCAAATTAAAATCATGTATTCCACTTTAAATTTTCATATGCTTATCATTTAACTTTTATTTTATAATCTGCAAATGTTTATCTAATTCTTTTATATTATGCAATTGTAATATGTTTTGTAGTTTCGCCAGAACTAACCTGGTACACTTTTAGTTGTTTCAGTTTATTTATTTTTTCTAAAATATAGTTCTTTCTTTACTGTACATTTCTTTTCTTTTATATTGTACTGTACATTTCTGCATGTTTCTTTGTACTTTTCTTTACCGTATTTTGTTAAATAGCTTCTTTTCTTTCTTTATTGCACTGTATTATATACATTTACTTGTATTCTTGATTTTAGTTATTATTTTTTAGCATGTTCATACAATCCCCTATGATAGCCCGCTCGAGGCATGGTTTTCTTTTCTTTGCTCTTCTCACGTAATGAGATAACTACGTGGTTGATTGACGATTTATCTCCGGACAGCAGTCGGTTCTAGAACAAGAGGATGAGAGAAACTTCAGCCGAGCTTCGATAGATTTAAATAACATACCTGTAGGACACTTAGGTCGTTCGTCTAGCACGACGTAAATTCTCACACTATCTTTTAGGACTTTCTACGATTTTATATCGTAATATATAAGTCTTAAACTTTTTAGGATTTCGATGTCGTCATTTGATATGACATAATTCCTTCTATTTCCTCGGGTTATTTACATATGAAATATAGACACAACTCCCGAATATCTAAATAATTTGCATAACCAAAACATCAAATAATTTCTTTTTCAAAGATGTAAAGTCAAACCATAGGCTAGTTTGAGATGTCACTGAATCTCCTTCAGTATCTTCGACATCTTCTATTTTTCACTCCTTTGGATTCCTAAAATAATTGTTCCTATTTAAACCTATTTCATTTGACTTTTCTTATAAACAATCGTGGAAACTTAAACAATGAATTCTTGAAGACGGAACGCTGATCTTAATCGAGAGTCTTCTTAGATGACTTCGGTTGTCTAAGATGTAATTAACTATAAAAGTTTGCATCTATAGGTAATTGAGAACCCAGATTAATCTAAACTCTGTCTAATTTATGTATTAAATAGGAGAATTTGTCGGCTATAAATTTCGCAGACCAAAATAGAGTCATAAACTTTTAAGTTTAGATAGTTAAGCCTATCAGTAAATGATATATTCATCCTTCGAGATGATATATCATTTATCGTATCGTGCTCAGCTATTTAAACTATTAGATATATGAGATTTATCTGGTCTCATCATTTTTCAAAAATAAAAATATATATATACCATTTTCACAAAAATTAAAATTACATTATATGTTATATTAAAATTAAATTTTAAAATCTTATTTTCAAAAAAAAAAATAGCCGATAACCGGCACAGAGGAAAAGATGTTATTTACCACCCTCAAAATCGCGTTGCATGTCACTTCGGACACACAAATTGAGACAGAATATAAATTTTATTTCATAAAATAATTACATAAATTATTCGGCAACTAATCCGAGAGAAAAAACTTGAAAAAGTTATCACTTGTCGCTTCAATCAAGACATACCCTCGCTAGAGCATCCTCTTATACAAAACATTTCCCAATAACCTAAGTTTATCTACCCTGGCCATCACAATATGGAGGGTGGTCTTTTTAGCATAGAGGGCGGCCATCTCTCCATTCAACTGATCCACCTTATTGGCACGAGCCAGCAAACCACGCATCTCCTCGCCCTACGGCAATCCAGCCGACCGGGCAAACGAGTCTTCCATCTGTCGTAGTCAGTTCCCAACGATCTGGGTGATATTTGTTGCCCGTCATTCGCCTCTCCCGAAGCCTCACTTGGGTCGGTCGAACGTCCAGTATCTCCATTCTCGCCAAGAAGACGGTCACCAGCAACCTGCCCTTTATCCAAGACCGCCAAATTCGCGTTCTCGTTGAGGCCTCTGTTGAGAGTGATCAAAGATCATGATCTCAGTGGTCAGATGGGTTGCATCAAAAAGTAAATTAAAAAAAATTCAGAAAATAATGAAATTCAGCTAAAGAAGACAGAAATTTCTCATACAAAGTATTCAATCCCACAGGGATGCAGTAAATGATATATCGTTCTCACTATCCTTCTCCTGTGAGATGAGCGGCGGCAGAAAAGCATCGTTAGTCCCCTACAACTCGGGCAGCACTGACAGTTTTTGAATCGGTCTGACTGGCAGGTAAAATCTCTCTTTTTGCAGAAAAAGCATACCGTTCAACTGACGGAATGACTAATTGTCCACCTTCTTCCACCCGGACCTTCTTTCGCAGGGAGTCCTAAAGCAAATTCGACGACCCCGCCCAAGCCTCTGAGACAGGCCTCGCCTGCATCCTTATCTACAATTTCTTTCTCCTCGAGGAGGGCTCTCCTCTCATTTCCTTGAGTGCCTGGCAATAAATGGCCTTGTCAAAGATATTAGAGTTTGGGGCGGTTTTGTTCACCATAGTGATGCGATGAATTTAGACATATCGAAGAGCGAAATGAAAGAAGGTGGAAAATCAATCCCTCAAGCCCTATTTATAGAAACTGAGAGCACGAAAATCAAAGAAGTTCAATTATTGAATCATTGAATAGTCATAAAAGATATTAATTTTTGTGTATTAAATTCTCTTATTCTAATCGCACAACTGCTTTCAAGAAACAAGAAAATCAACAAAATAAATATGTACATAGAAATTATGTTAGCATGGTCTCAAGAAAATCTTACAATCCATAAAAAAAAATTAATAACAAGGGACGAACACATCAGTAGAAGGCCTGAGGGACCCAGATACACGACCAAATGAACCAAAAACAAAACCAACTTCTGCAAGGATGAGTATGTGACACGAGCCGAGCAGCTTACCCATTCAGCAGGCAAATGATCAACTAAATTCAACATTTTGAAGCAAAGCATAAAGAAGGGCCTAACCTCTCAGATCTTACAGACATACTGGAGACGACAGGATGCTTGTCGGATTATTGTGATTCACTCTCTACCCGACAGCCTAGTTTTGCTCTGCTGGCAAAAGTTCTTCGTGAGAATCAACGGCCGACTGCTATTATATATGTCGAACGACAGACTTGATTGATCAGGTTTATTGACTTCTAGCAAGCAGAAGACAAACTGATCAGTAGCAATTACTTATTTAGCTTCTCAACAGCATAAATCGAGTCACTTGCTCTCCTATTGTACACCCGCCAAGACTTGGATAGCCCAGCCGACAGGCAGCGCCTACCTAAATCAGCCGACAGAGCCTACCTGACTCAGCCACCCGGCAAAGCCCATCTAAGTCCTACCAAGTTTATTTGGCCAAAAACGAAAGCAATAAGGCCCTAAGCCAACAAGAGTGAAATATCAGGAATAAACTGTACATAACCTATTCAAGTAGGGGCATAAATGTAACTTCACTTATTACACCCCCTTTCTCTATGAGTGAGAGTCATTTCATGAATAAAAGATTATGCAATTATCATTCTATTGTTCATTATCATGCACTCTCTTCCTCTCTTTATTTATCTTTTGTATTATGTTCTATTCTTTGGGTGTGATTCACAAGACATATTCGGATTCAACACCCTGCAAAACACAGCACGCAACTCCTATGAGTAAGCACACATGCAAGAAAAAAAAAGGTTCTCAAAGTTTTCAACTCCAAAAAATTAAAAAAAATCGCAAGTTCTGCCCCGCAAAACCACATCATTCAAAAGTATTGATTTAATGATTGTTTAGAAATCTAATTAATCTCGTATCTTTCTCTTCTTTTTCTTTTTTTATATGGTTTGGGTACTGACAAGCTTACTTCTCTGAATTCGTTTAACTTAACAAAAATTTGAGCTAGCAAAGTTCTGCCAATATCCACTTTTCAGAATCAAAGGGTGCAAAGACGCAAAAGAGCTGGTATTGGCAAGCACACTTCTCTGAATTCAGTTATCATACCTAAAAGACAAATACAGAGGCATCTACATTAAAATAATATGGTTTTAAATCAAAGATTTCACAAATATTCAGAATTAATACTAAACGTGTACTAAATAAACGAAATCTGCAAAGGGCTCCCCAATCCCAAGCTAAAGAACCCCATCAACATCAAGCTTCCAACTTTCCATGAAAGCCGAAACAGTGCAATCACAGAAAAATTTCATCAATTCAGCAAGAGCGCTTACCTCATGGTTCTTTCCCCAGCCAGCTTTCTTTCTCCATCAACCCTCATGTATCCGAACATTGCCGGAAACCGCACAGAAGGAGGCGTGCCCGATCAACCCCAGCTATGGCACCAACGGCTTCTCTGCCCTAATCCCGATGCCGCCAAAATAGATACAATGAACTCAACCCTCCTAAATTCAGCAACAATGGCCCTGTGGCATTCTCCCTTACATGATGCCATATATCCCAAATTTAAATGGTTCAAGGTCTCTGCATGTAAGACATCGCCAGGCCATCCGGTACAAAGAGATCGGCCGGAAGAGTGAGACAGAATCGAAAGATTACTCTGCGTACTTACAAAAACAGTGGACAGATAGAAAGCGACGGGGACTTCGTCCATTTCGGAGTAAGAGGAGCGGGAGGAAGGGTTTCGACGGTCACTGGGCTTTTGTTCTAGCCGTCCCATTTGTCGAAGGCACGGGATGATCTTTACTGGTGGGATTAGCTGTTCGGCTTAGAATATCATTCACTTCATTTGTTTACTCAATTATTATAATTTATGTTAAAATTGATTCAATAATTTTTTTTAATAGAATTAATAAAAAATTTATTTATATTTACATGCATTGTCTAGGTTTTTTTTTGCTTTTATTAATTGGATTGTGGCTTGTATTAATGATGTTAATTCTTTTATTATTATTAAAGATGAAATAAAATATTATTTTTCTTTCTCTTTAAGCTTCAATAAATTTATCTATGTTATTGTTATAGATGACTTTCCTGCTATTTCTTATTATTGTCAGGATTTTAATCTTGATAATTTTACTCACTTAATTTATGCAAAACTCATAAAATGTATAGACCATTTTGCTTCTAAGATTAGTATTTTTAATAAAACTTTTAATCTTCAGATTAATTGTTCTGGATCAGCTGTTTGTTATTCTAATTCAATTGATCATTTGACCCAACTTCATCTTTCTACTATTGTTGGTATTAGTATAAAACCTCTCTTTGTATTTATCTTGGGGTTATTATTAAACATTTTAAACTAGTTGTTGTGGATTCTCAAGTTCTTTGAGATGAACTTTATTCCTTGTTAGATGGTTAGAAGCAAAAGTATTTAACCTCAGTGGGTATACTTAAATTAGTTAACTTTACCATTTAGAGTTATTTATATTTTTTGTTTCGTTCTTTTATTATATCTAAGGGACTTAAAATAAAATTTTCTATGATGAATAATTTTATTAATCATGGTGATGATAATAAGAGAATGCATGTCATTATTTGGAGTAAAATTATTATACCTAAACATTTTGGTGGTTTTGGGTTTCCTTCTATTAATGTTACCAATTTTATGTACAAAACTAAGATTGTTTTGAAAGCTATTAATTATAATTCTTTTATGACTAATTGGTGCACAAGTCATTGTGGCTCCATTTGGTGTAATGGAATTCATTATACGTTGTTTTGGAAATATATTCATAAAGTTATTTTAGAAATTAAATCTACTATTACTTTTCGTGTTAATTTTAATAGTAATCTATTTTTCTTTTATGTTCTCTTACTTCTTGTGTTTGAATGAATGTCCATTTGGCACGACTTATATGTCGTGGTGTGCCGCGTGGGAAAGTCATTTGAAATGCAAACCACGGGTTTGACCCCATGGCCTGCGTTTCTTTAAGATTATGTTTACAGCCCTATCGTCAAATCTCTCCTGATTGTTGTTGTTTCCTCTCTCAAGCCGATTTCCCCTCTTTCTTCTCTCACAATTTTTGCCCTAAACTCACATAGGATCTATTAATTCTCTTAAATATGTGGATAAGGTTTAGTTCCTTTCTCTTCTCCTCTCCCTCTCCCCTCTGTTCTTCGGTGTGGTCTAGATCATTGGTTGGTGGTTGTTGTGGTGAGCTTGCCTTTCCCGATACCTATCACTCACCCCGCTTTTCTTCGACTAGGTTTGAATCATTGGCTCTGAGTTGTCCTCATAGTATTCTCTACTACCTTCTATTGAGGCATTTTGATTTATGGTTTAAATTATTTTTGTTATTATTTGTTATATTGTGATATTTTTGGTTTGTTGTGCTATGATGTTAGAATTTAGGATTTCCTTGGGTTATATGTGCTGGTGATGTTGGAATTTGAAATTTCGGTTCAATTTGCTTTATTTAGATTGTTTGTTCCATTGGATTTAGAGGGTTGGTTTGTGTTGTTGGATTTTGCAATTTTATTGGGATCACTATTATACTCTCAATTTGATTGTTTTTCTTCCATGTTCGTTGTTAGATTGATGGATTTGGATGGCTATGATGTGATGTTGGTTGTTTCCCAAAAATTTGTGGTGGCGGTGATTGCATGAAGAATTAATTAAAAAACAAATAGGTTATGTTGTAATGCTATGTTGCCCTTGTTGGTGGCGGTGTTGACAGTGTTGGTTTCCCAAAATGATGGATTGGGATGTGTCAGTGTGGATGTGATGGTGTGTGGTGTTGTAGGGTGGTGGTGTGGTGTTGATGTGGTGGTGTTCGTTGTAGATGTGATGATGTGTTGGTGCAGATGTGTCAGTGTGCAGTATGGAGGTGGGGTTGTAAGGTGGTTGTGTAGTGTGGATGTGGTGGTGTGTGTTGTGGAGGAGGTGATGTATGTGCGTAGACAAGTTGGTGTGTGGTGTGAAGGTGTTGTTGTGGGGTGGTGGTGTGTGTTGTGGAGGTGGTGATGTGTGTGCATGGACGAGTTAGTGTGTTGTATGAAGATGTTGTTATATTGTGTTGGTATGGTGTGGATGTGGTGGTGTGTGTTGTGGAGGTGGTGATGTATCGGTGTTGATTTGGCGGTGTGTGGTATGGAGGCGATGTTGTAGATTGGTGGTGTGGTGTGAATGTGGTGGTGTGTGATATGGAGGTGGTGATGTGTCAGTTTGTGGTATGAAGTTAGTGTTGTAGAGTGATGGTGTGGATGTGGTGGTGTGTGTTGTAAAGGTGGTGGTGTCATTTGTGTGGATGCATCAGTGTGTATTATGAAGGTGGTGTTGTCAAGGGGGCGGTGTGGTGTGGATGTGGTGGTTTGTGTCGTGGTGATGGTAGTGTGTTATGTGTGTGGATGTGTCGGTGTGTGGTATGGAGTTGGTGTTGTTGAGTGGTGGTGTGGTGTGGATGTTTGTGGTGTGTGGTGTGGAGGTGGTATGCATGTTATTTAGAGTTTAAGGTGGTGATGATATTATGATATTGCTATTTCTCTTTGAGTTATGGTAAATATTTTTATGAAAATTATTTATGTTGATTAGCTAATTTTATAATAGTGATATAATAGCTAAGACAAAAGAAGCTGGTTCATCTGCTATGTGGGATAAATATACAAAAATCATATTTTGCGACATTTGTTATAAGACGTTCAAATTATGAATTAGGTTAACAACCTATTTCAACAATGAGGGTTGACAAAATATGATTAAAAAGCTCATCGAAAGTACAGACAGGGAGTACAATGGGATGAAATTAAAAAATAAATGGGATCAACTAAAAAATGATTGAAAATTTTGAAAAGAATGAAAGTGAGATCTACGGACTTAGGTTGGGATTCAATAAAGCGAACAATTGATGCTTCTGAGGAATGATGGATTGAGAGATTGGAGGTGAGCATTTATGAAACATCCAATGTTTTTATAAAATTTTCAAATTTTTCATATGCATCAACATATCATATGACTTTGTAGGTGGTGTCGCCTGTGAAAAAATTTAAATACAGTGGCATCGATTCTGAGCTGGAAGAGAAGTTAGATCGTATGTCTTGTGGTGTCGTGGCAATGAACAATAATGCATGTGCCCCTAATGATGTAGGGTTTGGTGGCATTGCTTAAAACTTGGATGCTAAACAAATAAATGATTCCAATGAATGCTCCAACCTGAACCTAAATGAAGTTGAATCCAGCAGTTGATCAAAGCGTCCTAAAAAGAAAAAGAGGATGTTCCTTTTATTTGAAGCCGAATTTCACAGTTTTTGGTTTCATGCACTAGTGACCCTAGCTCATCACATGCAAAATCCACAAAGCAGGTTATGTAAATTATGGAGACAAGTCCAAAAATTTATGAGGACATGTCATTGTATTTGTTCTCGATGAAGTTGCTTGAAAAAACGTTTCGGAGATAGTTTTTTATGCGAGAACCTCTGACCTTAGTGTGCATTATTTACATTATTTTCATGTGAACAGGGAAACTTGAGGGACACGAGTTTCATTTTATTCTAGTTGAGCATTTTATATTTTCTTTTTGATGGGCCACTGTCTATGCTGTTTTGGATTTTTATTTTTTCATTGAGACGTTGTTAATGCTTATTTGCATATTTATTTTTCATCGTTATGTTTTCTACTTATTTCTCCAATTTTATTTGCATGTGGTGTTCGTTTGTATAATTATATGATAGTAGCTAAATCAGTATTTCTTATGTGTTAGATACATTGATGCAAATATATAAAAACATAAAAAGAGTTGAAATTGCAGTGTATTTAATAAATGAGTATTATAACTCAAATATAACACACTCCCCTCACATGATATCCTCATATATTGATGACAAGTGGGTTGGGAAGTTGCTTACAAACCACTCAACAATATGCAATAATATGTTATGTATGACACAATCCATATTCATCGATCTTTTAGAGGAACTATATAGGAATCATGAACTTCATGACTCATCTAGAATGACTTCGTGAGATGTGTTAACAATAACCCTCTACATATTATCACAGACGAGACAATCATGCTAAATATTGTATTTTTTTGTTAGTTTTGGAGGTTTATGATGAGGCATTCAAGCTTAAAGGTTCTTCTGGATTACCTATATATTGTTAGTGGTTCTTGTTGTATCTGAAATCCCAAATGAAGACAACCTAGTTTCTCTCCTTTTTCAGTGCTATGTTTTTTAGGTTCTTCCGAACGACATTTTTTGGTGATATACACATCCAACATACACGTGCTCGATATTATGTGGGTTAAACGCAGCAAAACATCAATTGTTCGCCAGAAGCTGCGTTGCATCAACCTTTTTTTAGTGATAGGTTCATTGGTTTATATACTTAGTTCTCAGAGACCTCACAACTTCATAAAACTTTAATTGATTACTTATATTATTAATTTTTGTTAATGCCAATTCTATGGGTATGCGCTTTGTGTTTCTGAGACTTCATGAAAGATTAGCTCGAGGATGTCAGGTGCATCCAGAGCATTGTATTCCTAGTCTACTATTACAGACTAAATGTTCCCTACCTACTTTGCACAACCATGCAACTGCGAGAGATAATTTTATAGGTGTATAAGGAGAAGAACAAAAAACTGTGATTTCATTAGATGAGTAGATGGGTTGGAGAATTTCACCGCCAAGAGTGATCATACGTGGAGAGTTTTCCTAGATGACGACTTATCTTGTGACACACACCAACTACATTTCAAAAATAAAATTATTATATTATTAATTATTATTTTAATAGTTTATTTTTAAGTTTTGATTGTCGTGTTACTCACTGTCTAATGAGGTGTCTATTTTTTTTTGTAATGTTAGAATTAAAAATTGGTTTTCATGTATGGAATGTGCTAACAATATCAGTTTTATTATAAACAACATAATAGTACAGTGACATAAATGTTATTTGTTCAGAAACAACTATAACACATATGTTTTAAAACTAAAAAAACAAACAAACATCCAGTTTCTTCGTAAGTGCTTCCACACAACAACTTTCTGTCACAACAGCTGTGCAACAACTTTTACATAAACTACAACTGCTAAAAAACATACCCTAAGTTAAATTTATTAAAGATCATCACAATTCATTAGTTGTACTTAATAACTAAGTTTAACCTTACCTAAACAATGTTCGAGTATGTACGAATTAGACCCAAATTGAGTTTTGACTATGAATTAGTTCAAATAAAGTTCAACCACTTCTAATTTCAAATAAACAGTCCATAATAAAAATAATATCATTTTGGCCTAAAATGAACTTTCAAACAAATTTATATGAGAATATAGGCAAAGTGCTTATTAGATTAGTGATAAGAATTATGGGTCATATAAAGTAAACTTTCCCTAATTATAACTCAGATAAATTTTTTTATGATTCAACGCATATTTTAGTTGTGTTTTTATTTGTTAGTTAATTGAATTTAATTTAATAAATAAATAAAGTTTTAACATTGTTTTTCACGCTGTGTGGTGGGTTGTCGTGCATTTCCATCGTTTGGGGCGCAGTTTGGCCGCACTGTTTAGCAAAATGCGGGCCACAGGGTTGACACCCGTGTTTATTCTTGTATTTTTTACCTGGTGTTGTCTGTTCCGACTGCGTGTTTGTCTTCTGCACTTTTCTTTTCTCGTGGAGCTTTAGTTTCCCCCGCCCTAACTCGTCGTGTTGGACACCATCTTCTTCCTGTATCCCCTCTCCCTATATTTTTTTAGACATTTTCGTTTCTCATGGATTTGCACCTTATGGATTTGGCTGTGTTTTTTTGGTTTGCTGCTTCTATCTGGTGCTAGTGCTGATGCTCTAGTTTGATGTTGTGGATTTGTCTGTGATTTTCTTCTTTCATGTTCTTATTTTGCAAAACTCATGCTTAAAAAAATCATATTTTTCAATCACACACAGAATCTATGAAGTGAGGAAGTGAAATAGATAGCCTAAATAATTGCTGATACCTTATGGGGGCAAATAATAAGAAATTATTGAGAAAAAATGACAACATTTCATATTTTTCATTATTTTTATGCACGCTACTAGGAAATATGTGTAGAATTTCATGTTTTTTACTAAAATCCAGTAGTAATACCACTTTAAGCATTCTTATGACAAGCAAAAAACATTTTTTTTAATCACACACTCTGAAGTGAAACAAAAAAATATATAGTCTTGGACAATTATTGTGAAAACATATCATGTATAACTACTGATATCCCTTAGACATATAATGAGAAATTATTATAAGAAAGAGCAACATATCGTCTTTGCCGTCATTTTTATTCTATTGCTTGGAAAAATATGTAGAATTTCATACTTTGTTACTGAAATTCAGTAGTAATATCACTTGGAGCATTCTTTTGACAAGAAAAACATATTTTTCAATCGCATACACACTTTGAAGTGAGACAGGGAAATATATAGCATCGAAATATGACCGTGAAACCAAATCAGACATAGCTACTGATATCTTTTGGGGCATATAATAAGAAATATTGGGAGAAATGTCAGCGTATCATCTTTGCCATCATGTTTATGCTCACTGCTAGGAAACATATGTAGAAATTCATGCTTTATTACTGAAATTCGGGACCAATACCACTTTGAGCACTCTTAAGACAAGAAAAACATATTTTTCAACCACACACATTCTGAAGTGAGGTAGGGAAATCTATAGCCTGAAACAATTACTGTGAAAACATATTACGCATAACTACTGATACCCCTTGAGCATATAGTGAGAATAAATAAATAAATAAATGAATAAATAAATAAATAAATTAATAAATAAATATATATATATATATATAACTGGTTTTTCAGCATATTCATTTTTACATATCCGAAAATCTGGGGCGCCTATAAAATGCGTATCCGGCGTTACGTTTGAAGTCTTTAGCTGTTTACCTACGAAACGTAAGATCTTTTGAGATCTTTCAGCTTCTGCTCAACATGGATGCCCTAGATTCGGTGGTCGATCCTCTCCGGGAATTCGCAAAGGACAGCGTCCGCCTCGTCAAGAGATGCCATAAACCGGACCGGAAAGGTGAGCTCCGATCAAGCCTTCTTGCATGAGTTGTAGTTTTTGTTACCGGAGCCGCGCATTCATTCGTTCCTTCGCTACTATTTCCCGCTTAATTTGATCTATTTTTATGGAAGTTGATGGATCTGGAATGCAGAATTCACTAAGGTAGCTGTGCGGACTGCGATTGGATTTGTGGTGATGGGATTTGTCGGCTTCTTTGTTAAGCTTATATTCATACCGATCAACAACATCATCGTCGGTGCAACCTAGGTATTCACTGGTACAGACTTGGATGAAGGTTCTTCAATGTTTGAAGCTAGTTTTTTTTTTTTAATAGATCTTGTATCGTCGACGGGATAATTTGATTTCAGCATAAGATCGATATTAATTATTGTCTTGTTTTCCCTATTATGAGCTCTTTGATTCTCTTTATGCTGATTGTTGCTGTATGAAACGGTTTGATGAGATCATAAACAGCTCTTTTTCTACATTAGCAAATCCTCCAATTCAGAAAACCCGCATCTTCTCTGAACGTGATTATGGTCGAAGCAAGTAGCTTTTACTGTTGTTGATTGCTTGGCTTTTTTGTCATATCGTGCGGCTGTGTGATTCAATAGCCATGAGATTGGCGCGATTGTTGTTGATGATTACTATGCTTTTGATCACCTTGAGTCATTCCTGTATTTTGGGCTTCAGTGCATGCATACATTTCTTCAAAATATTTGTTGGGAAATCAATACATAGAATGGTTTGGATTGTGATAATCTGCTCTTGACCAAGCATTAATTTTGGCGTAGACTATGCTTCTTTAGACAATTTGAAAGAATTGAACTAGTATTTGATTATTTAGTTCAATTGAATCAAGGTCCAACAAGTCCTTGCAATAGATTTGATGCACCACATTGAGCTTATGACAAGAAAACTGCTCGAATCAAGCCCTAAATGATTTGAATTGACTGAATCGAAATTTTCCAATTAAATTAGCATGTACCTCTTCTTTTGATATTAAGCAGAGGTTTAGTTTTGAGTGCCAAATTTGAGGGTATTGCAACTTGTTATTCATGTTGGTTTTGTTATTGTGCTATCCATTATGGGATCACATAACTTCTCAGAGCCATTACACATTTGATACTCTATTGTTTTGTGAAATGTTCATGTTAAAACACTTTTATTTGGGAGAGGAATTAATATGTGAAATAATGGTGGGACATTCTTACCTATTTTTACTTGGGGTTTGTTTGTTTCAATGCTTTTTGTGATATTTGTTATGTTATCTATGGTAAAAAGTATTTGGTTTGATTTTATCTCTTACATTGAAATATTTTGCACAATATTAGTTGTTAAGGTTGTGGTAATTTTAGTACTGGCCAAAGTGAATGCTATAAATATTACCCAATCTCGATGGTTTTAATAAGAAAGAAAAAATAATGATTTTAACTACTATTAATTTTTGTAAATTGCATTTTATTTTTGTGAGTAGGATGATATTAAACCAGACACATTATATTTGGAGGATAGCATTGTTATTTGAATAATATTTTTATCTAAATAATATTTATATTGAAATAATATTGAACCAAATATACCATCTGTCCTTTCTATGGTGATAAATATTTTTGAAATTATTCTGGTTGACATGTTTGTCAAACCTCCATTGCGCTCATTATGGTATATTCAGATCAGCTAACTAGCATATCATTGGTGATAGTTGTTGTTGGCCTCTTGTACCAGCCTCATTCAGGGCAACCTGACGTGGTCAATAGAAGCATAAGTGTTGAGAAATTATGCCGCAGAAAAATAGAAATCGACACAAAACCAGAAGAACACAGAGATTTGACGAGATTCAGCAAAAATGTCTGCGTCATCGGGAACAGAGCAACAAATTTCACTATTTCAGAGGAGTCCAGTATATACCCATAGAGTTACGTCATATATATAGATAAAACCCATAGATAAAATTACTAACACGCCTTCGCTCCCCCCAACCCACTCATCTCCAAGAGACACATCTCTTCACTCAAATAGACTCCAAATTTTAGTATATGAGCTATACCTAACAAATCTCCACCTTGGCGAATATTCAGTCCTTTAGGAGAAATACACATACCTAACAAATCTCCACCTTGATGAATATTCAGCCTCTTAGGAGAAGTACATCATGAAGTTTCTTACACCGAAGTGTGTTGGACAATCATGCCATCTAACAATTACAAACATTCAACAAGTTCGAGCAATGCAAGAATTTATTGATAGTATCTGGCTTGGTCAGCACATCTGCTGCAATTTCATCATATGATTCAACAGAATGAATTTCACTTACAACTGTACTCCCTAACAATTTATAGATATTATCTGCAGTGATATTTTTCTTCATCACAGTCAGTGCATCTTTAACAATTTTGATGATTTCTCTATTCTCATTTGCTTTAAGAATAAAATCATTTCTGTGTAAAGTGTCAAAGAAAATTAAATTCTTCTTCAAATCTGAAATATGACTTACATCACGTAATATTCTGACAGTGTCATCATACATCTAAATTCTAACTTTGCCATTACCAATAATATTATCATACATCTAAATTCTGACTTTGACAGTACCAACAATATTATGACTATGACTGTCAATTTGGCTTGTTGTTCGTGAACAGCTCGTGTTCGGCTCGTTCGTTAAGCCTAACGAGTCAAACACGAACAAATTTTTAAGCTCGAAATGTAAACGAGTCGAACACGACCAACAATTTGTTTGCTCGTGTTCGGCTCGAAATGACTCGAAAAAAAATATATATAACTTAGACATAAATTGGCTAAATTTTAGTTTAACGAGTCAATTTCGAGCCGAACACGAGCTGATCATTAACATGAATATTTAAATCGAGTCGATCACGAACACATTTTTCACGAGCCGATTTCGAACATGAGTTGATTTCGAACAATAGTTATTTCGAATGAGCCGAACACGAGCCAAGCCTGAGCTCGCTCTAGCTCGACTCGTTTACAACCCTAATTATAACATCTATCATCACCCAAATAGACTGAACCGGAATCACATAACTTGTATGAAGTAAACAATTCTCTGTTAGGTGTTATGTGATAAGAGCATCCTGAATCAAGAATCCATGCATCCTTCAACTGAGTTGTAACTAAAAGTGCATTGCTATCACTGTAATCTGTAATGTCACTCTGCACCATATTCATGGACTTGGAAGACACATCATGTTTCTCATCAAACTTCTTCTCGAGCTTTGGACAATCTCTCTTCATATGTCCCGGCTTCTTGCATTTATAGCAATGAATCATCTTTCTGCCTCTAGGCTTTGACATGGAATTTCGCATTCCAGAACTCTCCTTCTCCCCCTTCATTCAACGATCCTGATTACCCTTAGCATATAAACAATTACCATTAGAGTATTCCCCTGTATTCTGCTTTCGCTGGTTGTGAGCCAATAATGTTTCATTAATCTCATCAATTTTGATTGTTTTTTCTCATATATGAAAGTAGTCACTAGATGTTCATAGGAGGAAGACAACAAACACAATAGAATCATTGCTCGGTCTCCATCCTCAATACTTACATCAAGTCGTGTCAGATTTGTGATTATTTGATTGAAGACATTCAAATTCTATGCCAGATCAGTGTCTGCCTACATCTTTAGCCCATACAGTCTTTGCTTCATATACAATTTATTTGTTAGAGATTTAGACATAAAATGAGTTTCTAATTTCTTCTATACTTATTCTGGAGATTTCAGATTCATACCATGATACATAATCTCATATGTCAGACATAAACGTATGATACATGCCGCTCGTAGTTGCAATTTTTCTCAATCTTCATCTTCCATATTATCAAGTTTTGCAGCTCGCAAAGCCTTCAAAATTTTTGTTGTGCTAACAAATCTTTCACCCTTGTTTGCCACAATCCGAAGTTCTCAGTTCCATTGAACTTCACAATCTCAAATTTTGCACAAGACATTGCTATTTGAAATTAATCTTGCAACAAAATTTTCTTGTTTGCACAAAAAAAATTCGGCCGAACTACTACGAACACCTTGCTCGAAGTCCTTTTCTGTTCGCTTGAACGCCTCAACCAAACTCCGCCTGTCACAACTCCTGCTACAAATTTCTGTTGTGCAACTTCTGCACAAATTTGCGAACTCCGCTGTCTGAACTCTTCGACACCGGAGGGATTAGCGACAGTATTCGCGGGTTTCACTATTGCAGTTGAGTTCAGTACATACCCATAGAGTTACATATCATATATATAGATAAAACTCACAAATAAAATTACTAATACGTCCGCACTCCCCCAACCCATTTATCTCCAAGAGACATGCATCTTTACTTCAAGAGACTCCAAATTCTATTATATGAGCCATACCTAACAATAGGATCATCTGATCGTAATATGTTTTAACAAGCGCGTGATCTCCATTATCTATTACTAATAATAGTAAATGATCTTTTATTTGAACATTGAAAACTTCAATTCATTTGTCAAGTTATTCTCATGATTACTAAGGCTTATGGGAAATTTCGGATCAATTATCTTTCATTAACTTCTCCTGATCATTCTGTAATATCCTTAAATTTGGTGTATTTATAAATTCTGAAAAGCAATGATGGAATCGCATGGGGTTGTGATTGAAGCCTTGAGATGCGATCACAGTTCGAGTTATTTGGGAAACTTAATGGATTGAGGCACAGTGGGAAAGACTGTCATGGGATCAGGCGTGCCCTAATTGTGATCCTAGACGTCAGCGACCATTCAGGATCGAGCATGCCATAGTAACATGAAGTAATAATGATCAAGAAAATAGACTATCTGGAAAAGAAATTGGAGGAAGAAGTGGGATAACTTAAATCCAAGATAGATGAAATATTTTCCGTCATCAACAACCGGTTCAAAAGCTTGGAGGAGATGCTAAGGAAACTTATTGAGATGCAATCCATGACCCGCCGGTTGTTTAGTTTGCAAAACCTACTCTAGGGAAGATAAGATATTCACCGGCTTAATCAAAAGAGAAATAGATTAGACAATAGGAATATGAGGAGGGAATCATACACCATCAAGAACCTCCTCTCAGGGCTCTGATGCGGGGTGAATTAGAGATTTCCGATGGAGGGGGGGGATATGAAGAAGGGGGTTATGCAAGGGGTAAGGAAGAGCGTGAAGAAGAAGTAAGTCCGGAGGAAGTATGACTATGAGCAAAAGAGGGAGTTTTAACCTCTATGCATTGGGGAAAGTAGCAGAGGAAGATGAAGTTCAGGTGGTGATGCTAGGGTTAGGAAGTCAAAGATGCCAGTATTCTAAGGGAAGACACACATGGGTGGGTGTGTATTGGGTGGAGCAATACTTCACTGTGAATGGGCTAGATGCGGAGAAGAAACTCGTAGTGGTAGAGTTATGTTTGGAGGGGAATGCTTTAGCCTGATTTTAGTGGAGGGAGACTGGGTAATCAATCCGTTTGTGGAAGGAATTTAAGGATTGTTTATTGGAACATTTTTGAGCCATTCGGGAAGAAGACCAACATGAGCAATTATATGCCTTGACTTAATAGATGACTGTCATGGAATATATGGAGAGATTCGAGCTCCTTTTGGAATGATTGAGGGGGATTTCATGAAGGGTCTAAAACCTGACATACGAATAATACTTCGACTATTAAGATTGCGGGATTGAGGGAGATGATGGATCTAACCCAGATGACGGAGGACAAGAACCAGATGGAGAAAGCCAACAGAAGAAGCATAGATGGAGCATCGTACCGAACTGCTATAATACTATGATGATACCAAAAACTCAAATAGTGGAAGTCCAGAGGGAGGCTACATGGGACAAGAATAATAGGCGACGATTGGGAGCGACACTGGAGCGTTTTACAGAGACGGATCTAGGAGAAACAAGCCAAAGTGTTATGTTTTCAGTGTGATGAGAAGTTTACCCCAGGACACCGTTGCAAGGATCGAAAATTACAAGTTCTCGTAGTGCATGACGAGAGGTAGAGGATGAAGAAATAGAAATAGTTGTAGTGGAGGAGGAACTCTCACTTTTTTCCACCTTGAGGAATGAGGACAAGGTTTCTTTTGTGGGGTTGGGAGTATTATTACGCCGTTGTCTAGTCTAAGACAATTTAGTATTTTGTACGCTAAAGGAAAGTTGGTTTTTTTTATTATTGTTGTTGGGTATGAATAGGCTTATTATGCTTAGGGTTCGGTTTAAGCATACAATTATTGTGTGAGTCTTAGGTTTAAGGTTTCAGAGAGATTTCTTACCTCTCGAATTATATGAATTGGGAGAGATCGCCAACATTTCGAATTGTAGATGTTTAGCCTTTACATATTTGTGTTGTGTTGCTTTGATTTGGTGTTCGGGAAATAAATTTTTATTTGTCCTAATTCTTATTGAAAAATATTTCGATTTTGATGTCGAATTGTATCACATGTCTATGATAGTCCCATCACTACAATAATTGCATTAGCTATACAACAACAACAACAAGCCTTTATCCCACTAAGCGGGTGGGCTGCATGGATCCTTTTTTCCCATTGCGTCCTATTAAGTGTCATATTTTCATTTAATTAATAAATTAAGATCATTTTTTATATAATATGTCCAAGTCTTTCTCGGTCTACTTTTACATTTCTTAACATAAGTCGAATCTAAAACATCTACTTTTCTAACCAGATCATCAAATGGTTGACATTTAATGTCATTAAACCATTTAAGATGACTATCTTTAATTTTGTCTAAGATGATTATCTTTAATTTTGTCTAAGATGATTATCTTTAATTTTGTCCATCACAAACCCTATGATGGATATACAACAACAATAATAATTGCATTAGCTATGTTGAAAATTTGTTAGCTCAAAAGTTTTTTTTTTCATATAAAAATTGCTCTCTTTTCTACTGTCTATGCGTTGAGTGGCTCTTAAACACAATGAAAAAATGTCATCAAGGTATCGTCTATAAAAGTCTATCTGGATCAACAAGTATGACTGCTATATGGATATAGTATATCTGTGATAAAATCTGTTGTGAGCACAAATTGAAGCAATTTTGGCATAGCGATTCACAGACTATTGCTGGTTTCTCGAGCTTTACAAGTTCATTAAATTGTTTGGCGACACTATTTAGGTGTTTCCTAACATGATTCAAATGGGTTGGCTATAGATAAAACAATTTTACATTTTGGAAAAGAATTTGTAAAGCTTTTAGAACAAGCTAAGCTTGCTTGGTCGAACTTAAATGCTTCCTGTTACATATCAGTCTAATTGATGTTTATTGCTGAATCAGAGCTCTAAATTTTTATAGGCATACTAGTTCTTATGTGGGCAAGGCAATCTTATATAATGATTTATGTGTAAATTTTTTTGAATTTGTGCTTGATTTAAATTTTTGTTGAAAACAATATTTTATATGTTCTGTACATCTTATCGTGTTTTTTTTCCGCTTCAAATTGCAAATTGCATTCCATCATATCCATAACCAGTCACCATTGACCATTTTCTTCATACACATTTTTGTTACTCTTATTATGCATTTCAAATGTCAGGTGAGTTGCTTGCCTTTTGGATGCTTATGAAATCACTGATGATAATTGTTTTAGACACTTTATTTGCAAAATGCTGATTATTGAATTAATATTCACTTGACCACACATCATATGTAGAAGATATACTAAGCTATCCTACTTTTTCTCTCTATCTAAACCTAAAATTGGTCATGCTTTATATTGTTAGTTTACTTAATTCCCCTTTGAGTAATTTCAAAGTAGAAATTATGCCTGTCATCAACTTTTATGGAACTTGAACCTGAAATGCTATCATAATATATAGTGCCATGTGCGGTGAATGCAAAATTGGACACGATTAAAGTGTAAATTTATCATAATTTTGGATCTAAAAATCACCTGTTACTTGAGTAAGGTCTTTTTAGCTTTTTTTGGCCTTTCAAATTACTTGAAGAATGCATATGATTCATTTTGTTTTTGGTTCTGTACTCATTATTATTTCCCTTATTGTTTCATTAGGTAAAAAGTGTGCAATGATGGTCATGGTTTTTTCTCAAATTGTTGCTAAAGTCTCATTTTTGAAGTTGTTTTCCCAGTGATCATATATTTTAACCGGAATTTGTACTAGGATTATTCTTCAATCCTTATTGAATCTTGAAATTATTCAAGCTTATGAAATGTACTTTGATTTAGGTATTTGTTTTATGATCAGACGTTCAAAAGTTGTAACTACGCTCTACAATCAATGTGAAAATCATACGTCTAGTCATGATATGTGGTTTATCAAAACATCAAGGCGTGGCGTAATACTTTTAGTTATAATCTGAAACTGAGCATATGATATTGCAGTGGAAATGGAAAAAAATTAATATTCTTTGAAATGCAGATCAAAATTCGGGCACATAATGATCTTTTGATGTGGGCAATTGTTTTACTTCATGCCAGTCAATGTATAGATTCATCTTCCTTTTTGTTTAGCTAAAGCTGTAATGCACTTGGGTAATAACAATAACAACAAGAGGGGTCGGCTACATAAAATCCTTTTTCTCTATTGTATCCTATTGAGTGTTATATTTTCATTTAACTCTACCAGATTAAGATAATTTTTTATACAATATTCCAAAAACTTTTAGGTTTTCCTCCGACTTTCTTAACATAAGTTGAATCTAAAACATCTACTATCTTAACCGGATCATCACATGGTCGACGTTTAATGCGACCAAGCCTTCTAAGACGACACTCTTTAATCTTGTCTGCAACTGGAGCTACACCAACCCTTTCATTGAAGATTTGTTTTGCATTTCCACTCATCCACCTAAGCCTTCTTATCTCAACAGCACCTAACTTTGTTTTATGCTTCTCTTTTGAAGGCCAACATTCTGCGTCATAAAGCACTTGGGTAACAACTAATTAAGTCACCCCACCTTGGAAATTATAGGCTGCTGCCATGATGGCTTCCACATATTTATTTAACGCTAGAATCCTTGTACCTTAGCCGTTCGCTCTATATGTAACTCTAGTCTAGTTACTAGCACCATGCAACGCAATGATCATACAAGTGCAGTTTCCTTTCTAGCTTCTAGAGTTAAGGCTTTACCGTATGTTGTGCTAAATATGGGGAAGTCTTATAAACTAATTTTAAATAGTTGAGGTGAGCTTAAATGATGTAAATATATATTGTTTGTTTTCTTCATTCTTCAGTGCAGACCGCCTCTTTGATTCAAATGCATTGAATCCTTAGCGATTGGTGGATATCGTTTTTTCTGATATTTGTCTTATATTTATTATGAGAGAGACCTAATGGGCTGTTTGGGATCTCTTTTATTTTTTTATTTTATATTTTTTGTATTTATTTTATTTTGGTTATATTTTGATTTGAAGCAAAACATATTTTGACATATTTGATTAAGATATGACTCTTTTTAAAAACACTTAAAGCATATAAAAGTTATTTTGAGTGTTTTTAAAGATATGTTTATTTATTTTTTGAAACAAAAAAATAAAAATATATTAAAAATACATTAAATAAACATGTTTTTAAAAATAAAAGAAAAAATAAAATGAAATTGATTCTAAACAGGCCAAAACTTTCTTTCTTTTCCATTAAGACAATGGGTTGTTGAGATTTGAAATGCTTTAGCATAGCCTAAGGCTTTCATTAGATATGTTGTTTATAAAAGACATGTTGTGAAAAATGTGCCGCAAAAACTATTATTCTTCGCCTCCGTCTACTCAATGGATTCATAAACACGAAGAGCTAACTGTTAGAACAACTCATCCATCCATCTAGATTTAGGGCCCATTTGGGACAGCTTATCAAATGTCGTGTTTGAAAAATGCGTTTGATAGATTATTTTAAAACTCAATTACCTGTTTTACGTTAAATGCGGGACACACTGTTCACCCTGCGGCCCGTGACTAAGTTAACCCATGACCTTCTTGCCCCCTCGTGCGCTTCTCTCCCGACTCTCCACCACCCTCCGGCGAACCTCTCTCCGGCGAGCTTCTCTCTGACAATCCTCCCTCCAACAGACCTCCCCCCGGAGAACCCAAGTCAGGTGAGTACTTCTTCCCTGCTTCTTCACATGCATACCACTCAATTTTTGATGACTGCCAACCGTGTCTTCAATTCCTGCATCAACTATTTCGATTGCCATCGCCATTTACCAGCGATTGAAGCTCTCCGCTCACACGTCTCCATGTCATATCGCCCGAATTACTAGGGTGGCTGACGCAACGGCAGTGTTGGTGGAGACCGAGAAAGAGGTGACGGCGTCAGTGGCCGAAGAGGTGGTGGTGGTGGCGGTTGAGGGAGCAGCGATGGTGGGATCCCTAATGGAGAGCTGTGCGACTTCACGAAATGGCTGGGCCTGTGTTTACCTTCTTTTTACTTGGATTTATAATTCTTTGTTCATCATCTTGGTTCTTCACCCAAAGATTGCACCTCTTTTTTAGGGTTTTGTTCTTTGACATTTCATTTGGACGCGTAATTCATTTTGAAAGATTGAAAGCGAGTCGTTGTTCTGATTACATAGGAGGATTTTTTGCGCAAAAAGCGACTCTTTAGCCGATCAATGTGCTTATCAAAGCTTATCAGAAGCTGCTTGAACTCGAATGGTGATTTTAATGCACTGTTTGGCTACTAGCAATGTTTCTCTAGTAGGATTCAGTAAATCCTGGGAATCCAGATTCAACAAATCTTGAGAGGTTTAAAACCGAAAAATTGGCTTGAAATTTATATTGTCTTGCTAAAATCCTGATATGTTCAAGTATTCGTTTCAGGATGAAAATTCATGAGAACGATAAATTGTTAAATTCATTTAATCCATTGAGTAGTGGGGTTGTATAAATCCTAAATTTAATCGATTAGGAAATATATTGATATTTATTAAGAAAATAGGATCTTAAATTCCCGAAAAAATATGTTTGATAGGACTGATAAAAAATATCCAGATGAGGGGCAGAATGATCATATATTTAGAAATAACTCCAAATCAGTAGTTTTTCAAACGCACAAATCAAACAGACAACCAATTTATTTGAATAAGTTGTTAATCAACAACTTATCATAATAGCTGCATATATGTATAATTTGGTTAAGCTGCAGCTACTCCAAATAGACCCTTATTCTCACTATTATTTCATACAACATAGCATACCATTTTCGAACTAAACCTATATCATCTATTCTCTTGTGCCTTCTCCATCGTGAACAATGGGCAAGCATTTACTTGTTGAAAATGTGAGCCTTGATTGCAAATTTTTCTAACTTATTTTTCTTGCTTTGCTGTCCAAAACCCTTAGATCTTGTTGTTGTGTCTCCTTTTTAGGATAAGTTGTTGAAGTTGGATTAAGATGGTACGCATAAAAAGAGAATGAAGCCTGCCTAACTTCATTAAATAATTTTAGCCACACAAAATGATCAACAAAGGTTCTCTATGGAACAATTTTTTGTCAAATGATTATGTGATAAATTTTCCAAAATCATGACCACTCGTTAGACAAAAAGGTTGTCAGTTATTTCTTCATTTCAGTTATTTAAAATGAAAGTGAATAATATCCTGAAGCTAGATCTCGTCTACCATGCCCAAGAGTTGGATAATTCAAGCAAAGGGTTTAAAGAAAATGGAAACAATGAACAAATGGGCAATCACTACCCTTTGCATCCTGAACAACTTTTCTTGCAACACAAGTTTTCCTGTGCATGAGAACTGATCCTTGTTAGAAAATTTGCGGAGGCAGAATAAAATATTGTCGTCTTAGCGTAGTACGGAAATCCATTACACACTCAAATAGAAGTAAGAAAACAGTGACGTCATTATAAGTTTTTATGTGAAAAACCTAAATAGAGAAAAAAACACGGGGTCTTGCCCAGTTGAAATGTTCTACTATGAATTAGTGATTACAGATACAATCTCTTGTCCCACAAGTGAAAAAATATTACATAATTTATTGGGTTATAATGTTTGCGCACGGATGAACCCGTGGTAGGGAGCAGGAGACAATGTCAACTTGAGACGACGACGGTTGGACGGTGGCAACTTGAGGCGGCGCAGGCCAATGGGCATAGGTGGCTGGAAGGCGACAGTGGTTGGAAGGAGGCGGCAACCTGAGATGGCGTTGGTCTGAGATGGCGGCGGTGAGAAGACAACAACGATGAGAAGGCGGAGACAACCGGAAGGCAATAACTACACGAGACGACAGCGGTGGCGGCGGCCGGAGGGTGGCTACTGTTACTAGAGACGATGGCGACCGAAAGACGGTGACAGTCGGAAGGCGGCGATGACCAGTGACGATGATGCAAGAGGCTAAGTCGGAGCTCCCTATTATGCAGACTCTGCTCTCTCTCAGGCTCTGTGACTTTTTCCTCTCCACGAGGGGCTTGAGCTCATATTCTAAATTGCAAATAAGAGAAATCTAAAAAACTCTTGATCAGACGACATTTAATGGACATTTGATTGCCTTGATGATGTTAGAATTGAGTAATATTGGGCTCGGATTTGTCTCGCCGAGACGCTTGATTTGATTATAAACATGTTCTATTTTTACGTTTGTTTGACCTTCCAATTATGCCCAAGAAGCCTCCAAAATTGAGTTTTTTGGTTCGATCTGGGCTTGATCTAACTTGGATTAGACCAATCTCGATGTTGTTAAGTTCATCTCGTCAAACAAATCAGCTTTACTATAGGTTTGCTAAAATCAGACTCATGGATGACATTTTATCAAATTTAAAAATTTTTTTTTTGCTACAAAATTTATTTCGGGATACGTGTCATACTTCTATATTGGTGTCGGATGATGGAAATTTGTTTGTGACGTATCAAGAATTTTGATTGAGTATGAAAATTGATCAAAAATACATTGTAGCTTTTGGATTGGATCAGGGTCAAATTGAATATAATATGCCATGATTAACTGAAATTAGGTGCTCAAGTTTGAGTTGACCACACACAACGGTTTTTCAGGAAAATGTTTCTTATTTTGAAGTAATTGTAGCTTAGAATCATCAGCCCTAAATATTATCAAAAAGAGGATCATTTAACCAAAGTTATTGCGAAACTTAAATAGAAACTAATACTTGTTCTTTTCCAACGGCCACTTGGGTTGAACATAAAAATCACCACCTAGTACAAGGCTATGTTGCACGCATGGCGATACAGGCATTATTATGATAAAAAAGTATATTAAAAAATTTAAAATATATAAACAAATTATTAAGAATAATAAATAAAATAATATTAATTTTAAAAAATTAAGACTTCATTTGACATTATTTTTGTTCTGTTTTGGTTAATATAATTTTTATATATTTTATATTTTATTTTTTTTAAATGTCAAATTGTATTTAAAAATAATCAAAATGTTTAAAAGATATTTTGAATGTTTTTAAAAATAACTATCTCAATCAACGTGTTTTAATATAAAAAATAATAAAATAAAAAATAAAAAAAAATTGTGATCCCAATTCCCAAACGACTCATGAGTTCTTTATATATAATTATGTAGTTTAGGAGATATAAAAATAATATATATTATTTGGTATTATTTTAAGATTTAATTCTTCTTAATCAATTCATTATAAGTTTCATCATTCATGTGCACGCTAATTATAAAAGCATTATTTAGAATAAAATAAATAAATAAATAACACTTTATAAATCTATATTCTTAGGTTAATTATAATCTTATCTCATATTTTTTATTTTCTATTTTTCTTTGCTCAAATATCACAAAAAAAAAAATAATAATAATACAATATACATTGAGATTACAATAAACTAAAGATTTTTTCTTAAAAAAAATGATAATGCAATGATATTAAAACTTATAAGGAGAGTTTAAATTATGGTGGAGAAAATTTTCTTATTAAAAAGAGGAAGATTTACATACATACCACTTAATTTTTATATATTTACATATCTAACACCTAAAACTTTAATTTTACATACATCTATATAATAAAACATATATTTTACTTCTTAAAAATTAAAATAATGATATTTTGATGTGATATGAAAGATTTTAATGGTAAAATGTCAATTCATATGAACCTAAAAAAAATCAACGGTCCCACCATTTATTGCGTCCCCCCGGAACCATGCACATGAAACAATTAATCCCACGTTAGAATGGATTTACTATTATGACGGTTTAAAATAGAAGGTACATACAACTGAATTAGTGTAAAAAACCCAAACGCGACTCATAACGTCTTCAAAAACGCACAAACCAAACGGTTAGGCGGTGTTTTCAAAAACACCGCCGCACTTATAAGCTACCCCAAACGGGCCCTTAATTCCTGGGTTTGCAGCTGCCAAGTGTTGTTAATTGTTATTAAATTAATTAAAAATTTCAAAATAAAAAATATAATTTCTAAATTTGTTTGCTTTATTCTCCTCTATTGAGATTCAGCAAGTTATATTTATACAAATATAATACGGTCGGGCTCGCTTGACCAGCTCAATTAATATGCTTGTTTCAATGGCTTGATAAAGCTAAACGAGCTGCTTGATGAATAAGCTCGGGCTTATTTTGATGTGGTTAAATGAGTTGCTCAATTAAAGCTCATTCAAATCGAGCTTGAGTTGACCTCAAATCAAATATGAACATTAATGAATTAAAATGAACTGAGCTAGCGTAGTATCTTAAAAGTTTGAATCGAGCTTGAGCTGAGTTTGAACGTGTTTTTAGTTCACGAGTTCAAGTTTGCACATGCTCTTAATCTGCTCCGTTGATTTGCAGCCCTATAATGTACTGCATTCATGCCATTAATCAGCACTTCTGAACTTTAAAGTTTTGGTTTTATTTCTGTGAACATTTGTGGCATGGTTTGAATGCTTATCCTATTTGATTGACCCATCTCCCTCACTCCATGATTAAAATGTGGCATTCTAGATGCTGTACTAGTCTTTGTAGTATTGTCAGCTGCTAAATTTTCTGTACAAACATGCTAGATGCTAAGTACCTATTCAGTTGCGTGTAGCTTAAAAACATATTTTGAAAAATAGGAAGAAGTTTTTAGATGATTTTCACATTGAGCTGCAGCTGTTCTTTTGCCATAAAGGCAAACTGTACTTTGTATAGAACCTCTAGTTTCTGTAGTGTCTGTACCACATAATCTGTACAGAATCTGCTTAAAATTATTGATTGTTGGGGATTGGCCCCATATGGTGTGACCACAGACATGAACTGTAGACAATACCATTGTTTTGTTGTCTTGATACGAGTTGTTTTGGACATGATTGCTGTATTAAATAGCCTTTGCATTATTCACATGGCATTCATTATCTGATATGTTTGGGATCATTTTGTTGTGCATTTCTTTTTTCGTATGTTTTGCTTTTTGTGTTAAAAAATAAATTTGCTTGTACATTCCAAATTTAGAGGTTTAGGAGTGGGATTATTCTTACAATATCTTGTTTATATGATCCATGTCTCATTAGCCTCATGCGAATCGTCTTGATTTTATCTTAATGAGAGTTTTATTGAGAATTTGTTTTGAAGTTAATGGTTTTGTAGTTCGTGCTGATAAGACTTTCTTTAGTTGTTTTGGTTTCTTCGGAATTGAGAAAACCTGTAGCTGCTTGACCTGGGAACAGACTTCCATATGGTTAAAACAATTAATGTCCATCTTCCGTCATGGACTCTTCCATGTGTTAAATATTGAATATATATTGTGGATGATTTAGTCTTCATTAATTAGATTGTCAGCACTGCAATTAATTTATATTAAGGATCTTTTCATACAATAGTACGATAGATGATGTGTTTAAGATTGAAAAGTGATATATATCATCTAAGAATTCATTTGATAGGGTGCAAATCTCGTGGCAATGATTTAGGTAGAAAGTTGTGAGATATTGCATTTAGAATCATAATAAGGACTCCAATTTCAATAAATTTATTGTTGGGATGAACTTCTCAGTGAGATGAAAGTTTTGACATAAGTGATGTGATTTGAATTCAATTGAGTTCAAATCCAGCCACTTGAATGGTGGCTGAAAATTTCGTGACATTAATTAAATGATAGAATGATTTTTAAATTTTACGTGCTTATGATTAAAGTGTTTCTCAATCAGAGAGATCTGACATGCTTATGATCATTTAATTTCAATAGCTTTAAGAAATTTAAAGATCGCGGAAATATCATGCCAATAATGAAAATTACTCGGGGTCATATCATGGGGTTTTTTTAATATTTTGATTAAGTTTATCGACATTTAACCTAAGAAATTATAAATTTATCAAAACTATTGGCGCGTTAGCAATAAATTTTATCATTTAGCATGAATCTTGGGACAATTAGCGCGAATCTTGAAACATGTTTTAGGCAAATTTCAATTAAAAATCATTTCGAACTTTATTTCATTAAACTTATAGTCAAATTGACCAACCTGACGAAACAACCATAATGACATCAAAATTAAGCCAATCTGAGGCATATCAAGCTATTAAATCCTTGTGGAAGTTTCTATCGCCCAATTAGAAAGTCAAATGAACCCTAAATTTGACATGCTTACATTCAAATTGAGCGTCTTGACGAGGCGAATACAATGAGTCCAAATTCTCTACATTCTGACATCTTTAAGACATATACAATGTTCATAATACGTCGATGATAGTGGGAACCTCTTTGAGCCATCTGATGGAGTGGTACAAAATCATTCCGTATTTGCAGGGGAGGAACTCCCTAACTCTATAAATAGGCCCCAATTTTTTCATGAGGAGAGACCAAGACCTTGAACCCGAGGAAGACCAGAGCTTAGAGGAAAATCAAGGAGAGGGTGCTGAAGTCAAATGTTTTGCACTGAAGGTCCAAAGGACAACACCCGCTCATGCAGTCACTGACCATCGTCTACCATCGATCGCCAACCACCATCGATCGTAGTCGATCACTTCCTGCTCGTTGCAATGAAATCTCAAAGTATGTTGATCATGACAAGCACTGTAGAATCTCAGCGTATGTTGCGGAGTAATGAAGTAATCGATGGAGCATCGCATTGTCTTGAACATTGTGTAGTGACACGCCTCAAAGATGATCTATTGAAGTTTTAGTAGCTACTGCCAACTACAATCACTCTCGGTCGTTGTGCAACGAACATTGTACTTTAAGGAATTGTATAGTCATTGGGACAATGAATTTTATATGTATGCACTAATTTATAGTGGCTCGTTCTGACTTGGCTAGACTACGTGATTTTTTTTGTTTCCAGGTTTTGCACGTAAAAACTTTTGGCATTTCTGCATGTCAGCTTTATTATCTGAGCGTGTGCTAGATTTCATACTACGTTGAGATATAACTTATTACTCTACTTTTGCCCATTCTCTAGCATGCATCAGTTTTTTACATGGAGGAGGCATAGACTTGAGCTTAGAGGGAACATATAGATTTGAATGATTCTAAAGCTCTATTATAGCACTGCCATCTAATCACCACTCGAATATTTTATCAAATCCTCGCCAATTACAGGTATTGGACCACTGTTTGATCTTTGTCACCAGATCACCACCCAACAACTACAACCTCACTATCCAATCATTCTAGTTCGACCATTGCAATCAAACTATCACATCATTGAATTGCCGCCATTTAACCTCCATCGTCAAATCATCACTATATAATCATTATCCTCAGATCATTGTTGTCCAATCACAATCCTTTGAATAATTATCGCTCAACCTATGTCATTCGACGACAATCACCAAATCACCGTTGGTATCATTCGACCACATTCTTTCTTCACTCATATAGGGAATAAGCCAATAATCCATACTATTCTAATCCCATCTTTCCCCATTTAATGAACGACCAAATCCTTATAATTAATATCTGCCTAGTTGAATTATTTCAACAGAGTCATACTATAATTTTATTGTCTTGTTACATACATCTAAAATTTTTCACAAATTTCATACCCTATAACCATAAACCTCCTGAACCTTATGCAATTTTATCAAACTAATATCAAACAAAAAATATCTTTAATAGATTCATATATAGACAAATCTTAATTTTATTGTAATTTCTATACCATTTAGACAATCTATTTGTATCATCTTAATTACTTATTTTTTCCTCTTAAGCAAGATATTAGGAATAATATAACCCCTAAATATATAGGCTAAAATCAACAAATATTATAGATTTACAGTGGATAAGTATTACATCCCTGAATCTATTTCTTTAAAAAAAAAAAAAAAAAAATTGCATGGGTGGATCTCTTCATCCATAATAATGCTCTTATCCCCTCATAAATTACAAAGCATAGGTTAAATTTCTTATTAAAGCTATCCAACCAGCTAGCAATTTCAATCAAAGAGAAGGTGTTTTCAGCATATAATTAGTCAATAATTAAATATTATTTAATATTTCAATTTCAGTTAGTGATTATCACATTTTGACAAAGATTGTTAATTCGTTTCTGTGTCTGAACTTTGACTGCTTTGATCTGGCTTAAGCTAACACTTGGAGCTATTTGAGTTTATGGTCATATTTTTTTTATGGTGATAAGTGATGATAAGTCTTGCATTATATTACACGATTTTGGGAGTAATCTGTCGAAAATTTATCCGTGAATCACATCCGATGCATAGACACGTAAATAAGGAGAGAACGAGAAAAAAAAGATTCCTTGGAAGTATAATGTTAGTAGTATCCCTCTAAATAGACCCTTTTACATGTTATTGTTTGTATGTTGATGGTAAATAGAACGATGCATAGTCGCCGTCACTTGCTCCCAGGATGGCGAGCCGTTCGTTAATTTATTCAGTCGGCCTTCTCGGCTTGATCGAGTGTATCATCTATCTTGTGCTGATTGCAGTTCTTTGCGCTCGTAGAAAAAAAATTTAGTTTTTAATTAGATGTTTGGAGGCGTCTTTATCAAAAATAATATCCAAATATTTGGATTTAAGATAATGAAAGCGAAGAAGTGGCTTAACCATGCTTTATGGGCACCGGATATGCTTATCCAATCAATTTTTATTATTGTTCTGGATATACATACACTATTTATAACAAAATTTACTATAAATATTGAAATTCAATTCAAATTTAATGTTTATAGCCCACATATTTAATTACTCGGTCTAACTACGAGAGACTATTGCTCGGCTTTAACTAGTCCATGCCTAGTTATGTGTTTAGTCCAGAGTTCATAGAAATGTCAAAATAGTGTCTGGCTGTTTGGAAATTGAGCTTTAATATTGCTCCGAGCGGACGAATTAAGGCTCAATTTAAAGAATATGAGAATTATTTTGACACTTCTATAAACTCTGAAACTAAAATGATTTCATGTAAAGAATGAGGAATATTTTGGCACTTTAACCGACATTTATAGAAATTCAATTAGACTGATGAAATTTTTTTTCATCATTATCTAAACTCTTTGCATTTCTACCCACAACAATCCGCTAAATGTAAAAAATCTTTTAATCCTATTTAAATGAGTGAAGGTCTTTCTTTTCTTAAAATGAAAGGGTTGAAGAGGGGAAAAAGCTTTCAAATTGCTCACTTCTGTCTTATTTGAAGGAGAGCCTAAATTAGTATAAAGTGAATGGTAATTAAAGATAATAATTTATAAAAAAATTAGAATAAAATCAATTAGGCCAATTAATTATTATAAAAAATAGGGAAATTTACATACATACCACTTATTTCCTATGTATTTACATATCTTTCTCCTAAACTTAGTTAAGGTGGCATAATCTTCACAAATAATAATTAAAACAAGTTAATCACGTGATTAAATCAAAATTCCTGATTAATTAACCCAAAAGATAATAAGAATGTCTGTGGACAAACAAAGTGTCGTCTATTTATCTTTATTTGTCAAATTTGTAATGAAATATCGAAATTCATTTCTAAGATCTACTTTTTTTGTTTATATAAATATATAAATTTAAATAATTATATTCTAAATAGACATAAAATCTCTAAATAAAATATTTAAGTCATTATTCTCGAGTTATTTTATTAAAAATATATTTAAATTAAATCTCAGATACATTTTCCCTGCCAATTGGCACAAACAATATGCCTGGGTGTCTTCTCAGCCATTGGATTTAATCCAACCACCGACATTTATTGATGTTAGATTGTCCTTGAATCAAATCGAAGAAATAGAATTTAAATGAGGTGAAAGAGAGAAAGATGAACTATAATTTCTTTATAAAATATTTTTTTTTTATTTTTTATAGAGGAGGTAATACAATAATAATATTATATTGTTATCCCTATTTGGAGAGGATTTATACTCTGGTATTTCTGGTATTTATAAGTAAGAGCTCATTCTCTTGATGTCTTACTGACTCGGCCAATTAAGCTTAACTAATTTAGGTTTGACTGCATCAACTCGATCAATGGGATCAGTTAGTTGATACAGACTTGTTGACTGTCTTCATTTTCTGGTGAATAGGCTTTGGGTCTCCATTGGATGATCGTAGATACTTTGTGGACAAATTTATTTTGTTGGGTTGACTCTACTGCAGGATAGACTATCACATCGACTCGGCTTTTCTACAGTGAATGGCCTGAACTATATCTTGTCTTCTTTCCGGCCAGATGACTTATTCTTGAATTGCTCAATAGGCTTTTTTGTCAACCTTTTAACTTAGTAAGTCTTGGCCTAGTTGAATTAGCTCTCATATCTTTGCTTGTTCAGTTATGTGAGTCTCACGATCTTCTTACAGTGAATTTATTAAATCTGCTCCGTTCATTTTTTTTTTACTATATATATATATATATATATATAATAAAAGCGGCTAAATCATATGCATGAGTCGGCAACGCATGCAGCGATTTTGTTGAAAGAAAGCTTATCCTAATAACAAAAAGTCGGCGACGTTACGTTTCTGCCCACATTTCCATAGCTTTTTCACAAATATACTATTTTTTCATTAAATATTTATTTTAATTTTAATTTTATTTTATTTTTCATGACATTTTTATGCTAATAGTTTTATACAATTTTTTTTTCACAATGCGTCTCATAAATAGCTATAATTCATCAGAAATGTTCTCTATTATGTCTTTTCTATATAAAAATGTCTTTATGAAGTTGGTCAATGAGGAATATTTAATGCCCCTAAGTCGATGTAATGGTGATCCAAGATATGTTTTTGGTCTTATCCACATGATTTTTTTTCTCATTAATTGCAAATAAACAAATAGTTGACCAAACAACCTCATTAGTCAATGATTATGGATAAACCAAAATTTTTTTAGAACGTAAGGTCTCGTATTATTCAGGAGCTCATATGAACTGGGAGAGACCCTACTTTTTAAGAGAGAGATGAAAGAAAATGATGAATGTATTGCTAGAGTTTTTGTTCTTGCTGCTTTTCCCGATCCTTAGGAAATGGCTTCGAGAAAATAGTTTAGAGAGAGGATCCCGTTTTTTAGGTGGACCTCTTATTTATACATAAGAGAAAGATTAAAAAAAAATTATAAAATTACATCATGTACAATATCACTTTTTTTCAGTGTCTTGGTGAAAAGATCGCGATATGCGTGTCACACGACACTATAAATAAGAGTGAAAACATACAATTGTGAGATTATGCTTTTCTTTTTTAGCGGATTTGCCCCAGGCTAGTCAGACCACTTTGGCAAGTGAGCTTATGCCGATCACTTATGCAGGTCGGCGACGGTTGAGCTTAGCCTGCTTCATGGGCTTCCGAGACCCCTAAGTTCTATTGATTACCATTCCTTACCCATGTATAAACCTTTCTCAAATTAAGTATAACTGTATTTTGATATACAATTATGCATTACTTCTCATAGTTTAAATAACAAGTAAAACCAACCAAATCACTAATAAGAATAGATCAAAATTAAAATCTACAACAAAACAGAGGCTGTAATTTCTGTTAAATACAAGAAATATATTTGATTCATTCAATTAAAACTATAAATCTACAATTTTCATGTAAAAATGAGGGCATTGGTGTGTCTATATATGCATATATATGATCATGAAACTTAATTTAAATCCTCTAAAGTTGATCCGACATTAGAGAACCTTCAAACAGAAGATGAAGATTTGGAGCTGTTCTCTGCGGCTGTGAAAAAGGAGTCATACGACCTTGAAGCAATTTAAGCAATTTAATGACTTCGGCCGTGTCATCAAGGTAGTATTTTGCCTTGCTCGGCTTGTTCCCAACCGTGCATGCAAAGACCTCAGAGATTACAGGGAAGGAAGGTTTCTTAGGAGACTCCATGAAGGTCTCGAACATGTCTTCGTCCGATCGATCGTCGCCGATGCAGAGGACGAAGTCAGGCGGTTTCTTTCGATCCATCATGGTCGAGATGAGATTTCTTGCCACTATTCCCTTGCTTATGCCCTGTTGATAGGATCATATTTACAATGTTAAAAACATATTCTTTAGAGATATTTCATTAAAAATTTGGTTAACACATATAGCCAAATTCTCACAAATTAGAGCAAAAAAAAAAAAAAAAAAGAGAATGCAGAAGCAGAAACTCACCTGGGGTTTCACCTCTACAATATGTTTGCCTCTGTTGACAACCACAGGCTCATTAGCAAGTACATTCTCAAGGTGATCTAGCAGTTCTTTTGCCTGGCATGATCCAAAATCTGGATCAGCATCCTGATGATGCCACACAATGGCGCTCTCCTTCTCTTCAATATATGACCCATCTGTTGTTTCTGTATATAGCCTCATAACTGGCTCTGCAATTCTCTTCCACTCAAACTCCGAAGCTAACTCACAGGACTCCCATGGCGAATCTCTGTTCCACCTACAGTTAAAAAAGAGAAATTTTTTTTTGTAATTAGCTAAAGGGAAAGAAAGATTAGACATTTTAGCTCTAGAGAGGGGAAAGTAGTAAGAAGATGGAATAATAAACAAGTTTTTGATTAATGGGATCGAGTGGATAGATTCCATTGTTGTTTTTCATGATGCAGAAAGCTGGCAATTTGCAGTAATCAATATATTGATGTAGAGAACTCATCTTAATGCAAAATGTCAAAGAAGCATATGCTTGCAACTAATGTATTGAGCCAGAAGAGAGAAGAAGTTATTACCTTGTAAAGTATCCATGCTCAGCTGAGATCCCTAACTTCTCACAAGCATCAAACCACTTGCTTAATGAATCTTTCCCTCTACCGCTAACCAAAAAAACCACATTTTTCTCATCCGAACACAAATCATTCAGAATCTCTATAACCTCCTTGCTCGGAGTCTTAACAATGGAGCTATTCGGCATCATCGTCCCATCATAGTCCAACAGTATCAGCCTGCTCCTCGTCCTCCTATAAGCAGGAACAATATGCTCCACTGAAAGCTTCCTGAAGTTCGGCCCCAACGCAACGACCCTAAAGTTCAATCCGAATCCGATCCCCCAACACCTTTTCATGAAATGATCCTTGCATGACTTCTGCAAATCCTGATCAAAAGACCTCGCCCAATAAGCAATGTCATGGGAACTCACGTACTTGTAGTGCTTCTCATGTCTCAGCTGCTTCTCATCCTCTGGCAACGAGATTGCGAGGTTCATTGCGTCTGCCATGGCTTCGATATTCCAAGGATTAACCCTAATAGCTCCACTTAAGGATGGAGAGCAGCCGATGAACTCTGATACTACAATCATGCTCTTCTTAGGCAGACCTTCTAATGCATCGCTGCCCTGACGGCAGACTGTGTACTCATAAGGAACCAGATTCATTCCATCCCTAACAGGATTGACGACGCAGCATTCAGCAATGGCGTAGTAAGCAATCTTCTCATAGGTTTGCAGGGAGCCGCCATCGAGCAATACAATGGGGGAGTAATCGGGAGACCCGAATTTTTCATTTATTCTTTTAGCGATAGAATGGGCTTCTTCCTGCATCTCTTGAATATCCTTCCCCTGGCTTCTAGGTGGGTTTGCAATCTGAATCAGTACAGCTCGCCCGCGGAGCTTAGGATGTTCCTCCAGTAGCTGCTCCATTGCCAAAAACTTCAAGCTGATGCCTTTGAATATATCCATATCATCACGACCGAGAAGCAAGATCTTATCTTTGAATCTGTTCATCAAATCCGTTACCTTTGATTTGGTTTCGGTGCAGTTAAGCGTCGCTTCGAGCTGCCCCATGTCGACGCCAACGTGAAGAATCTTGACCGTCACTGTTCGGCCGTAATAATCCAGCCTAATATATCCTCGCTTGGACTCGTAGTCGAGGCCGAGGAGCCGAGAGCAGCAGGAGAGAAAATGGCGGGCGTAGTCGTAGGTATGGAAGCCGAGGAGGTCGGCGTTGAGGAGAGCACGGAGGAGCTCTTCTCGAACCGGTAAGGTGCGGAAGATTTCGGAGGAAGGGAAAGGGGAATGGAAGAAAAATCCGAGCTTTATGCGCGGGAAGCGCTTGCGGAGAAAAGTGGGGAGCGCTAGGAGGTGGTAATCGTGAGCCCATACGAAATCGTGGTCGGAAGAGAGGATCTCCGTGATGCGGTCGGCGAAGAGCTTGTTGGCGGAGAGATAGGCGAGCCAGAGGCGGCGGTCGAATTGAATTCCGGCGAGGGAGGCAGGGGAGAGGGGGAGGAGGTAGTGCAGCAGAGGCCAGAGATAGTGTTTGCAGAAACCGTGGTAGAATCGTTGGTGGAGATCAGGGGGGAGGAAGACGGGAACGCACTTGAATTCCTCGAAGAGTTGATGGGCTACAGAATCGTGTTCGGAGGGGTCGATATCGGCGCGGAGAGTGCCGACGTGGATGATGGAGGTGGAGGAGGGGAGGCCAGAGCGGAGGTGGAAGCAGAGGGCGTCGGTGTCCCAAGAGAAAGAGAGGTCGCCGGAGGGGTGGCGGCGGGTGTGGAGGGGGAGGTGGTTGGTGACGATGATGCGGCGCTGGGTGGGAGATGAGGGGGATGGGGGATCGGTTTCGGAGTCGGAGAGGAGGCCGGGGAGGTTCAGGACGCGGGGGAGGCGGGGAGATTGGGGGGGAGGTGGGGGGGAGAGGAGGGAGAGGAGATCGGCATGTGAGCGGGATGGCAT
>NEWO01000031.1:1418348-1432918 GCA_003013225.1 Phalaenopsis aphrodite
AAGTTCCGCTTTTAAATGAAAATGACCAACATGACAGCTCTTCTTTTGCTACCCCACTCGTTAAATAATTAAGGAGATCTTTCATTAAATTATATTTTCTAACCCTTTTTTTAAAATAATTATAATGAGAAATTGTGTTTTACAATCTAATTTGAGTAAGACCTTGTTCATCCAAAAAATAGGAGAGAAGCAGCGAAAAGACGAGCGAATCGAAGGAGAAATCGGTACCTATCGCAGATTGTAGTGCCTTCTTAATTTGACCAAAATCTCCGTTTCGATGGAACCGAAGTCCGACGAAGCTTTAATATTGCCTCAGGAGTACTGATGCATTAGTACTCTAATGGCGGGGTGTCACGTAAACAATGGTCCCATCGTGGCGCCACGTTGCACCCCATCATTGGAGTACTAATGCATCAGTACTCCTAAGGTAATATTTTTTCGAAACTTACCATCCCAACAAACCTTTTCAATTTTCTCTGCTACGGAGTTGAAACTCACCCTCAAAAAAGCCTCAATTGTGGTTCACATTGAGTTATTTGGATCTGTTTAAGATCAAAATGCTTTTGATATGTTTGATTTTAGTTTGCAGCATATATAATTTTTATAAATAAAAAATATTATTTGAGTTGATCTCAAGCCAGTTCGAAATCCAAGAAAAAATATTTTTGATCCGAAGTTTTGCCTCATAGCTCGACTCATTCATTTCAATCCAATATTGTTCAGAGCTAAAATTCAAATCAATTTTTGAGCAATTAACAATCTTCAAGCTAAATCCACAACATTTTCCATCTTTATGACAATCAACTACGGCTTTCGAGGCACGTTACAGCTATTGTTGCTGAAAAATCATTTTACACAAGCTTTGCAATTTTATTCTCCCTAATTCATGAGAAAAGTGTGTCTATGTACTCATAATTCTAAAATTGATTATTTCGACTATAACCACGTGTTCTTTCTATTTCAAGCAATTTTCACATAAAAATTGAAGTGTCTTCTTCTCCTTCTCTTTTATCCGTGTGTATGCTTAATCTTCATCCAATGCTAAGACGTAATTTTACCACTCAATTGCCTTATATCAATCATTGGACACATAAAAACTTAAGTTTTGATTGAGCCTCTGATGAGCCTATAAAAATATATTTTGATATGCTGAATTTTTAACCGTTTATCTAATAAAAACAAAGTACATGAGCTGAAAATAAGAAAACCATTTTAATTGAACTTCAAATATTAATAAAAATAAAAATTAAATTAATATTATAAATTGCGATTATTACTAGCATTTTTCATAATTATATTTTCAGAGACTATTTAAACCATACAAGATATATAAGTCTAATATAATAAGATAAAATGAGAAATTTTAGAAGTTCATAAACAATAACTCTGTAATAATGTACCACATCGAATTATTAAGGAGCTATTTATCGACAATTGCGTTCATTAATAAACAAATGTGTATAGAAATATTCAAATCATTTCATCATCGATCAGATGTCCATCCCATACATCAAATATAACTCAGAAATATGAATATAAAAGCACACACAGATACATGGATAACATGCAATCATATTCACACATAATTGAAGGCGCATTTACATACATACCATTCAATTCATATGTATTTACATATCTAACACCTATCCTTCATTTTTAACATTTATGCCACTTAAAATACACTTTTTCATGCATTGATAAGATGATGACACGTATAGGAAAACATTGAAGTTTAGGTATTATATGCAATACATAGAAATTGAATGGTATGCATGTAAATCTTCCGTTTTTAAAAAGAACCATGCCAAGTTACAAATAGTTCAAAGCTTCAACGGCTATAATTCATGCTCCAATAAAAATAAAAATAAAAACATGTATCCACAAGAAGCACGATGAAGTGCTGCTAAAGAAAAGTTACACAATTTTTATATATATAAAAAAAATTAAACAAACGAATTCAAAGGTTATCAAACGCAAAACATAGCAGAAATCCGACCAGTAAGAAGGATTGAATAAACAGTAATTAGAGATCAGCGGTGGCCGGAGATGCTGAAGGAGCTAACCTTCATGGGAGTGGCAACCACCAGCGGAGCGTCCGGCGATTCAGTTCCGGCGAATTTCTCATGCATAAAACGGCTATCAACAATGGATTCATCCTTGGGAACAATGCGGTAGCAGTAGCAGCTCTTCAGGCCTTCCTGGTTGCGATAGCATTCATGGCCGCTCTTCTTCACCTGGAGGAAGTTCCAGATTACGCTGAATTTTCCAACTGTTGCAACAAGATGCCTCTCCTGCTTCCCATTCTCGGTCACCTGTACATGGAGCATGAAAATAACAATAAGGCATTTACATTTATACCACTCAATTTCTATGAATCTACATATCTGGCAACTAAATTTTGATTTTTAAGTTTATACCACACAAATATTTCATAATCACATAAATTATACATTTCAAGCATAGGAAAATGTAAAAATTGAATTTTTGGTGTTAGATATGTAAATATACAGGAATTGAGTGGTATGCATGTAAATCTTCCATAAAATAATGATGATGATGTACGCATCCAATTTGATTTTCATTGATAGTTTATGATGCTAGTAATTATGTTTAGCAATAAAGAAAAGATTTTGAAGCCACTTAGCAATTACTTCTATATTATATAATTGGATCGCTTGTCAAATTGCCAGATGATGGAAAAGAAATGTTTCGATATTAAATTATATGTAAGTGAATAAAATTAAGGCTTATATGCATCTAAAATATTTTATCTTGATAACATAATCAAAGTTTGAGAGTCTCTATTGGTGAGATATCATTCCTTTCTTTAATTATAAAAGTATACATTCAATAGCTATTGCAAAGTTTGACAGAAATAACTAATTGGATCGGTTGGCATAAAGAAAATAACATACAGGGGTGGATCCCGTTTAGCCTTAGCAAAAATAATTTTAAAAAAATGATTAATTCAACAAATATAAGAGAGAAATCCTCTTAAAAAATACTTCAAATAAGTGGAATATAAGAAAGTGACTGCTAATGCACATAAAAGTTAATGGAAGATAAATAAATGCAATAAAACTATTAACATGAAGATAATCATAAGACTAACAAATAACACTACCAAGCTAATAAAATATATAATATCAAGACAAAAAACAATACATTGAACCTCTAACTTTCACAAAAAAAGGCCATATCTATGCTCGATCGAATACTTAGTTTCAAAAAAATAAGTAATATTTTGTAAATTAATCATATATTCTCTTAAGATAACATATTTCGAGAGACAGTGAGAGAGAGAGAGAGAGAGATAGTTAGGGATTTATGTTTAGATATTTAGCGAGGGAGGGAGGGTTAATTGCCTGCATAAGGAACAATATTTCACCAATCAAAAAGATCATCTTCGTCTGGGATCATTAGAGGAAACCCTAGAGCAGTTATTAATTTACTCTATCGTGAGCTATAGGTCATAGGATTTGAGTGGTGAAGGCAGCATCTGTGTGGGCTATGAATATATCAGCTCCTCCCTAAATGATGCATTTGTGTGGGCTTCATACGCCAGCGACACACCAAGTTTGGAGCCTCATTGAATCTCACTAAGTTTCGTATAGACAAATTTTATATCCTAATATCCAAGAGGACGAGAACAAAAATAATTAAAGATTTTCTAATTCAATTGCCACATCAATAAAATGAATTTCTAGAAGTTCCTAAACCTTATAAATTAATTTCATAAGCATTAATAGCATTAATTCAATTTTTACGGGTCAGCTTTGTTTTCAAAGCCCCTCTTTGCCATGTGCCAATTAAATTGCCTCACAACAAGCTCCATTATCATTACTAAGGTTCCCCGCAAAAAAAACTCTAGAGAACTTTTACAGATGGGAAGAAGATTAGACAATATTTACAATAAATCCAACAAAATAATCTATATCCTTATAGAATCTTTTCTTTCCAACCATTATTGCAGCACATAGCCTTCTCTTTTGTCTAGTAGCCACAGGTTTAAGCATGTGGTTGTGTTCTCCGGGATCACTGATTCCACAAGATGATCCTGTTCAACAACTCAAGCATGAATGAGTGGATAATAATCATAAACTCTCCCTTGATTTATTCATTTTCTTCCCCCTCTATTTTTTTTTCCCTATCATTGTTTTCTTTCTTTCTTTCTTTCTTTTCTTGTGACGTTTTCTTTCTTTCTTTCTTTCTTTTATTGTGACGTTCAAAAGTTACATTCTCCAAATAAATACCTTATTAAGAGTCTCAAAATAAATAAAGTTTATTCTTGCTGGTAAATTTGCACTCGACTGATCTTAAACATATTAAGACTTATAAAATGCACATAAATACGCGCTTCAAATTTTTTTTAGTAAACTGGTATGAAATCATTAAATGAGATTGAAATGATTCAGAAATATAGCCAACGTAGTGATGACTTCAAGTGAATGATTAGTCAAAGGCAGACTTTTGACACCTCGCCTTTTCCTAAGAGATTTACAGGCCATAGAAAAGCTAATAATATTTCAATTCCCATAAATAGTTTCTCAAAAATTGCAGTACATGGTTAGCCGATGGCAGTCCTAAGCTACAAATAAAGCAACCTGCTGAAAAAATTGTACAATGTTTGCATTTAAAAAAACAAGCCAACAAAGAGCGCGAGATTGATAGGGGAAAAGAAAATCACCAAAATAGGAAATCATAAAGAATTAATTGTAACCAAACCCCAACCCATAATTTTTTGGAAAGCTTAGAGAGATCAGGGGAAATGAAATTAATAACCATTGCTCCAATAGCTCAAACAAAGAAGAGCATTGTATATGATTCAATGAATCAATGCACACTCAATTTTTCATGATATTTAGTCAAATTTATTGGATTATTTTCTCCATTATAAGACATTGAAGTGCAAGATGATTAACATTGTTTTAGGCATTAAAAATAGTTGAAATTGTAATTGTATGTTCTTCCATAAATAATTGTTTTATAAAAAAAATTATTAGACTACAGTATTTGAAGATTTTCTGTATTTAATTTTTTATTCTTTCATGTTCTACTCTTTATAAACTACATTGGTGAAATTTGGTGCTAAGAGAAAAGATATTTCTTTGTAAGTATGTGATGGAAGTTGTATTAGATGCAGAGAAGAGGAAGAAAGGCTATATACAGCGAGTGTAACTATTGCAACAAAAACTATCACAGAAGGTGTCAGAAGACTAAAGGATCATATTTTGTATTTAATTTTTCTTTTCTTTTATGATCTACTGGTCCTTTATAAAGTACAATGGTGAAATTTGGTGTTGAGAGAAAAGACACTGCTTTGTAAGTATGCATGACAGTTGTATTAGATGCAGAGAGGGTGAAGAAAGGCTATATATATATATATATATATATATATATATATATATGAAGTGTAACTATTGCAACAAAAATTTTCACAGAGGGTGTCATAAGAATAAATGAACATTTTCTGTAGTTAATTTTTCTCATTTATGTTCTACAGGTTCTTTATCAACTACAGTGGTGAAATTTGGGTTTAAGAGAGAAGATATTGCTAATGAAGTGTAACTATTGCAACAAAAAATATCACAGAAGGTGTCATAAGAATAAATGAACATTTTCTGTAGTTAATTTTTCTCATTTATGTTCTACAGGTCCTTTATCAACTACAGTGGTGAAATTTGGGTTTAAGAGAGAAGATATTGCTAAGTATGTCATGGAAGTTGTATTAGATAAATAGAGGGCGAAAAAAGGCTTTATATATATATCAAGTGTAACTATTGCAACAAAAATTATCACAGGTGTCACTAGACTAAATGATCCTTTTACTCAGACTCATAAGAACGTGAGGCTGTGTAAGAAAATTTGAGATGAAGTTAAACAAGAGATAATCAATTATTTGAATGTCTTTGCCACGACAAAGCATTAAAACCTACAGATAGATAAAATGATTGAGAGTAGATCGATATCAGTGCATCAGGTTACGGATCTTTTGTTCCTACTAGTAATCCTATCGGTGGTCCTACTAGTAATGACAATAGTACCATTATTATAACCAGAGGAATTACAAGGTCAAATTTATTGAAGATTTAAGATCATACAGTTAAATATCAAAGCCCAAGAATTCCTTTAAAGAACATTAGAATTAAATTTGTATGGATATCATAAAATTTTTTTTTTTATGAAAATGGGTTTCCTTTTAATGCTGTGAGGATTCCATCTTTTTTCAATATTATAGGCTCCATCAGGAATTATAGTCAACGAATGAAACCTCCAAGCATGTCTGAGCTTTGAAAAATGATATTGAAGGAAGAAGTGAAAGCTGCTGACAAGATGGCTCAAGAATAAAGAAAATATAGGCATAAATAGGAGTTTCAATACTATCGATGGTTACAAAGACAGAATGGGTCAAAACTTGATCAACTTTCTAATAAAAAAAATATTAAAGGAGAGGTGTTTTTAAAATGTGTTGATGATCAATTTATTAAAGATGCAACATTGTTATTCAAATTGTTTGATATTATTGAGGAAGCTGAAGATCATCTAGTTCATATGGTAATAGCTAATACAGGTGCATATAAGGCAGTAGGGAGGATGCAAAGGGAAAAAAACATCTATGCTGAACGCCGTATGCAAACCATTGCCTTGATTTGATGCTAGAAAAGCTGGGACATTTTAAACAATATAAAAGGGCTTTGATGAAACAAAAAAAGGAATTTTATCCACAACTATGATTGGGTATTTAATTTATTAAAATAGCTTACTAATAAAGATCTCATTGAACCGATAATTACAAAATTTGCTACTGTCTATTTGATTTCACAAAAAAATCACGAGGAATCAATTAGAGGCAATGTTTAGTTCCCAAAATGGAAAGAGTGAATAATCCGAAAATACAAAGGAAAACATACGAAAAAAATTATCTTAAGGGATACTACTTTCTTGCAGAGTATGATCTACGCTCCTAAAACCACAAAACCTTCAATTGAAATGTTGAAAAATGTTGACATTGAAAAAAAAATCTACAATAGGCTTTTATCTATGAAAACATAGAAAGAGCAAATGAATAAATAGAACAAAACTTGGTGAAAAAGAATAAATTTATAAAGTGATTTGGGAAAATATTAATCAGAACTGTGACAACCATTCTATTAGATATTTTCTAAATTCTCATTTTATTTCGTTAGTAGTTTCTTGGAATGCACAGAAATTAAATTTGATTTGTACAAAAATATAAAGAGAATGATAAGTTTATTAGACAATTTAAGAAGGTTGATAAATAACTTAAAGAATTTAACACATAAAAAAGAATGTTTGGTATGAAAGCTGCCCAATTATCATGCAAACCACATTCATCTCATAAGATGTCTATCAACTATACTTAATATTAAACTTATGATTAAGTTTGTTACATATGAAATTAATATTAGTCTTATTCCATTTTTTCTAAATCGTGATATAGAACATTCGTGGGTGCATTTTGGAGATGAAACACTAGAATTGGAAGAAGTCTTAACTCTAACCTATTCAGCTTTACATGTCAACCGAATTAGAGTACATTCAACCAAGTGCATATAAAGAGAAGAAGTTGTTTGGCCGTAACTAGGATGAACCAATGAACAAATTAGTTTATGTCAAGTACAATAAAAAAATTAAAAAATACAAAATGTAGGTTAACTACAAACAATGATGATGATGATCCTATGACTCTTGATAATTTGCCATCGAATGATGAAATGGTTGGTAGTTAACAAAGATTAGAAAGGAAATGAAGAAGGTGTTGTAAAATCCAATAATAAAGAAGGAATTGACATTTATGCTATTAATGTATGAAAAGTTAGAGAAAGTTTGCAAAAATTCACCAAATGCAAACAAGGTAAAATATCAAATATTGCGACAGGCCAGTAAAGTCTTGTAACTTATATTATTCTTTTGAAGGTATGCCTTCTTATAATGTGTCATTCATAAATTAAGATATTCTTTTTTTTTTATGAACTATGAGTTTTCTAATGTTTCATAATTCAATGACTTTTTTGTTTTAAATTTAGAATCTATGTCTCGATTAAATTTGAAACTTAAGTTATGACAAAATTAAGGTAATCACCTCAATACCCGATATAAATTTTTAAACATTACACCCATTCTTGCATTATTTGCTTCTCTCCTCTCGGAATGTATCTATCTTAAGCCCTTCTACCTCTTCCCAACAGCTCTATCCCCTTTTCTCTCCAAAAACAAAGTCAAGTAGAATCAAAGTTTACTCCACTGCAATTACTCTATCACGTGACTTTATCATCATTTTCAAATGCACAAAAATTTTAGTTATGACACGCATGAACAAATAAGGCTTTTCACTTTCCTACATAATGGAGTATGCAGGTTTTTAGCATTCAAGAAAAGATGAAAACATAGTTACCCATGAGAACTGCCCCTTCTGAAACTTGTTTTTGCCAGCCAAATGTGAATCCAATGGAGTGAGCTTCAACAATCTAGGGGATGCAATCCTGTTCCCCATTCTTCCACTAAAACCAGTCTTCTCTCTCCCATCCTTGTCTTTAAAAATAGTGCATATAAGTATCAGATATGTGTCTGTAGTTCCAAGGACCCACTTACCATCAAATGTAACATCCACATGAGTGATAGGGGATCCAAGACCAGGAAAAGCAGTCTTCGCCATTCTCATAGAAGTTTTTGAATACAGCCGGATCTTGCCATCAAGAGACCCAACAACAATCGAACCATCACCCGTTGTTGCAAAGCATTGAAAATTAGTGCCCCTCGCAAACTGATGCCCCTGGGACCACTGCAACACTGGTGATTCCATTGAGTTTGCTATATTTTGGACCATCCCTCTCCTATCTCTCATATCCCATTGGCAAAGCCTGTTATCATCCAGTCCCAAAAACGTTGATTCAGATGGATCCAGTTGTGAACCCTTGCTATCATTTGTGATGTCCCTCATGGTAATATCAGTTCCATCCTTCTCAAACTTCCATTCTGCCACAATCTTTCCCGTCTCAATATCAAGCTGATCTACTCCACCAGCATGGGGTTTTGCAGAATTACCTTGATTCATCAACAGCATGTTGGACTCGCCTCTCATCAGAAGAGCCCTCTTAGGAGCGGGATAGTTATTCCCATGACCAGAAATTCTCACCGAAACACCTTTCCCATGTATTCCATGATTAAAGTTCCTTACCACCTGGATACCAGAATCACCCACAAGGAAACTGTTATCAAGAGCACCAAGGGCAAGACTCTGTATTCCACCTTCATCAACTGCTTCCTCAAACTCATCAAGCAACGACTGGTTCTGCTTCAACGGAGAGGCATGCACAGGTGATTTATCCAAGCTATCAACCGCATCCTCCCAAATGGAATCATCAGCTGAATCCGGCTTTGCCCATGCCATGAAATCCTTCCCGAAAACCTTAACCGTATTCTCCTCATTGGCCTCGAATCCATAGACGTTCTCAAAAACACACCTCTGGTACTCATTCTGGAAAACACTGTAATCCTCCGCAGCAAAGAATTTCATAGCCCAAACTCCATCGGCAACAAAATCAACCCGCTTCTGGTCAGGAAACGTCTTCATTTGCATTTCAGGCCCAACCCTAACCCGCACCTTGGACCCGATCTTTAAAAACCAAGGAGAGGAGGAGCCAGCCTGTTTACCCTCCGCGTCCTCAACATCCAAGTCCTCATCGTAAACAGAAGAGTAGGGGGAGGAGGAAGGCTTGACAAAGGAGTAGGTGACCAACTTCTCGGAGATAATCCACTTCGCAGACGGCAAGCTGCCGCCGATGTGCAGGTAGAGCTTGACGCCGTTCTTGACGTTAGGGTTTTTGGTTGGAGTGGACGATGAAGGGGAATTACAGTATTTGAGCTTAAGAGACTGTAGCTTGGAGTCGAGATCATCGATAGAGGCCGGGGTGTCCGGCTTCAGGTTTCCGACAGTGCTACGGCCGGAGGGAGTAGCGGTCGACACCGGAGACTCTTCTTCTTCCGTTCCCGACTCGTCTTCTTCCGGCTCGGTGTCGGAATCGGAGAGCTCCAAACCTTCGCGACTGTGAGAGCCCCCCATCACTGGATTCAAATCGATACAGAGAGAGAAGAGATAGAGACGAGATTTTGAGACGTTTCGCCGAGACCAGAACAATAAAAGCGGTAAGAGTGGCGTTGAAGCGGCAAGAAAATTCTTTTCGGAGCAACACGGCTAAGAAAGTCGAGTAAATTGTCGAAATAATCCCCACTATTCTCACTATTTATATGGAATCATTCCAACTTTAAAATTTATAAAGAAATTAAAAAATTCTGATTTTTTTTAAATTGGAGCAATAATTTTCCATGAGGATGATTTCAGACTCTATTTAAAGAAAAATTATTCCATACGGATCGGAAACCGCACGCAAGCTGCGTGCAGTGTCCGATCTGGACCGTAAATCATCTTATCTACAGTCTTGATGTATTTCGGTATGCCCCATCTAAATTTTATTTTTTTTAAAAAAATGGAAATAATCCTGACCGTAGATCAACGTGTGATCTACGGTCAGGATCGGACACCGCATGCAGAGATGCGGTGTCCGTATGCAATAATCTCTCCTATTTAAAGGAATCATTATTTTGACACTTTTTAGAAATTCTAAGAAAAAATGATCCTATAAAAATATTTATGGGCAAAACCAACATCTTTTTTAAGAGGGGACAATTTATTTCTCTAGATCCCTCACGATATATATAATTTTCAATGTATATTTTATGTCATAATAATCAAAATATTGATAATATTTATTTATAATTAAATTTTGGGTGTAAAAATGTAAAAAAAGTAAAGTTTATGTGTGAGATATACAAATAAATAAAAATTGGGTGGTATGTAACTAAATGCCCCCCAAAAAAATTATTTTTATAATTGCACCGAAGTTAGGTGTAGGGGTGTACTCGTTTGCTTAACAAGCCGAACCCGAGCTGTTCACGAACAGAAAATCCTTTTAACAACCCTAATTATGTAGTCATAAGACAACAAGTGTTTGAGTAAGATTTAGAATTATTATTTATATTAAAATATCATTTGAATCTAATTTAATAATTTTTGTTCAATTTTCTTAATCAATATTTTAATTGATTATAAATCTTTGTAGCCTTGTAGTCAATTAGTTTTTTTTTTAAATACTACTTTATATATATAAACTTGATGAGTAGTGATTTCGAGCCAAAACGAGCCGAACACGAACAAGCACATCTTAGTTCGTGTTCGGCTCGTTAACTTATCGAACAAAATTAACGAGCCGTACACGAGCTGTTTTGACAGCCCTAGTTAGGTGGTGACTTGCCCTAAAAATGTATGCCATACATACTAAATTATACTATTCTTATTATTTATATTCATCATAAATGCTCATAAATAAATTACATATTTGCATTTCATAACTCATCGAACAATTCCTTATATTACTTATCTCTCTTTTTCTAGAATTATCTAAATATTCCATTTTTTTTTTATTTCCATTATTAAATTCTCTTACTTATATAAACAAGTTAACTCTTTTTAGTTAAATTTATATATAAATGAATTTCAATAATATGCATTTAGTTATGCCTAGGAAAATTTACATATTTACCCCATAATTTGTATAGATTCACATATATAACACTTGAGCTTTAGTTTAAAATTTTATGAATGAAAGTGTGTTTTTTTTTTCATTGTTAGAAGGAAAATAAAAATAGGATTGAGGGTTATGGATGTAAATTTATGGAAGAAATGTGTGATATGTAAATAGGGCATAAGCATTTTGATGATTTATGTAAGAAATCATTGATTATATGTAATTAATAGTAATAAAAACATTTAGTTACATACCACTAAATTCTTATATTTTTGTGATGAATTTAACAATGTGGTATTTTTTATGCGATATGAAAGATTTGAGGGGTATAAATGTAAAAAAAAACAAAGTAAGAAAATCTTATTGTGTGCTTTAAAATTCATGATAGTATAGTGGTGGATTGATGTCTTTGTGATGCATGAAGATCTGCCACACAGAGAAGTAAGTTGAGATTGATAGAGTAGGCGACAAAGTGTTTTACGCGGAAAACTCAAATAGGGAAAAATCATGGGTCTGAGCCCAGTTGAAAGAATTTTACAATGTTGATATAGGTTACAAGGCTTACCGGCCATTAAAGGGTTGGAAGTATTGTTAAAGAAGTGGTGTGAGACTTTGGCTGGGGAAGTAGCAGAAAATAATAGGAATTGGGGGCGACTCGGCTGCTATGAAAGAAAGTTGATTGCTATGTCTTCGGAAGCGACGGACAGACGGTGATGGTCGAGAAGCGACATTGACGATTTGGCAATGGTGGAGCATGATGGCGGTCCAGCTAGGTGGAGCTAGATGGCGGCGGTATGGTGATAGTAGAGCTTGGACCTTCGGCCTTCTCCTCCAAGTCTAGGTCTAGCTCCCCTTTCATGAGAGGAGTGAGGTTCTATTTATATATTTTAGAAGTTGCATCCTCCGTGAATACTACATGAATTTGGACCACTCTGTCAGGTAGTGTAGAGTGATAGTCTTGATCGGATGATGTTTTTATGAATATTTAAGTGTCTTAATGATGTTAGAATTAAGTGATCATAAGCTAGTTAGATTTGTCTCATCGATGCACACTATTTGACAATAAACTTGTCAAATTTGAATCCATTTGAATATTAAATCAGCCATTTGAAGCCTCCAATTGCATTTAACTGACTTGATTGGACACAGGGTGCGCCAAGTTTGGAGTCGTTGGGTTCATCTTACCGAGACACTCAATTCTATCATAAGTTTGATTGAATTAGAGCTAGGATGACCACGAATTCATGTTTGGAATTATTTCTTGCTTAAAATATTCTGAGCTTTTTGCATGATCAAAATAGTTTTAGAAGGTATATCAGTTATCCCATTATTTTCATATTTTGTTGCCAAAGATGTTGAAAATATATCCTCAGGCTTTTTGATAATTATGTGATGTAAAATCTTGGTATTCAAAGGAAATCCGAAAAAGCTCCATGTTCTCGAAGGTTCTTGTGATCCACTACTATAAACCCACTGTCGACCGGCCATCTGCTCACCACCTTCTTGTTGCCTTCGTCGAGTGGTCGCCACTGTCCAACGAACGTCGTCAGTTCTCAACCATCTTTGATTAGCCACTGGCACAATCAAACTATAGCTGCCCAGTGGTCACCGTCGAGTTGTCATCACCAAACCTCTACTGCTTGGTAGTCATTGTCGAGTCGCTGCCATTGACGGACCACCATTTAATGGTTGCCTCCATTGAGCCACCGTCGCTGCTTCTTGGCTCACACCACTGTCAAATCACCACTGCAGTCGAGCTGATGCAACCGCTAGACAATCATCGCATGTTCCTGGCCATTCTCATCTTCCCCCGCTACCAAAGACACTAGTAGTAAATTTTCTGGCATCCGACCCCTATAGTCAGCTTTCCTTCATAGTAGTAGAATCGTCGCCACTTTCTTATCGTTTTCTACTACTTTCCTAGCTAAAGTCTTATACCATCTGTGTAATAATGCTTTCGGACATTATATGGTCGGTACAGTCTTATAACTTACATCAACATAGCAAAATTCTTTCAACCGGGCCACAACAATATTGCCGCCATTAAGCTTCACCACCGTCAAATCGTTGACGACACCATTGCCTCCACTTTGCCGTCTTCACTGTTAGACCACCACTGCCCATGTGTCACGGTCTTCGGACCATCACTATCCAACTAGCGCCACCATAACTATCAACTCTGCCTTCGTCGTCATTTGTGCCGCTGCGACCATCACCACTGTCAGACCACCATTGTCTGGTCATCTTCATCGCCACGACTGCCTCTGTCAGCACCACCACCGTCGTCTAGTCGTCTCCATAGTCAGATAACCAGCATCGATGTCAACGAATTGATGCCATTAGATGCAAAGTCATGTCGTTTGTGTAACATTGCTTCTGACTAGTTAAAGGCGAACAAAGTTTTGTAGCCTATATTGACGTAGTGAAATCATTTCAACCAAGTCAGGCCCCGTAGTTTTTTTTTTCCTTTTGAGTTTTCCACATAAAAACTCTAGTCATTGTCATCGTTAGGATCACCCCTATTGCTGTCGTTGGACCGAAACTATTATAATGTCATCACTCCCCTAACAGAAGTCACACTGCTTGTGTAATTTTGCTCCCAGCCAGATAGAGGCAATCAAATTCTTTTAACCTGCATTGACATGGTGAAATCATTTCAATTAGGTCATACCCCTTAATTTTTTCCCTCTTTTGGGTTTTCCACATAAAAACTCGTGTCGCCTTCTTTGTCATTTTTTCTTCAAAATTTGTATGTGTTAGATCTTCGCGCAACACTAAGACGTTAATATATCGCTATATCGCTGTAAATTTACCAGCACACAACAATCATTTTGAAAAAAAAAAAAAACTTAAAAATGGTTAATAAATTTTAAATTCAAACTAAAATTTAAATTCTAAACTTGATGAGTATGGAATTATTATTATTTCATTTATAATGATAAAATTTCTTCCATAAGCATGTTA
>NEWO01000031.1:1433228-1445128 GCA_003013225.1 Phalaenopsis aphrodite
TAATAATAATAATAATAATAATAATAATAATAATAATATTATTATTATCCTAATTTTTTAAAATAACAAAATCGCAATTCTATTAAACATTTAATTGCTTGGGCAAATGGAAAAGAAAATAAAGACTCAAACCACAATTTGTCACAAATACTAACATTAAAATCATTTTTTAAGGCAATATCTCTTCATTACTACCAACAACTCTAACTTCCTTCTTACACTCAAAGTAAAAAACACTATAAATCATATAAGAAAAGAGTTTCATGAGCACCAAAATATTCGCTAGCAAAAATCCAATAGCGTTTTTTGCCCCAACAAAGCCGTATCCTCCTGTAAAAACTCCATCAGCCAGCAACAACATCAATGCAATGAGAAAACCCTCGAGCCTTCTCCCCTTGACAATCTCCCCTCCTCTCCACATCGCCTCCAAACCAAAACATCCCTCTTCCGCCACTGAAACCACTATTCCCACTGTCCAAACCATTGTCAGATACACTGACAACAACCTGCCCGACATTGCGAACAGTCCGCCAATCATAATAGAAATTGTCGAACCATTTGCACTGAGCATCGGGACGGCGATCAAACACACTGAAAGAACTGTGTAGCCTGTGTACAACACAGAGAAGTAAATGCAAGTGATAAACACAGAAATCCAGGTAGACTTTAATCTCACGAACACGTCGTTAAGAGTCAATTGTTTTCCAGAATAAACTAGCAAAGATGAATGAACGATCATCATCATGGAGATGGTTGTAATGATGTAAGAGAGTATGGTGAAGAATATGTGGACTCGAACAAAGCCTTCTGCATCGCTACTTAGCCCGATGATCGCATCAAAAAATTGCGGTGTGGTGGGATCCTCTTTCGTGATGAGATAGAGTTTCATGAGGAAGTTGAGGAGCAGAGGGTAGATGGAGATGTAATTGCTCATCAAGAGAAGGGAGTTTGGAATGAGGCAAAGAAGCACGGAAGAGAGCATGAGCTTTTTGCTCCGCGAGGGGATGGAAATGGCTTCTCTCAGGATTGAGATTATGTTGAAGAGCTTGCTTGAATCCATGGCCATGGAGAAACTCTGATCCATGTGGAATTAGATCATATGGAGGTGAGAGATAAAGAAGAAGACCATGGGAAAATGTGAGGAGACTCATTCCAATTCATTTTTGTTTTATTCTTAGACGACTTGCTTGTTTTTGTTGGGGGAGATGGCCTCTTGGCAGGCTTAGCAATAATCTCTATAGTTAATTGAAAAGGAAATGGTTTAAGAAAGAACAAACTCAATGAAAAAGAGACAAATACTTGCATATTAAAAGTTGAATTTATAAAGATGGGGACATTTACATACAAGCCGCCCAATGACTATGCATTTACATATCTAACCTATAAACTTCGTTTGTTTACATTTATACCGCCCAAATATTTTATGTCACATAAAAAATATCACTATGTTAACTTCTTAAAAGTGAAATATAGCTTTATGTAACAAATTTAAGCATAGGTGTATGATATGTAAACATATAAAAATTGACTGATATATATGTAAATCTTTCATCTCTAAAGATTAAATAATATAAACTATTGCAGGTGTTACATTTGCGGGGAATGAGGACATTTTGCTAGAGAAAGCAAAAGCAAGGCTGGCAATATGACTCGCGCGTCCATAATAAACAATATGGAATTGTTAGAAGATTATGACGTGTTGTCCGTGGGATTTGGCGAAGATCCTTTAGATGCAATATGTTCCATAACAGAAGACGAAGGAGGCGTTAATACCGTATTACATATACGGCCAGCATTGGAAAATTGTCTAGTTGAGGAAACTGGATATATGCTGAAAAAGGAAGATCTAGGATGGAGGTATAAGTATAGATCCCTGAAGAACAAGAGAAATGTGATCACCAATGGGAATTTAATAAACCCAATGTTGGACATCATTTCAGCTGCACATATTGTTCCATCATCACAAACATAAGTATGTGAATTCATTGCGTCTTATGCAAAATGGCGGCGTGTCCACTATGTGCAAAATTTTACTTGGCCATAAAAATCAAGAAGGAATTATCTCTAATGCAATTTCAATCAAAATATTCTTTAGTACAAGAATTGATTAAGTACGTGGACTATCTTGTTGAAAAAAAAGGAGGTTAAATGAGAAAATACAAGCTGATATAGAGGTTCACCTCAACAACGACCTCCGAGAACTGGCAGTACGTGATAAATAGAAAGCTGTCATTGAAGAAGAAGATGAAGAAGGCTTGACTCAGTTCATCACTGAGGAAGTCAGTGGATCAAAGATGATGTGTGAATCTGTAAATGATCAAGCACAAAGGAATCCAAGGAAAATGTTGAATAGGCCATAAATTGTTACGGTAACATTCGAGATTGCCGGAGTCGAACGATTTAAATTAAGTGCGATCATCGACACCGCAGCCACAACATGATGTGCCAACATTGACATCATCCCAAAAGCTGCAATTGAGGAACTAAATTATCATGTGAAGTTTAGTGGGGTTAACTCCACTACTGAGTCTGGAAGGAAATTAAAGGAAGGAAAGATGTACATAGGGGAGAATAACTTCAGAATTCCCTTAATTTTCTGCATGGAAATAGACGTCGTAGATGGCATCCAAATGCTAATCGAATGAAACTTCATCAGAAGCCTGCATTGTGGCATGAGAGTAGAAGAAAACACAGCAACCTTCTACAAAGAAATTACCCATGTTCCAACAACTCTTGAAGTGGAAATCGAGGCAAAACAGATTCAGGAACTCGACATGGATTACGGGTTCTTCCTTGAATTACAACCACTAGAATATGGGTGGACCTTCATAGAAAATGCTTTTACACGAAGATTCCAGCCACTGCTGAGCAGATTAAGAAGCAGCGGGTATATTGGTGAGAACCCATTGCAGCACTGGACAAAAAATAAAGTTGTATGCAAAATTGACATCATCAACCCAGATGTCACCATACAAGATAAACCACTGAAGCATGTGACTCCTGCTATGCAGTCACAATTTGAAGACCATGTTAATGCACTTCTCAATCTGAAGGTCGTCCGCCCAAGTACAAGTCGACACAGAACTATGGTCATCATAGTTCATTCAGAGGTTACCATTGATGCAAAAATGAAAAAAGAAATCAGAGGAAAGGAGATGATGATTTTCAACTACCGATCTCTAAACGACAATACACATAAGGATCAATACTCCCTCTCAGGAATTAATACGCTAATTAAAAAGATTGGAAATAGTAATGTCTATTCCAAGTTTGATTTAAAAAGCGGATTCCACCAAGTAGCAATGCACCCGGATTCAGTTCTGTGCACAGCCTTCACAGTGCCAACTGGGCTATACGAATGGCTCGTAATGCCATTCGAACTAAAAAATGCTCCAGCAATATTTCAATGAAAAATGGATAATTTTTTTAAAGGATGCATGGATTTCCTTGCATTCTACATTGACGACATAATAATTTTTAGCAGAAATGAAGAGGAACACAAGGCACATCTGGAAAAATTCCTCGGAATTGTAGAAAAAGAAGGATTAGTGCTCTCGCCGACCAAAATGAAAATTACAGTGACAGAAATAGAGTTCCTTGGTGCAGTAATAAAACAATGTAAGATTAAACTACAACAGCACATCAGCAGAAAGATCGTTGATTTTCCTAATGAAAGATTAAAGGAAAAGCAAGGCTTAAGATCATGGCTTGGGATTCTGAACTATGCACGAAGTTATATACCAAATTTAGGAATTTTACTAGGCCCATTGTATCAAAAGACATCTCCCCATGGAGATAAAAGAATGAAAGAACATGATATGACATTGGTCCAAAAAAATTAAAGATCTTGTTCAAAAACTCCCATATCTAGAAATCCCACCACCACACGCATATATTATTCTAGAGACTGATGGATGCATGGAAGGATGGGGTGACGTCTGCAAATGGAAGAACTTGAAAAATGATTCAAAGTCATCAGAAAGAATTTGTGCCTATGCCAGTGAAAAAATTTCAATTATTAAATCCACTATAGATGCAAAAAATTTTGCATGTATGGAAACTTTGAATTCCTTAAAAATTCATTATTTGGACAAATCGGAAATCACTTTGAGAACCGATTGTCAAGCCATTATCTCCTTCTATCATAAATCAGTCCAAAACAAGCCATCAATGGTGCGATGACTATCATTCACTGATTTCATCAACAACTTCAGGATCACCGTCCATTTTGAGCACATTGACGGGAAAGATAACATTCTCGCCGACTCATTATTAAGGCTAACATTTATTCTTGTTGCAGGAGATATTAGAATCAACTCTCTATTCTCAGCAAAGGAATGAATTCTGGAAGACGCAATAAAGGAAATGAGTTATATTCAGAAATTGCATCAGAAGCTGATTTCCAATGGAGAATTAAAACAGACAAAGCATTCGAAGAATGTTGGCAGAGGTTCAGAAATGGCAGCTCTTGCAATTCAAGACAAATCAAGGACGCCAACTACATACACTGGAAACTACTTTGGTCATGCTTTGACCACCCCATCAACCTCGACGCTAGAACAAGGTTGCAATGAGCATCAAGAACAGTTGAAAAAGAACAAGTTGAAAGGGTTATCGAGGAACTCAATATTCTGCTAAGAATATACGAAACAAAATCTCTGTATTGCAAGTGCAATACCACGAAAGACGTGTATAAAGATCTCGGGTCGTATGTCTACCGTAACGAGTCCGAGCTCAACGCAATCATACATACACTCATGATGCTGATGGATAAGGGGCTCAATATTGTTGTCTAGTGGAAGTAGTGGGCCCATCCTGTTATTAAAAGTCTGTATTATTGTTTTAAATTAATGTTTTGTGGGGACCACCCATTTGCCATGTGTCTGGTGGAATCCTTTCCACCATATATTTAGATAAGGGAGAATCTTTCTCTCCCTAAAATATCTATTGTTCTCCCACGGTTTTGCAAAAAACAATGCGCAAATCCATGGTTTCTTGTTTTGATCCATACTAAGTCCATCTGTAATTGAGTTGCAGACGCCGGTTCACAACCTTTGGTGTTCACTCTCAAGTTTGATTGCAGCGACTGTTCTTTGTAAGCAAGTTTATAAGCAATATTTTCTTATATTTTCTGTTATATTTTTCTTCAAAAGTTCTAAGTGACCATAAGACGGCGATTCTCTCTCTATTCTACTAAGGCTCTTCTGACCAGGAGGTTTGATTCTCATGTTTGTCAGTGCTGATACCCATGTGTAAGTATTACGAGCTCCACATGATTATAAAAATCATGAATAGACATCATGATGTTAGGTGTAATGTACACGAGTTGGGTTCCACATGAGAGGTCAATCTCCATGGTTCCAATGATTGACACATCAGATCTCCATCGTGCATCTCTTAGGACAAGGAGTGCCATTGTACCTGCATCTCTTCTGTGTAAGGCATGTATTCTGACCATAATGAGGCCGAGATGGATATACTGAATTCCTTCTTGAACTAGCCTTTGGTAAGACTGTTGGTCGATTGAAAGGAATGTTTACTTGAGCATTATCGGTAGCCAACACCCTTTCTTCAGAATAGTGTTGGTATACTTTATGTTGGGATGCTGCTAAACCATCTTGATACAAGGTTTCTGCAGGAACTAGGTTGGCACGTTTATGCTGCAAGATCTGTAATTGTTGATCAGGATACCAGTATAGGATAGATAGAATAGAGAGAGGATCGCCATCTTGGGGTCACTTAGAACTTTTGACTGAAAATATAACAGAAAATATAAGAAAATATTGCTTATAAAATGGCTTACAGAGAACAGACACTGCAATCAAACTTGAGAGTAGACACTAAAGGTTGTGAACCGGTATCTGCAACTCAATTACTGACGAACTTATATAGAGGGGAAGGCTGATATAAAACCAGAAACCAGCCTTTCCAAAACCATGGATTTGCCCATTGTTTTTGGAAAACCGTGGGCAGAAAATAGATATTTTAGGGAGAGAAAGATTCTCCCTTATCTAAACATATGGTGGAAAGGATTCCACCAGACACATGACAAATGGGTGGTCCCCACAAAAATTAATTTAAAACAATAATACAAACTTTTAATAACAGGATGGGCCCACTACTTCCATTAGAAAGCATTATTGAGCCCCTTATCCATCAGCATCATGAGTGTATGTATGATTGCATTGAGCTCAGACTCGTTACGGTGGACATACGGCTCGAGATCTTTATACACGTTGTCTTTTGTGGTATTACACTTACAATACAGAGATTTTGTTTCGTATATTGTTCGCAGGATGTTGAGTTCCTCGATAACCCTTTCAACTTGTTCTTTTTCAACTGTTCTTGCTGCTCCTTGCAACCTTGTTCTAGCGTCAAGGTTGATGGGGTGGTCAAAACATGACCAAATTAGTTTCCAGTGTATGTAGTTGGCGTCCTTGATTTGTTTTGAATTGCAAGGACAACCATTTCTGAACCTCTGCCATCGTTCTTCGAATGCGGCTTTGTCTGTTTTAATTCTCCATTGAAAATCAGCTCCTGATGCAATTTCCGTATATATCTCTTTTCCTTTATTGCGTCTTCCAGAATCCATTCCTTTGCTGAGAATATACAGTTGATTCTAATATCTCCTGCAACAAGAATAAATGTTAGCCTCGATAATGAGTCGGCGAGAATGTTCTTTTTCCCGTCAATGTGCTCGAAATGGACGGTGATTCCCAAACCGTTGATAAAATTAGTGAATGATAGCCATTGCACCCTGGATGGTTTGATTTGGGCTGATTTATGATAGAAGGAGATAATGACTTGACAATCGATTTTTGATTTGTCCAAATAATGAATTTTTAAGGAATTCAAAGTTTCCATACATGCAAAATTTTTTGCATCTATGGTGGATTTAATAATTGAAAATTTTTCACTGGCATAGGCACAAATTCTTTCTGATGACTTTGAATCATTTTTCAAGTTCTTCCATTTGCAGATGCCACCCCATCCTTCCATGCATCCATCAGTCTCTAGAATAATATATGTGTGGTGGTGGGATTTCTAGATATGGGAGTTTTTGAAAAAGATCTTTAATTTTTTTGGACCAATGCCATATCATGTTATTTCATTCTTTTATCTCCATGGGGAGATGTCTTTTGATACAATGGGCCAAGTAAAATTCCTAAATTTGGTATATAACTTCGTGCATAGTTCAGAATCCCAAGCCATGATCTTAAGCCTTGCTTTTCCTTTAATCTTTCATTAGGAAAATCAACGATCTTTCTGATGATGTGCTATTGTAGTTTAATCTTACATTGTTTTATTACCGCACCAAGGAACTCTATTTTTGTCACTGTAATTTTCATTTTGGTCGGCGAGAGCACCAATCCTTCTTTTTCTACAATTCCTAGGAATTTTTCCAGATGTGCCTTGTGTTCCTCTTCATTTCTGCTAAAAATTATTATGTCGTCAATGTAGAATGCAAGGAAATCCATGCAGACTTTAAAACAATTGTCCATTTTTCGTTGAAATATTGCTGGAGCATTTTTCAGTCCGAATGACATTACGAGCCATTCATATAGCCTAGTCGGCACTGTGAAGGCTGTCCACTCAACTGAATCTGGGTGCATTGCTACTTGGTGGAATCTGTTTTTTAAATCGAACTTGGAATAGACATTACTATTTCCAATCTTTTTAATTAGCATATTAATTCTTGGGAGGGAGTATTGATCCTTATATGTATTGTCGTTTAGAGATCGGTAGTTGAAAACCATCCTCTCCTTCCCTCTGATTTCTTTTTTCGTTTTTGGGTCAATGGTGACCTCTGAATGAACTATGATGGGCATACATTTGTGTCGACTTGCACTTGGGTGGATGAGCTTCAGATTGAGAAGTGCATTAACATGGTCTTGAAATTGTGACTGTATATCAGGAGTCACATGCTTCAATGGTTTATCTTGTATGGTGAAATCCGGGTTGATGATGTCAATTTTGCATACAACTTTGTTTTTTGACCAGTGTTGCAATGGGTTCTCACCAATATACCCGTTGCTTCTTAATTTGCTCAGCAGTGGCTGGAATCTTTGTGTAAAAGCATTTTCTATGAAGGTCCACCCGTATTCTAGTGGTTGTAACTCAAGGAAGAACCCGTAATCCATGTCGAGTTCCTGAATCTGTTTTGCCTCGACTTCCACTTCAAGAGTTGTTGGAACATGGGTAATTTCTTTGTAGAAGGTTACTGTGTTTCCTTCTACTCTCATGCCACCATGCAGACTTCTGATGAAGTTGCATCCGATTAACATTTGGATGTCATCTACGACATCTATTTCCATGCAGAAAATTAAGGGAATTCTGAAGTTATATTCCCCTATGTACATCTTTCCTTCCTTTAATTTCCTTCCAGACTCACTAGTGGAGTTAACCCCACTAAACTTCACCTGATAATTTAGTTCCTCAATTGCAGCTTTCGGGATGTTGTCAATGTTGGCGCAGCATGTTGTGACTCCAGTGTCGATGATCACACTTAATTTAAATCGTTCGACTCCTGCAATCTCGAATATTACCGTAACATTGTATAGTCTATTCAACATTTTTCTTAGATTCCTTTGTGCTCTATCCTTTACATATTCACACATCATCTTTGATCCACTTACATCCTCAGTGATGAACTGAGTCAAGCCTTCTTCATCTTCTTCTTCAATGACAGCTTTCTATTTATCGCCTATTGCCAGTTCTCGGAGGTCGTTGTTGAGGTGAACCTCTATATCAGCTTGTATTTTCTCCTTTAACCTCCTGTTTTCTTCAACAAGATGGTCCACGTATTTGATCAATTCTTGTATTAAAGAATCTTTTGATTGGAATTGTAGTAGAGATAATTCCTTCTTGATTTCTATGGCCAAGTAAAATTTTGCACATAGTGGACACGCCGTCATTTTGCATAAGACACAATGAATTTGCATACTTATGTTTGTGATGATGGAACAATATGTGCATCTGAAATGATGTCCAACAATGGGTTTATTAAATTCCCATTGGTGATCACATTTCTCTTGATCTTCAGGGATCTTTACTTTATACCTCCATCCTAGGTCTTCCTTTTTCAGCGTATATCCAGTTTCCTCAATTGGACAATTTTCCAATGCCGACCGTATATGTAATACGGTATTAACGCCTCCTTCGCCTTCTGATATGAAACATATTGCATCTGAAGAATCTTCATCATATCCCACTGACAACACGTCATAATCTTCATGCAATTCCAGATTGTTTACTATGGCCGCGCGAGCCGTATTGTCAGTCTTGCTTTTGCATTCTCTAGCAAAATGTCATTCTTCCCCGTAGATTTAACACCTGCATTTTGAGGACTTTGCCTTATTTTTTTTTCTTTACCACATGGACATGAGAGTCATGTGGCTTGCCTTTGTAACTCTTAGCCTTCCTTAGACCGTATCATATATGATTGTTATAATACCCTGGAATAGGTATTTTCTTGCAGATCGACAGGTCTTTGATTCTCTTTTGGATAGCCGCTTGTTTGCTTAAATCAGATAGGTACAGATATGTAAATCGTATTCTGGGCATGACTCCAATTGTATTTCTTGGATGCTTTTCTTTGAAGGTTTTTTCGATTTCATCTCCAATAACAGGGGGCGTCTTTTTCAAGAATTTTTCTGATAATTCGCTATCAATGTACATACGCCATGATTTTGCAACAAGAGTCTTGTAATTATTCATGTATTCAAACATATTTTTTATCTCAAGGCACACTAATCTTTCAAGATCAAGATATGTTCGATTCTGTTCGTCAGTTGAACCTTGGTAGGGATCCTCCAACATAATGACTCGGCGTATTTGAGATAAGATATTTTGCGGGTCGTCTGCCATTTCAATTAGCACTTTATACTCCTGCTCGTAGGCCATCCTCCATTAAATCCATATTTTCTTCTCAGTTTCTCCAAGAAGATTTTCAATATATAAGACTTTATCCTTGTTGTCAGCAAATTGTTTTTCATTAACTAAATTCAGTGTAATCGATTCCCATCTGGATATGACATCATCATATGAAGAGAAATCAACTGTTAATACTAACAGAACACCTTGTGTGATTCCGACCAATGGGAGGTTCCACATATTCTGCTGATAAGTTCTTTTGAAGTCAGAGGCTTTTGCTCTGTGGTTGTTGTAGGAGGATGAAATTGAGGGCTCGTATTGTTTCCTCGACGTAGCTGACAGGTACATAACTGGACCCATTACTAGTTCATTTGGCAGGAGGTAAGGGGAGGATGATATAGATGCGTAGGCTTTATCAGCCTTATCAGCCATTTTTCTAAGCCTGGGATATTCGTGGTCTGCAAGTTGACTTTTGATACTTGGGTAGGCTATTTCTGGTTATGGTAATTTTTGTGGAGTTTCTGGGTCACAGGGGGGATAATTTTGGATAGGTGGAGTTTCGGTGATTGGCTTTGGATTGGGTGGGGGATAATCAAGCATTTCATAATACTTTTCTTGCCCAAACATTGCAAGGGATGGAATAGAATAATCTTCAAGAGGAATGTATCCCCTCAAGAGAGGGTGTTTATAACCAGGCTCCATTGTAACATTTCTTTCATAGTCTTCGTTGCCATCGTCAACGGAGATATTATCTTTATTTGCCTCGGAGTCATCATCATCAAGATTGTTCGAATTTTTAGAGTCTTCATTCCCATTCCTGCAGAAACCTTGTATCAAGATGGTTTAGGAGCATCCCAACATAGAGTATACCAACACTATTCTGAAGAAAGCGTGTTGGCTACCGATAATGCTCAAGTAAACCTTCCTTTCACTCGACAACAGTCTTACCAAAGGCTAGCTCAAGAAGGAATTCAACATATCCATCTTGGCCTCATCATGGTCAGAATACATGCCTTACACAGAAGAGATGCAGGTACAACGACACTCCTTGTCCTAAGAGATACGCGCTAAAGATATGATGTGTCAATCATTGTAACCATGGAGATTGACCTCTCATGTGGAACCCAACTTGTGTACATTGCACCTAACATCATGATGTCTATTCATGATTTTTATAATCATGTGGAGCTCGTAATACTCACGCATGGGTATCAGCACTGGAAAGCAGCAGAATCAAACCTCCTGGTCACAAGAGCCTTAGTATCAAGGCTTACAAACACAAGCTATGCAAGGTTCCGGTACAATGTAGTAGGAATAGCTGATTATCTAGCATCCAATGGAGTGCTAGCTTTACCAGGTACAAAGCATACGATTGATCAACTTAAAGGTCTTGACTGGCATTTGAAGCCTGCGGAAAATCAAGGAATCCAAATTCCCAGGTCCCTCTCCATGCGGCAAAGGATAGATGACACTATACGTCTGTCATTCTCTGATTACTCGCACATTGCTCCACCAATTCCTCCGGAAGATCTAGACCTAGAACAAACAATATTCATGGCCTGCTCTGACGGACCAATTTTTGATAATTCTGCTTCTGAAAACAAAGAAGATGAGGACGATCCGTTCTCATTATTCATATGTTTTAATAAATACAACAATGACATTAAGTCATTGGCGAAAGTTGGTGGGGATGAAGACTCCAAAAATTCAAACAATCTTGATGATGATGACTCCGAGGCAAATAAAGATAATAGCTCCGTTGACGATGACAACGAAGACTATGAAGGAAATGTTACAATTGAGCATGTTTTTAAACATCATCTCTTGAGGGGATACATTCCCCTTGAAGATTATCCTATTCCATCCCTTGTATATTTTCTATTATATTTTTCGTCAAAAGTTCTAAATGACCCCAAAACGGCGATCCTCTCGCTATTCTATCTATCCTATACTGGTATCAGAGCCATGTTGGGCTAAATCTTTTCTTCATATCTCAGGAAAACTGAGTAAAAGTTTCTTAATTGCAG
>NEWO01000031.1:1445468-1461733 GCA_003013225.1 Phalaenopsis aphrodite
ATTAATTTAAAACAATAATACAGACTTTTAATAACAGGATGGGCCCACTACTTCCACTAGAAATCATTATTGAGCCCCTTATTCATCAGCATCATGAGTGTATGTATGATTGCGTTGAGCTTGGACTCGTTACGGTAGAAAGGTCCGAGATCTTTATACACGTTGTCTTTTGTGGTATTGCACTTGCAATACAGAGATTTTGTTTCGTATATTGTTCGCAGGATGTTGAGTTCCTTGATAACCCTTTAAACTTGTTCTTTTTCAGTTGTACTTGCTGCTTCTTGCAACCTTGTTCTAGCGTCAAGGTTGATGGGGTGGTCAAAGCATGACCAAAGTAGTTCCCAGTGTATGTACCTGGCGTCCTTGATTTGTCTTGAATTGCAAGGGCCGCCATTTCTGAACCTCTGCCATCGTTCTTCGATTGCGGCTTTGTCTGTTTTAATTCTTCATTGGAAATCAGCTCCTGATGCAATTTCCGAATATAACTCATTTCCTTTATTGCGTCTTCCAGAATCCATTCCTTTGCTGAGAATATAGAGTTGATTCTAATATCTCCTGCAACAAGAATAGATGTTAGCCTTGATAATGAGTTGGCGAGAATGTTATTTTTCCCGTCAATGTGCTCGAAATGGACGGTGATCCCCAAGCCGTTGATGAAATTAGTGAATGATAGCCATCACACCCTTAATGACTTGTTTTGGGCTGATTTATGATAGGAGATAATGACTTGACAATCGGTTCTCAAAGTGATTTACGATTTGTCCAAATAATGAATTTTTAAGAAATTCAAAGTTTCCATACATGCAAAAATTTCTGCATCTATGGTGGATTTAATAATTGAAAATTTTCCACTGGCATAGGCACCAATTCTTTCTGATGACTTTGAATCATTTTTCAAGTTCTTCCATTTGCAGACGCCACCCCATCCTTCCATGCATCCATCAGTCTTTAGAATAATATATGCGTGTGGTGGTGGGATTTCTAGATCTGGGAGTTTTTTAACAAGATTTTTAATTTTTTGGACCAATGCCCAATCATGTTCTTTCATTCTTTTATCTCCATGGGGAGATGTCTTTTGATACAATGGGCCTAGTAAAATTCCCAAAGTTGATATATAACTTTGTGCATAGTTCAGAATCCCAAGCCATGATCTTAAGCCTTACTTTTCCTTTACTCTTTCATTAGGAAAATCAGTGATCTTTCTGATGATGTGCTGTTGTAGTTTAATCGTACGCTGTTTTATTACCGCACCAAGAAACTCTATTTCTGTCACTGCAATTTTCATTTTAGTCGGCGAGAGCACCAATCCTTCTTTTTCTACAATTCTGAGGAATTTTTTCAGATGTGTCTTGTGTTCCTCTTCATTTCTGCTAAAAATTATTATGTCGTCAATGTAGAATGCAAGGAAATCCAGCAGCCTTTAAAACAATTATCCATTTTTTATTGAAATATTGCTGGAGCATTTTTTAGTCCGAATGACATTACGAGCCATTCGTATAGCCCAGTCGACATTGAGAAGGCGGTCCACTGAACTGAATCAGGGTGAATTGCTACTTGGTGGAATTCGCTTTTTAAATCAAACTTGGAATAGACATTAATATTTCCAATCTGTTTAATTAGTGTATTAATTCTTGGGATGGAGTTTTGATCATTATGCATATTGTCATTTAGAGATCAGTAGTTGAAAACCATCCTCTCCTTTCCTCTTATTTCTTTTTTTCATTTTTGGGTCAATTGTGACCCCTGAATGAACTATGATGGCCATAGTTCTGTGTCGACTTGTACTTGGGCGGATGACCTTCAGATTGAGAAGTGCATTAACATGGTCTTCAAATTGTGACTTCATAGCAGGAGTCACATGCTTCAGTGGTTTATCTTGTATGGTGACATCCGGGTTGATGATGTCAATTTTGCATACAACTTTGTTTTTTGACCAGTTCTGCAATGGGTTCTCACCAATATACCTGCTGGTTCTTAATATGTTCATCAATGGCTGCAATCTTCGTGTAAAAGCATTTTCTGCAAGGTCCACCCGTATTCTGGTGGTTGTAATTCAAGAAAGAACCAATAATCCATGTCGAGTTCCTGAATTTTTTTTGCCTCGACTTCCATTTCAAGAGTTGTTGGAACATGGGTAATTTCTTTGTAGAAGGTTACTGTGTTTCCTTCTACTCTTATGCCACCATGCATACTTCTGATGAAATTGTATTCAATTAGCATTTGGATGTCATCTGCGACGTCTATTTCCATGCAGAAAATTAAAGGAATTCTGAAGTTATGCTCCCCTATGTACATTTTTCCTTCCTTTAATTTCCTTCCAGACTCAGTAGTGGAGTTAACCCCACTAAATTTCACCTGATACTTTAGTTCCTGAATTGTAGCTTTCGGGATGTTGCCAATGTTGGCACAGCACGTTGTGGCTCCGGTGTCGATGATCGCACTTAATTTAAATCGTTCGACTCCAGCAATCTCAAATGTTACCGTAACATTGTATAGCCTATTCAACATTTTCCTTGGATTCATTTGTGCTTGCTCCTTTACAGATTCAAGCATCATCTTTGAGATCTTCCCAGAATAAATAGTATTCATGGCCTACTCTGACGGGGCCAATTTTTTATGATTCTGCTTCTGAAAACGAAGAAGATGAGGATGATCTGTTCTCATTATTCTTATATTTTAATAAATACAATAATGACACTAAGTCTTTGGCGAAAGTTGGTGAGAATGAAGACTCCAAAAATTCTAACAATCTTGATGATGATGACTCCGAGGCAAATAAAGATAAAATCTTCGTTGCCGATGGCAACGAAGACTATGAAGTAAATGTTACAATTGAGCCTGGTTATAAACACCCTCTCTTGAGGGGATACATTCCTCTTGAAGATTATCCTATTCCATCCTTTTATATATTTTCTGTTATATTTTCCGTCAAAAGTTCTAAGTGACCCCAAGACGACAATCCTCTCTCTATTCTATCTATCCTATACTGGTATCAGAGCCATGTTGGGCTAAATCTTTTCTTCATATCTCAGGAAAACTGAGTAAAAGTTTCTTAATTGCAGTTGATATAATCAACATAATCTGAGTATGTTCTTTCTTAGTTTTTGTTCATGTAATTTTGACATCGTGAGTGCTTTAATATTAAAAGAAAACTCACTAAATTATATATATACATACCACCTAACTCCTGTCTTTACACATCCAATACCCAAACTTCAACTTTTACATTTATACCACTCAAATCTTTCACATCACATCAAAAATATAACCATTTTAACTTTTAAAAAAAGTGAAATAAACATTTGCATGCATAGACAAGATGGTATATTTGTAAAAATTGAAGTTCAGGATTACAAATGCAAATACATAAGACTTGTAGCTCCCAAACATTGCTTCTTACATTCATGCATCCAAAACTCTTCATATGCCATCAAACATATAACTATTTTAACTTGCTAAAAGTGAAATTCACCGATCCCATGCAAAAATAATGTGGCAGACATGTAAAAATTGAAATCTAAGTGTTACATGTATAAATGCATAAAAATAGGGTAAAACACATTTGCAGTCCATCAAATATCTTGACACAAATAAATAATTTGCAAAATTTGTAATTAAAAAGTTCAAAATGTGTTTGCACTAGAAGCCCGTTGGTTGGAACCAAAATAAAAAATTTTAAAGAATCAGGCACGAGCATTCATATATATGCTTTATACGCCATCAACAAATTTCTATCATCCAGCACGAGTTAACAAATTTCTATTATCAAGCATGAATCTCGAAGCATGACATGAGTTTCGAGGCAATTTTTTGAGCAAAAAAACATTCAAACTTGAATTTAGAGTCATCCAAAGCTCCGATTTCAGGAAACTTATAGTCAAACTAACCGACTCGATAAGACAGACCCGATGATATCAAAGTTGATCTAAGTCACGTCAAATCAAACTCAGATCAAGCAATTAAACCACTTTTGAAAATCTTCCAAGCATATTTAGGAGGTCAGATGAATGTTGAATCTGGCGAGCTTGTAGTCGAATCGAGCATCTCGACAAGATTAATGCAACAATCCCAAGATCGCTCAATTCCAATATCATTAAGGCACTCAAATATCCATCAAACGCTGTGTGATTAAAGAAAACTCCTCGGACCGTTCGATCAAAGTGGTTTATATTCTTGCATTAATTGCACCTGAAACTTTATAATAGAGCCTCACCCCTCACATGAGAGGGAATGAGAGGGGCAGAGAGGCCTCAGGAAGAGCTTGAAGCTTTAAGAAACTGAAATTCAACATCACTCCTGCCACCGTCGACTACCGCTGACTACTGTCAAGTACCACTTGTCGGCTGTCACCGATCACCATGGACTGTCGCACATTTCATGTTAAAAGTTCTTCCATGTATTAACGTTATAACTCGAGAGACATTGTAACCCTTTTTTCGTCTGTGGGATAAGAGGTTGTACTTGTAATCTTCAGTTTATAGTGTCTCTTGAGTTATCACTTCTGCCACCGTCTACCACCGATGACTACTGTCGAGTACCACTTGTCAACTGCCACCGATCACCATAGATTGTCACATATTTCTTATTACAAGTTCCTCCGCGTACTAACGTTATAACTCGAGAGACATTGTAACCATTTTTCTCGCCTGTGGGACAAGAGGTTGTACTTGTAATCTTCAGTTTATAGTGGATCTCTTTAATTGGGTCAGACCCCGTAGTGTTTTCACTTTATGAGTTTTTCACTTAAAAATTTTGGTGTCGCTGCTGATTGTTTTCTTTCTTTTGAGTGCGTATTGGATTCTCTTGTAATGCTAATATGATAATTTATTACTCTAACGTCACCAATCTTCTAACACGCATCAGTTTGGTGCCTTCTGTGACAATTGAACATTCACATCACTAAAGCACTTGTGAGATTTGTTGCATGGCCACCAAGCCTAACTGTCGCAATAACAGAGCTTCCTATTCCAACACCCTTTGTTCTAGAAGACAGTCATTGAGTCAAGGGTGTAATGACTCTACATCCTACACTCTGGAAGAAGACATCCCACTAACGGAGGTGCCACAAATACTTTTATGGAAGACCGATTACGCATGATGGAGGCATCTAAACTGGAGATTCTACAACTCCTACGCGAAGAGCGGCAACCGCAACCCAATGGAGCTTACTTTCCACCAATTTAGCATTCAACAAGAAATAACCCACTCAACGAGTTCTTCCAATGATGAAACTATTCCTCTGCCGAGACGAGATGTCGATCTTATCGACATTACAAACATTACAAGTTCCACTCATCTGTCTCATGTAGCTCACCAAGCACAGGACCACCATGGATCTCCTCGACCTTATTGTCACTTTTGCTGATATCATCCGTGATGAGCTACGACGTCTAATTCAAGAAGAGCTCTCTCTGGATAAAAGAGATCACTTTCACACTCGCAGAAACTTCCAAGAATCCTTTTCTTTGGCAGAGGCAGTTCTTCAACTCCCTATCTTAGCAAGCGTCAAACTCCTGAATATTAATGCCTATGAAGGGGTAGCAGACTCATACGAGCACATCGACTACTATCAAGCATATTCATCGTGCCCCTGATGCACTTCTCGGTCAAGTGTTTCTTGCAACTCTCGAGGGACAAGCTGACACATGGTTCTACTCTCTTTGAGGGGGGATAGCAATTCATTAAAAATACAACGATCATCAAAGATTCATCCCACTTATTGGGAATTCACCAGAATGAGGGGAAATCCCTCAAAGAATACTTCAGCAGGTTCTCCAATCAAGCCCGCCAGATTTCGGAAGTGGATCGAGAGTTACTGAGAGGAGCCTTTCTTGGGAAGCTCTACCCATGACTTTTTTACTCATTACTGATGCGGAAGATGGTTCTCTCTTACGTCGATCTTTTCCATCGTGTCGAAGCTCAAATCTCTGCATATGAGGCCATCAATACATACAAGGAACAAGCGGGCATAAGAATAACATCAAGTATACCAATCAAATCTCACAACAAAAAATGTTTGGACCGCAGGGGAATCGTGAGCCTCGATCAGAAAAAGAATACACGACACTCAACACGCCACATTTTAACATCCTAACGGCCATCAAGGATGAATGAAAAATTGTCAAGCGGCGAAGACCGTTAAAAAATCCATATGGTGAAGACTAGTTTCAATATTATAATTTGTACTAAGCAAAAGAACATTTAACAGGAAAAATGTTTTTAAGAAGAAATTGAATATCTCATGCGTCAAAATCACTTGGGTCGCAACTTAGAAAAACAAGGTGATGGGAACCATAATAAAATTGTTGGGGTTATCGAATGAGAAGTATAACTTCAACTTATCTTATTTGAATAAAAGACTAGCTTATAAACTCCTAATTTTATAATAGTGAAATTCTTTAAACTATCGTTCAGAGAAATTTTTTTATTCTCTCACGAAAAACTTTTTGTGTAGAAAGTCCCCTTGAAGGCAAGTGCAAGGCGAGGACTTCATCCTTATCTCTGTCAAGACTAGATGGGAAGATGCGATACCCCTGGAAGTCCAGCCTAAGAGGCAAGACTCAATGAGAAGATATCATGCCCCTAGAGGTCAAGCCGAAGAAGCAAGTCTCGACGGAAAGATATCATGCCCTTAGAGGTGAAACCCAAGAGGAAAGATTCGATGAGAAGATACAGTATCCCTGGAAGTCAAGCTCAAGAAGCAAGAATTGACAGAAAGTTGTCATGCCCCTGGAAGTCAAGTTCAAGAGGTAAGACTCCATGATAAGATACAGTATACTCGAAAATCGAGTCCAAGAGGCAAGACTAGATAGAAAGCTACCACGCCCTTGGAAGACGAGCCCAAGAGGCAAGTCATGATGGGAAGCTAGTAGTGACATGATCTTCACTAGAAAGACTCCAACAGAGCAAGTGGTTTACATGATCTCCACTCAAAAACCTCAGCAAGCTACAAGCCTCAGAAGACACGGGTACATCAAAGACCTGTGAAAGCTAAATCTTAGAAGGCACAGGTACATCAAAGACTTAAGAAAGCTACAAGCTTTATAAGATAGGTGCATCAAAGACCAGAAGACTACGGGCCTCAGAAAACACCAATGCATTTCAAGCTTTTAGAAGACGTAAGCCTAATAATGCACAAACCTAAAAAATACATGCCCAAGAGGATATAAACTCAGAAGGCACGAGTCTAAAAAGATACGCGACATTTTTTTATAAAGTACATGTGCTAACTTTAATTGCAGAATTTTGCACAATTAAGAGGCCACAACCTCTCAAAAAAGAGTAAATCACAGTTCAGAAGCAACATAAACAATTTTATTACATCAAGCAAAATGTATAAATAGACACATCATCATCATGTGCAAATGTCATATCAGACAATTAAAGGGCCACAATAAGTCAACTCATCTTCGAGTGAAGTCGGCATCACCTTCCTGAAATTTTAGTACTTTTGCTGATCTCTTACGGGACGAGATTCTTCAAATATCTCCACTGCAACAACACAAAAACCTCCCATGGTGGTACGACAAGAAAACTCTAAATTTTTTTCGTCTCATTCAGATGTGCGACAGCAACAAGAAAATCTCCCCCAAAAACATGGTGGGAAAACTACAACATTTCTTCATATGTGCAAGAGCAATAAGGTAATCGCCCCAGAATGTGTGACAACAGCGTAAAAGCTCTTGTTGATTGATTGTTACACAAACCATGGACGACATTATTTTGCACTGTAACCTAAAAGAATATCTCATTAGTCGTCTACCACGCAAGACAAAGATGACTTTCTTTTGCACCGCAAAATAAGAAAGATCGGGTTCTTCATCCGCTATCAGGATGGAGACAATTTTCTTCTGCACCGCAACACGAAAAAAGATCTCATTTGTCTTCTCCTATGCAGGACGGTGACGACTTTCCTCTGTGTCACAACTCGAAAGAAAATCCCGTTAGGCGTCTGCTACACAGGTCGAGGACGATATTTTTCTTCAGAGAAATCCCATATCACATGTTGAGCAAGAATGAGGACTCCACGTCCATGCTCATCTCCTTTACTTATTTATAGACTAAAAATTTGCTAATATTTATCGCTAAAAAATTAATGCAATTTATTAAAATAATAATTAAAAAACCGAAACCTATTTTAACTCTCTTGTTGTTTGGTCTTATGTCCTCAAAAAATTAAAACAAAAAAATACATAATAATAATAAGTTGAATAGGCATGAAATCAGATGACCACCGTCTGCAAACTTATTCAAGAGTTAACGCAATGCATTTGTTGAGTGTGTAGTCAGAGCATTTACCTGCATACCACCAAAATTCTTTTTTAGATGTTTCATTTCTTGGAGGTAGCCACATAAACCAGAAGAAAAAAAAAATTATTTATACAAATTAACATTGTCAGAGCATTAATATATATATATATATATGATAAAAAAAGCTCCGTTTCTAGGTATTTTCGGATAACAAAATTGGTCTCGCCCAAAAATAAAGAAGAATTGATATGTGATTAAAAAATTTATATGAATCTCGAGGTAACATTTTAAGCAATAAATATTCAAACTTCAATTAAGAGTCGTATAGAACTTCGATTTCAGAAAATTTATAGTCAAACTGGCAAGCTCGATGAAACAAACTCGATACCAAAGTTGATTTAATCCAAGTTAAGTCAAGCTTAGATCAAGTCATTAAATCACTTTTGGAAGCTTTTCAAACATAATTGAGAGATTAAATGAATGTTGAATATGGCGAGCTTATAGTTAAATTGAGCGCCTCGGCAAGTTAATCCAACGAGCTCAATATCGCTCAATTCCAACATCATTAAGACCCTCAAATGTCCATCAAATGCCCTATGATCAAAGGAAATTTTTCGGACTGTCCGATCAAATTAGTTCATATTTTTGGATTAATTGCACCCAGAGCACTTTAAATAGAGTCCCACCTCTCTCATGAGAGGGAGGGAGAGAGAGAGCACTTGAGGTTTGAGGAAGAGCTTGCAGCTTTGAGGAGCTGAAATCTAACATCAATCATGCCGCAGTAGACCACCATCTGCCACTATCGACCACCACTTATCAGCTGCCGCCAATCAAAATGGATCGTCACCCATTTCTTGTGATAAGCTCCTTCGCGCATCAACGTTAAAATTCGAGAGACTTTGTAACTCTTTCTCGTCTGTGGGACAATGGGTTACATTTGTAGTCTTCATTTTATAGTGTGAATCTTTTCAACTGGGCCAAGACCCGTGGTTTTTTTCCTTTTACGGATTTTCCAAATAAAAACTTCTGTTATCATTACCGGTTGTTTCTTTCTTCTGAATTTGTGTTGAATTCTCATGTGACGCTAAGATGATAATTTATTACTCTAACGTCATGAAGCTCTAGCACGCATCAGTTTGGAGTCGTATGTGTGAATTGAACATTCCTAGCGCAAATTTTAAGGAATCAAGCTTGAGCATTCATATATATGCTTGATACACCATCAATGAATTTCTATCACCCACACGAATCTCAAAATATCATACAGATCTCAAGGTAATCTTTTGAGCAATAAATATTCAAACTTGAATTAAGAGTCATCTAGAACTCTGATTTCAATAAAATTATAATCAAATTGATCGGCTCAATGAGACAGACCCGATGATACAAAAATTGATTTAATTCAAGTCAAATCAATTCATTAAGTTACTTTTGAAAGCTTTTCAGACATATTTGGGATGTCAAATGAATGTCGAATATGACGATCTTATAGTCGAATCGAGTGTCTTAACAAGACGAATCCAACAAGCACAATAGTGTTGAATTCCAACATCATTAAGACACTTAAATGTCCATCAAATACCATTTGATCAAAGGAAACTCTTTGAATCGGCTGATCAAAGCGGTTCATATTCTTGCATTAATTGCACTTAAAACTCTATAAATAGAGTCGTACCCCTCTCATGATAGAGAATAGAGAGAGAGAGAGAGCTTGAGGTATGAGGAGGAGCTTGAAGTTTTGAGAATAAGCTGAAGTCCAGCATCACTTCTGCCACTATCAACTTCCGCTGACCATCGTCAACCACTACTTGTCGGCTGCCGTTGATAATTATGATCGCCGCCCATTTCTTGTGACAAGATGCTCTGTTCATCGACGTTATAACTCAAAACTTTGCCACTTTTTTCGGCCTGTTAGACAAAGGGTAGTACTTGTAATCTTTATTTTATAGAGGATCTCTTAATTGGGTCAGACCCTGTAATTTTTTTCTTTCAAGGTAAAAACTTTAGTTGTCACTACTAATTATTTTATTTCTTCTGAGTGTCTGTCAGATTCTCGAACAATGCTAAGATGATAATTTCTAACTCCACCGTTGTGAATTATCTAGCACGCATCAATGCGCATATATGACATTTTATGCATTTTCATGAACGAAAAGATTTCAGATAAACACTCGAAAAAGTTTTAAGCCAAATCAAATTCAATCAAGAATAACATGAGTCAACAACAATAATTCAGGAAGCCAATCTGTAGCAGAAGATCATAGGAGCTTACCATGGAAGAAGTTCAGTGCCAACATTTGGTTTAAAAAAGATAAAGAAATGGCATTTGGATAAGTTAAGATCATATGTTCAGCTGTTCCCCAATTTGGTAAAAAATCAAATTACATCCCCAACATTGGAAACATTTGCATTCAGACAAACCCAAGTCTGCAACTCAACAAGACCAAATATCAAATGGCATCAATATATCACAAATGGTTACACAATATCATTAATCAAATTTCACTATTAAACATTCATAACAAAACTTCAAAAAAACACAAGATCAACTGCAAAAAAAAAAGAAAAAAATTCTGACTGACACTTTCTCAATCGCCAAAAATGATACAAACTTTAAAATTACATTTAACTACATAGAGTTTTTCGTATCTAGACAAAGAACAGTTACGCAGAGAAACTTATGATAAAATATCATCCAACAAAAGACAGTTTAGTAGGAATAAACAAGTTCCAAATAGAAGGGCTCGCGCACAAGATAACAGATCACACCATCAATAAGAATCATACATATATATAATATTGGATGATGCACATACATACCACTTAATTCCTATGTATTTACATATCTAGCATCTAAACATTAATTTTTACATGTATGCCACATTGGCCGTGCATAAAAAGGCGTATTTTACTTTTTTTTAAAGTTAAAATAGTGGCATTTTTGTTGTGATATGAGAGATTTAGGAGGTATAAATGTAAAAAAGTAAAGTTTTGGTTGTAGGCTATGTAAATACAGAAGAGTTGGGTGATACGCCTGTAAGTGCCTCTATGATATAACTATAAATGAATTATTCCATCAATCCATCCAACTACATTATATTGAGAAAAACCAAAAGAAAGCAATCAGATTATATAATTCACCAAAACCATTGGAAAGAAGAGCTTTTTCAAATGGAAATTCAAAAAGCCAATAATTCAATTGACAGCCAACAGCACGGCTGCCATTCAAAGCTAAGTTAAAGGGAAAAGAATAATTGACGGTAATTGATGTATTTGTGATCCACTTATTAACTGCAAAACTAGAATTTGAAGTTAGAATACAAAGTACTAGGTATTGAACTACCAAACTCACCTAAAGATCTCATGACATTACTCACAATACACACTTATTCACCACATAAAAAGTCTGTAACTCAAAGTGTACTCACTATAAAATTCAAAACTCATATAAAACTCCCAAACAATAGTTGACTACAAACCAAATTCATCGGCTACACAACAAGCTACATAAAGTTTAATTGACGTAATTTCTATATAGTTGTTCTATGTACCTAATTCTAATTATGCAAACCTTGATTTTTTATCACTAATTGAGCCCAAGAAAATGCAATATTAAATCTAAGATGGAACTTTATTACATAGAAATCTAACACGGAAAATTTATGGGTTTCTCTTCAACATTCTGTCTAATGAGGTTTGATTGAGTCCTTTGTAGATCAACTGACAAAAAAAACACTGAGACTGATAAGGAGCAACTAACTGAAACAGTGAGAAGGGTTTATACTTTTATTCTGTGAACTCCATAAGACAACCGGTAAATACATTTACAGATAAAGCTAAAGAGAAAAAAACATTAAAAAAATGAAATAATAAAAATGCAACTGTATTTGCAAAATTAAATAAAATCATTTGACTTCCCCAGATGGTGTCGTTTACGCGTAGGATTTCTCCGAGTTGGACTTGTCTCAGTTCTCCATTCAAAAATGACCTTATCCTCTGTTTTTATAATTTCGATGAGGATTTATAAAGTCCGGGTATGAAAACCACCCAAAAAAATATCTTCAGGTTCTAATCCCTGCCAATGAACCAAAGAGCGGCTTTTACTTTTGTGATATACATCGCTTTTGTAAGATTGCTATGAGTTGAATGCATCTGCCGGTAAAGAAGCATGAAGAAAAAAATGTATTTTCATGATAAGGTTTAATAATGAGATATGAAAAATTGGATGAATTAGTGCATTCGATGGCATGTACAAATTTTAAACTACAACACCAATCAGTTATAGTATTTACACTAAGAAATCAAAATTCTTAGTCCCTAAATATAGGAAAGTATTTATAATAAGAAAACCAAAATAACCCTAATTCAAATTCCTAAACATAAGAATAAGGAAGCCTAAGGCTGGCCGATCCCCTTGTGAGTGGTAAAACCCTAAACCGATTAACCTATCAAGATTGGTTTCATCACTTGCCCAACAAGGCTGCGTCATTGTCCCCAAGAGGAGAACATATTGATCCTCATAGTAAGACACCAGATCAACAAAACTAAAGATAGTAAAACTATTGTAATCATGAGGTAGGTCAACCTTGAAAGTATTGACATTAATTCTATTGATAACCATGCGTGGATAATTGACAGTGACTTTTTATTATAAACCGAAAAATACAAGAATTTGACAGTGTTACTAAAAGATTTAATTCCCCGGCAATGGCGCCAAAAACTTGACCGGCGACTTTATATATGCTTAAAATATAAGATAAATATGAACGTAATAACTATTCAATAATTGTAAAGTCACATTTATCGACGCAAGTATACGTATCACTCAAGTAATATAGGGCTCTAATAGAGTCCTAGATATCGATCCCACAGGGAGTGATTTAGAACTGCGAACTAAGATTTTAGAAAAGTAATACTTTAATCACAACAACGAAGTTCAATTTGCTTATCTGTCACTAATAGTCAATTGAAATAAATATGTAACATTAATAACTATTAAATAACTAATGATACTAATAATGGTTTAATTGTGATATTCAATATATAAGAAAACATTATTCTCCTAGTCAAGAAATTACAGTGAAAGGATAAAGTGAATTAGTTCAAATTTCATTGTGTCAAATAGGAACATACATATTCTTTACCCTTTGGTTCAGGCATAAAAAACATTGACTAATCCTATGCTTGTTTACTGAATTTGCGGCTAGGCTGGGAGGATACCGGCTCTCACTTCGGAGCTCCTACGTTCCCCCCACCTGAGGGCTAACATCTACACTTCAGCACCCAAATGATAGGACTTTGACCTGGAGTCTAAAATCTATCACTCTAAAATCTCCAATTCTAAGCCCGGTAATATTATTTCCCTATTTATTTGCACCCAACTTCCAAGGGCTTTGACCTCCCTGAATCTTGGATGTAATCTTCACTTTAGTTGTAAAACTCAACATATTTTAACAAATCAATTGGTCACATTNCTGTAAGTGCCTCTATGATATAACTATAAATGAATTATTCCACCTGATGCGTGCTAGAAAATTCACGGCGGTAGAGTAATGGATTATCGTCTTAGCGTTGTACGAAAATTCAGCACACACTCAGATGAAAATGAATGAAGCTGTAATAACACTAGAAGTTTTTACGTGGAAAACCAGTAAAAAGGGAAAAACCACGGGGTCTGACCCAATTGTAAAAACCCACTATAAGTTGATGATTACAGATGCCCCTTGTCCCACAAGCGGGAAAGGGTTACTAGCTTTCCACGTTACAACGTCGACTGATGACGTATAGTAAGCGGTGATTGACGAAGGTGAGCGGTGGCTAACAACAGTCGATGACGGTCGGCGGTAGTTGACAGGGGTCAGCGATGATCGACGGCATTCAACGGTGACCGGCAGTGGTCGACAGAGGTCGGCGGTTGTTGTCGACGGACAGTGGTGGTCGATGGCGATCGACGATGACGATGATGATCTTGGACTTAAGCTCCTTCTCAAAGCCTCAAGTTTTCTCTTAAGTCTTCTCCCCCTCATGTGAGGGGTGTGGCTCTATTTATAGTGTTTTTGGTGCAATTAATGCAAGAATATGAACTATTTTGATCGGACGGTCTAGATGGCTTCCTTCGATCGAAAGACGTTTGATGGACATTTGAGTGCCTTAACGATGTCGGAATTGAGCAATCTTGGTCTTGTTGGATTCATCTTTTCGAAAAGCTTGATACGACTATAAACTCGTTGAATTCGATATTCGTTTGACCTTTCAAATGCCTCTAGAAATCCTCCAAGAGTGGTTTGATGATTTGAATTGAATTGGATTGACTTTCATATCATTAGGTCTGTCTCATCGAGTCGATCAGTTTGACTATAAGTTTGCTGAAATCGAAGCTCTGGATGACTCTTAATCGAAATTTGCATGTTTCTTGTTCAAAAAATTGCACCGAGATTCATGTTGGTGTTGGCATCAATTTTTGGATGTCATAGGTGTAAGTTGTCCACCTGCGATCGACGAAAATTAGTTATTGCGTCGAACACGAAATTGGCTAAAATTGACCCGTTCGTCAGCGAAGTTATCCAGATGACCTCAGACGACGAAACGGACCACACGAGTGAGTCCGAAACGTCAATTTCATTTGGAAAAGGCACTCGTTGCACCACGATTTCACATGCAAGCTTAAAATATGTGAATTATTATTTTTGACTCGATAGTAAAAAAGGTGGTCCGAACAACCCCGGATGACAAAACGGACTGCGATGTCGCGTCCGGAACGCCAATTTTGCCTAGGGGGGACTCTCATTTCACAGTAAAGACGTGTCCGGGCAAAAAAATAAAAAAAAATAATATTATTATTATAATAATATTATTATTACATTAATATAATAATAATAAAATCGTATATCCTACTCATGCCTCTTTGTTCACGCCGGTCCAGGGAGCTATAAAAAGTTTCTTTATATTATATTATATTATTATTATTATTATTTTTTTTTTTAAAAAGGGGCTTCTCTCTCCTCCCAATCCAAGAAAAAAAAAACTGCTCCTTTCTTCCCCACCGGATTCGCGAAGCCTCCCGATGCCCTCTCCTCCCTCGTGCTCCTGCCGTCGACCGCCGCCCTTGTCGCCGGCATCTTCACCGTCGGTCGGACGTCGCCACCCTCCAACACCGCCGCGCCGTCTTCTCGCGAGGAGGGACCCCATAGCCGAGCTTCTTCTCGGTCGCCTCCCTCTTTGCGGCTGATGTCTTGCCGCCGGCGAGCCTCATCGGCCTCCTCCAGTCGTAGGCCGCGAGCGTTATCGTTGTTCGAGGAGGCGAGTGCGTCTTTTACCTCGTGGGTTCCCCTCTTTCGCCGTCATCGAGCAACCTCTATCGCGAAGGTATATTTTGGTTATATTTCTATATGCCAAAATTATTATTTTTGGATACTTTGCACTCCCTGATTTCTATCTTCTATTCTCCTCGTTGCATGATTCATTGTGGGACACATTGGAGCATGGACTGGACGTCGACGGCTTGAAGCAAGTAAAGAGAACGCGCCTGCAACCTTCGCGGTGGTAAGATCCCCTAAACTCCTAGCTAGCCCTAGGTTTAGTGGTGTCTAGGCGTGTGGGTTTGATCGCTCACATGGGGTACGTGCGCCGGCATAGGTCGGTGCGACGACGTGCCTGCGTGATGGATTGTCGATTTTCTAGAGCTAACCTTTAGGTTAGGACTTCCTGTGCGTAACAAAATGCCATTCGTAGAGCCGAGTGTCTCTCATTTGTTGTGAGCTTTAGCACAAGTCCCGATGGGTTGGAGTCCCTCACTCCCCTTGCTTTGGGTTTCCCAGCTTTACTTGGAGAAGCTAGGAGGTCGGACTTAGCAAAGCGAGAGAAGCTTTGTAGCTGGCTCGCTTTGCAAAGGCTGGAGGAGTTCGCGAAATGGGAAAAAGCTTTGTAGCTAGCACATTTCGCAACGTCGTGGAGAGTTTCCCCCTCGGAGATCCGGGGAGAAACTCCCCACATTTCCTCACCAAAACAAGAGGCGG